>CM038680.1:354313956-354835398 GCA_021605205.1 Aegilops longissima | reverse complement strand
AGATTGTCCTCGATGGGAAAAGGAATTAAAGAAGAAGAAGCACAAGGATTACAGTTCTGATGACATGAAGAAGAAGAAGAAATCATCAAAATCCTCAAAATCTTCTTCTCACAAGAAGAGCAGCTCCAAAAAGGCTCGGGCATTCATTGGCAAGGAAATGGACTCTGAAGCTGAATCTGAGGAAAATGAGGAAGAGGAGGAGTCTGAAGAATCCGAATCTGGTGTGGCTAGTCTGGCTCTTGCTACTGCTTATGTTAGCAAGTCCATCTTCAACACTAAAGAAACTGACTCCGCTGACAAACCTGATGAGGAAAATGATGACTACGCTCCCACCTATTGCTTCATGGCAAAAGGTGCTAAGGTACTCAATTTCACCTCCTCTGAATCTAGTGAAAATGAATCTGATGAGGATCTCAAGCCCAGCTACTCTAAACTTGCTAAGATTGCTATAAAACAACAAAGGGCTTTTGAAAAGGTTCAAAACATGCTAGATAAGAGTGATGATATGTTAGGTGAAGAAATGGATCGCACTCAAGCCCCGATGAAAATCTTGAAAAGTTCAGTCTAGGCTTGACAGCTTTCAAGGTCATCATAACACTCTCTTATCTGATCATGAGAAACTTTCTTATGAATTTCTTCAAAGAAAGCAAGATCTTGAGAAGCTAAGGGCGAGTTATGAGGATCTTCAGAAGGAGCATGATTCATTACTTGCTCAACAAATCAGCGCTTCTCAAGAAGAATTTGTTCCTCCATGCTTAAAGTGCATTGAACGTGAATCTGCTAATTCTTCACCAGAATGTTCAAATGCTTCAACTGCTACAAATTCTTCACCTGCCTCTGCTATCACTAATTCCTCATCCGAGGATATTGCTAGTATCACTGACGATGCAGGACTGAAAGAATTGTACATGACAGGCATGTACAAAAGCCTCAAAGGGCATCAGACTCTTTGTGATGTGCTTAAAAAGCAGATCCTCAACAGGAACCCTAGGAAAGAGGGTATCGCCTTTGAGAGGAAACTCAATGCTGATGGAACGTACTGGAAACCTGAGCAGTATCCCAAAACCTGATGGGTTGCTGCAAAAGGACCTCCAGTTGATCCATCTACCTTATCTGGTTTTACATGTGAATTTCCTCATTCTGTTGATGAGTCATTTGACTCAAACTATAAACTGTTCAAAAATCAGAATGGTGAAGTATTTGCTAGATATGTTGGCACTAACTGCAGGAACGGTTCCCCTATGAAGAAAATCTGGGTTCCCAAGCAGTGCCTTGAAAATCTTCAGGTGAATGTCCTCATGACACCACCTGTGAAGAAAAGGAACCCCAGATCAAATTCTTCATATGGACAAAATTCTTCATATGGATCCAAGTCCTCATACGGACCAAATTCCTCACGTGGATCAAATTCCTCAAAAGGATCAAAGTCCTCATATGATCATCATCGTGCTAACAACTCTGTCTCGCAGGGTAGAGCTAAGGGCTATGAATATGTGCATCATTCTTCAAACCAATATGTTCATAAGTCCTCGAAGAATTTCTCTGCTTATTCATATGCTTACCCTAACCCCTCTTATGTGAAACGAAATGGTTTGGCCTCTATGCCACCATTCTCGTATGGTGCTCATGAGAATGATGAACTCTTTGCCACCCCTTCGATGTGGGTGGTGAAGAAAAGAACTAATCTCTTCTGCAGGTCAGGTCTCGGGCGTGCCTTAACGTCTCAAGAATTTCTTGGGGCCGACAAAATTGCCTGAAAGGACGCAGGCTAATCATGATGAAATGAACTTTCATTTCACACGTCCTCATACTACTTATCTGATTGATACTGTCTGATGAAATTCATCTGATGAACTTGATATCATATTCTTCACTGATGAAGTATATGAGATCGTAAGTTGTACTAATTCATCTGCAGGATGACCAACCCAAAGCCACTGAGTGGGTTCTCGATAGTGGATGTACAAATCACATGACTGGTGACAAGAATCTATTGATGGATGCTCCCTTATCACCGTCACATCTGAAGCATATCATCTTTGCTGACAAAGGCAAAAGTCAGGTATTGGGACTTGGTAAGGTTGCTATCTCTAAGGACATGCACATGGACAAAGTCATGCTTGTTGAGTCTTTAGGGTATAACCTCATGTCAGTCTCAATGCTTTGTGATCTTGATATGGTAGTTATCTTTGGCAAGTACCGCTGTGTTGTGATTATGGAAGCTGACAATTCCAAAGTCTTCGAAGGCTTTAGGAGAGGAGACTTGTATATTGTTGATTTCTCTCTGAGTCCACAACCAGCCGTGTGCCTACTTGCAAAAGCTTCGAAAGCTGGCTATGGCATCGACGACTTGGTCACGCAGGCATGAGGAATTTGCACACGCTTGCGAAGAAGAAGCATGTCATTGGCATTGAGAATGTCAAATTCCTCAAGGATCACCTATCGAACTGTGAAGCTGGAAAAATGACCAAGGCCAAGCATCCAAATAAGACTATTATGACCACTACTCGTCCCTTCAATTGCTTCACATGGACCTCTTTGGTCCCAATCATTACTCAGTTGTCGTTAATGAAGCATCACTATATGGCTTTGTTATTGTTGATGATTACTCTCGTTACACATGGGTACACATTGTTACTTACAAAAATCAAGTGCAGGAAATCTTCAAGCGATTTTCCTCGAGGGCTTCAACCAACTTTGGTGTGAAGATCAAGCACATCAGGGAGTGACTATGGAACTGAGTTCAAGAATTCGGACTTGAGGATTATCTTGATGAACTTGGTATTACTCATGAGTTATCTGCTCCTTATACTCCTCGGCAAAATGGCGTCGTGGGCGCAAGAACAGAACTCTGGTTGAGATGGCTCGCACTATGCTTGATGAATACAAAGCGCCTAGTCGTTTACGGATTGAAGCAATTGACACTGCGTGCCACATCATCAACAGTATATCTTCACAAATTCTTCAAGAAGACTGCCTATGAACTCCTCACTGATAAGAAACCCAATGTAAGTTATTTCAAAGTCTTCGGTGCTAAATGCTGGATTAGGGATCCTCACCACACCTCTAAATTTGCACCGAAAGCACATGAAGGTTTTATGCTTGGTTACGGAAAGGACTCGCACACCTCTGAGTCTTCAACATCGCACTTCACAAGATTGTTGACCTTTGTAGATGTGCGGTTCGATGAAACTAATGGCTGCAAAGAGAGCACCTACCTTCTGTGTTAGACGAACCAGCACCTGAGGATTCAATCAGGTTCAAGGAAATTGAGGATGTCATCCCTACTGAAGAAACTGCTGAAGAATTCATTCCTGTACGCCAAGAACGTCGAGTGATGCACTGAAGATAATCTTTGAAGAAAATGGTCTTTGAGGAAAATGGTCAAATTCCTCGAAGACAACCAGCTCATACTCGCGTTGCAAAAGAAGTACAAGTTGACAAGATCATCAATGACATTGAAGCGCCAGGTCCTCTCACTCGCTCAAAAGCTTCACATTTATCTAACTTTTGTGGGCACTATGCTTTTGTCTCTATCACAGAGCCCACTAAGGTAGATGAAGCATTTCTGGACCCGGAGTGGATTCGGGCCATGCAAGAAGAATTACATCAGTTTGAGCTCAACAACGTCTGGGAACTGGTCAAACGTCCAGATCCTCGCAAGCATAATATCATTGGCACAAAGTGGATCTACCGCAACAAACAAGATGAAAATGGTCTTGTGGTGAGGAGTAAGGCACGACTAGTAGCTCAAGGCTACACGCAGTTGAAGGAATTGACTTGATGAAACTTTTGCACTGTCGCTAGACTTGAGTCTATTCAGCATATTACTCGCCTATGCTAACCATCACAATATCACTTTATATCAAATGGATGTGAAAAGTGCATTCCTCAATGGTAAGCTTGAGGAAGAAGTATATGTTGCTCAACCCCTGTGTTTTGAAGATCCAAAGAATCCTCGACAAAGTCTTCAGACTAAATAAGGCCCTCTATGGCCTCAAGCAAGCCCCTCGGGCGTGGTATGATACATTGAAGGAATTCTTCGTGAAGAATGGCTTCACACCAGTTCACTCGATCCTACTCTCTTTACTAAATCTTATGATGGTGAACTGTTTGTGTGCCAAATATATGTTGATGATATTATCTTTGGCTGTACTGACCAACGTTATAGTGATGAATTTGCCTATATGATGAGTGAAGAATATCAAATGTCTATGATGGGAGAATTGAAATTCTTCTTAGGTCTTCAAATTCATCAACAACACAATGGCATATTCATATCTCAGGAGAAATACCTCAAAGATGTCCTGAAGAAATTCGGCATGCAAGATTGCAAAGGCGTCAAAATTCCTATGCCCACAAATGGCCATCTATGCACTGATGAAAATGGTATTGACTTCGATCACAAGGTATACCGCTCCATGATTGGTTCTTTATTGTACTTATGTGCATCTAGGCCAGATATAATGCTTAGTGTTTGCATGTGTGCCCGATTTCAAGCTACACCGAAGGAATCACACCATAAGGCTGTGAAGCATATTCTTCGATATCTAGCTCACACACCAACACTAGGATTATGGTACCCCAAGGGCTCTACTTTTGATCTCATTGGATATTCTGACTCTGACTATGCTGGTGATCGTGTGGACCGCAAGTCAACATCTGGTACTTGTCATTTCCTCGGACGATCTTTGGTCTATTGGTCCTCGAAGAAACAGAACTGCGTATCACTGTCCACTGCAGAAGCTGAATACATTGCTGCTGGCTCATGTTGTGCTCAATTGCTGTGGATGAAGCAAACCCTCAAGGACTACGGCATCAACGTGAAGAATGTGCCTCTCTACTATGACAATGAGAGTGCCATCAATATTGCTCACAACCCAGTTCAGCACTCGAAGACAAAGCACATTCAAATTCGTCATCATTTTCTTCGTGATCATGTGTTGAAGGGCGACATCTCCATCGAGCACGTGAAGACTGAAGAACAGCTAGCTGATATCTTCACTAAGCCCTTGGATGAGAAGAGATTTAGCAAGTTGCGGTGTGAGCTAAATATCTTAGAATCTTGAATGTTCTTTGAAAAGGCACACATCCTAACACTTATGCAAAATTGATGACTTAGATGTGCAACACATGAAGAAACGTTTTCTTCAATCAATGAAGAATAACACTCTAAGTGTGAAGAAATTAATGAAGAATTTGATTTTCGAACCCTCGACAATTGTACGCGGTGTCTGAAATCATCATTCTTATCTGGTGGGTCACGCCACCACCAAAGTTGAAAATCTTCAATTTGAGTTTTTCCTCGTTTTGAAATTCTTCGATTTTTCAAATTCTTCAACTTTGCAAAATCTTCACTATTTCCGTCGTCTTTCTTCATTGGCTATATATATATATATGGATTTATGTCCTCTACAGATTCACTTATGGCTATTTCTTCAAGTCGCTTTTACGCTAAGTGAATGTGATCGGACCCTTCCCCTCTATGCTATACTCAACCCAATCTATTCACAAATTCTTCATGTGCGTTCTACTTTGAAACTCGTTCAAATTCTTCACTGTGTCCTTGACAGCTGAAGAAATTGCAATGGAACTATTAAAACGAATCTTATTCAAACCTTCGTTTTTGCCGCTCAAACCGTTCCGCATCCCATGATGCATTATTATATTCACCCACGATCGCACACGATCTCCACTACACAGTACGTGTGTGACACATGTCGTGAGAAGGGAAGCGGTCAGGGGCACGTTCGTCCTAAATCTTCGGATGATCCGTTTTCACCGTGTCTATAAATACCCCTCTCTCCCTTCCTCACTCTTTTACTTCGCTCGATCTCTCTCTCCCGCTCGAGCTCCTCGAAACCCTAGCGCCGCCGCTACTCCATCGTCGCCGGTGAGGAAAAGCTTCACTGCCTTGACCTCTTCGCCGACGTACTCGCGCCGACCGTGGAAAATCTTCACTCCGCCGTCGCCGTAGCTGATTTCCTCTGCCAAGTTAGGGCGGGAAGATCTGAACGGATGAACTTCCCAACTGTTCATCTCAGTTCGTCGTGTTCTTCACTTCGGGTAAATTAAAAGTTACTTTTATTACTCGCTTTGATTCTCAAATCTTCTTCAAATTCTTCAAAGGTGTTTATTCTTCAAATTCCTCACACATATGAACACCTCAAATCTCTTGACTCATTTCTCTAAGCAATGATTTTCTTCAAGATTCCTCAATTGTGTGGATCCTCGATCTATACAACTCGAACCTAAGACAAAGAACGCTTAGTGAAATTCTTCAAGGCTCATCCGGTCAAAATCCTCAAAACTTGTTCTTTTGAAAACCTTCGAGAACGATATGACCTCTTCAAATTCCTCGCACCTATACTCTGTTCACAGGTACAAATGTCCGCTGCTGAATCCCTAGGTTCTCATCAACTTAACTCATTTGCAGCGTTCCTCGAAGAAAAACTGCACACTTCTTCAGAGAACTCAATTGTTCAATTTCTCACCAAGAAAATGGCAGATGGTAAGAAGCCGCAGAAGGAGGAAAGAAACCTGAGGTTATGACAGCGTTTGAAATCCTCGAGGAAATATATGTGACTATTGCACTCGGATGAAGAAAGCAAAATCAACACAAGGTGCGATTCGTAAGATTGAACGGAGATGGGCACGGAATGGAAGGAATACAGATATGTAACTCCTAAGTACATGAAGAAATTCGATTTGAATCCTCCATGCCCAAGAGCTCCTTTGGCACCTGGCCAAGTAGCTGATCCCACAAGCATCAAACGCGGTGAGGACTTTCCTGATGAATGGGCTAAACGCCAAGCAAAATTGGAAAAGCAAGCAAAGGAAGCAGTGAAGAAATTCAATGAGGATTCTACTGCTGCTACTGCCATTGAGGTCTCGGTCAAACCGAGGAAATCAATGCAAAAGAAGCCTGCTCATAAGCCAAGTGCTTCATCATCTGTGCCCTCACGGCCAAGTTCCTCAAAGAGCACCCTCCAAGCAAATTCCTCACACCGCTGCTGCTCCACCAAAGTCCTCAACTGCTCCGTCCAAACCTTCGGTTCTCGTGCACCTAGCTACATGTCAAAGGACTGCTGGTTTCTCAATTGCCTCAGCATCTCTGCAAGTTCTCGGCTGCCCCAATTCTTCATCCGCCCGACTCTGCTGAAGACAAAAGCAACAGTGGGCGTGGTCCTCGGCCTAGCCCAAGGAAGAAACAGCTTGTAGTCCACGTGCCATCGATGATGAGGCATCGATGAAGAACTTGAAGAAATCATCGAGACCGCCAAGTTAGGGCCGCTAGAGCCAAAGGTACATCTGTGCCCTTTGCTATTGATCCAAGAAAGTCCTCGACTTTATTGATCTCTCGCACAAGGATCCCAACATACCTCTGCTGATCTTCATCGACACATGGTCAAAGTCATGCATCGACTCACTTCATAGCTGAAGAAAATGGAAGTTTGAGAAGGCGAGGAAATAAAAAGGCTCAATACAGAAGGAGAAGTTCTCAAGAAAACGTTGTCAAGATGACACCGAGGAACTTCTCCAAGTCCAAACTGAAGTTCAAAACCTCAGCAAAAGTTTCGATACCCACTATGCTGACTGGCAAGGAGTCAAGACCAGATTCGTCAACCTGACGAAGAAATTCACAACTGTTGTTGTCCCAATGCAACATGAAAATCCTCAGGCTGAAGCCTCTGCTCAGCCTAATGAAGAAAATGCCAGCACCGCTGAAGCCTCTGCTCAGCTGCTGAAGAAAATGCTGATTCGAGGGCTAATGATCCCATTCCACCACCGAAGAAACTGCCGGGGCACCCACTAGTGGTGCGCTGAATAAACTGCTCAAGACAGGAACTGCATCGCTTGCTCTCAAGAAACTGCACCAAATTCCTCAGCTCCTCCTGCGCCAACTCCAACTCCAATTCTTCCATCCGCTTCGATGTGAAGAAACCAAGGCTGCGAACGAGCTGCTATGAAGAAAAGGAAAGCATCACTGCGTCGATTCTTCGCCGCGAAGAAAATGAAGCCAATGACCAGCTCTTTTGAAAACCCAATTGATGCTGTTCCAATCACCTCCATACCGTCAAAGGAAGTCGTTCCTTTTGGAGAAGAATATGAGATCCCAATCGGATCTGATGAAGAACATCAATCTGCTGCTTCATCAGAGAAAATTGATGAAGAAATTGAAGTGGAAGCAATCCCTTCAACCCCAGTCATTTCCTCATCAGACCATGAAATTCCTCAAGCTGGTACTGAGGAAATTGAAAATGAAGATGTGGATATTGGATGCACCACTCCAGTGATCAATGATGACTTTTGGGAAAGTCAGCATCCCAATACTCCTCTCTTCACCCCGCTTCAACAAGTTCCTCACTCCCCTGCACAAACAGTCCAAATGGACTTTGAAGAAAATCAACCCATCGGTTACGTGCATGAAGAAATTCCAGCCGCTAGTGCCGATGAAACTGCTGCCTCTTGCTAATCCTCGGTCGCACTGTTGAGGAACAAGAAATTCCTCAGGCTGAAGAACCTGAACTTGTGATTCCTGAGGTGGTGATGCAACTGACTGACACCCCTTTGCCAAAGCAAAAGAATCCGTTCTCAACCAAACAAAAGTTCAAGGCTGAAGATTTCTTTGCCGAGCATGTGTTCTTCACTGAATATAATCCTTATGATTCTGCTCGCATTAGGAAGAGGCGTTTCTGGACTGCGAGCCAAGCCAACTTCTATTCCTCAGTGCTTTTCAACAAGGACAAAATCTTCGATCATGCTCATATTCCTCATGTGGATATGGAGTCGCTGCCAGGCTTTGAGCCAGTCCTAAGTGTTCTTCACGATGCAGGACTTCTAAACTTCTACACTGATATTTGTGACTGGAACGAAGAGCTAATTCTTCAGTTCTATGCAACCCTGCACATCACCGGAGACGCTGAAGATGTACATTCATGGGTCTTAGATTGGATGACCGAAAATACTCACTACAAGGCACCAGCAAGTGAATTGCTTCGTGCCCTACCACTCAGTCCTCCGCTTGATGGTGCACGTCGCATCTATGAAGAAAAGGAACTTTCAAATCACTATATGCAAGTGCTTGATGAAACCTTTGAAGCCAAGGCAAGCCCCAAGGACCAAATTCCTCGTCAAGGAATTATTATATGTGCCTCGAGCAGTCTATCGAATTTTGACGAAGACTATGAGTCCTATCAAGGGCCACGACTCGAACGATGAAGAAGTCGTTGGCATCATGAAGAATATGCTTTTCAACATCATCCATGGCGTTCCGTAAATTTCCATGATTTCTTCATGAGGACTCGCTAACATTGCCATGTCACCTTTTGAGCTGAAGCCTTATGCACCTTGGATTATGAGATTCATCGGTCAAGATCTTCACCGAATTACAAGGTCGATACTTTGAACCACTGCAGCTACACCCTTGATTGAAGTCCTCAAACGGACAATTACCTCACCGATGACAAGGGCAAGGCGCTGCTTGTGATCGATGAAGGCATTCGTCCATTGGATGGACAGTTTATAAAGCAGCATCCTACTCCACCAATGATGACTCGCCACACATGACTCAAAGAGCAAATACCTCGGTTAAGCAAAGTCCTCAAGCTATCGCACCTGTGGTGATGATGATCGTGAATTACTCCTCGCCTTCATCGAAGGTTGATCGCAATCATAAGTGGGTCAAACGTCGGTTTGGTACTCTTCTTTACAACATGACCTCAACACACAATGCTGTGAAGAAAACCACTACTATCTTCATGAAACCTTCAAGCGCTTTGGGCTGTTCTTTCACATGTCTACAATGAAGAAGAACTGCAATCAATGGGACTCAAGGAAGAATTTGACTGGTCTGCACCTCCTTCGAAGAAATTCAAGAAAGTCAAAGTTCCTTCCTTGGTGGCCAGCTCCTATTCTTCATCTCGTGACACTGATGAAAATGAAGATTTGGAAGACACTGCTGCTGGTCCTACTTCGACAAACAACCCCGACAATGCTGGCGCTCCATCTTCAACTTGAAATTCTTCAAGAGCGTTAGTCCTCAGTTTCGATCCTTTTGGTCATTTAATGACAAAGGGGGAGAAATTTGAGTTAGTCTTCAAGCGGGTCTAGTTTTTGTCTATATACAATATTTTATTAAGTTACAACTCTCGTTCTTCTGAAACCTTTTATTGGATCGGGTTGTAATCTTAAACCCGATGGTGCTTTGATACTTTTGATGCATTATGTTTTTGCTCTATGCTCTGATTACAGTAGTGTTGATATGCTCTGATATTTGTTATGCTCTGATCCTCATGAGCTCGTTGAAAATCTTCAGAGCAAATCGATTTGGGCTCTGATACTCTTGATGCGTTACATTGCATAACATCAAGCACCATATTTCATCATGCATTTCAAATTCTTCATACTATATGTTAAATGCGTGTATGAATTACAAGATATAGGGGGAGATCTCCATGATTCAATTCTTCAAATGTGCATTGCCTCAAAAGCAAATTCCTCACTATGCACATCTTCAGGGGGAGTTCTTCTATATCTTGCAATCATAAATGGAACACACGGTTGATCACGAAAATATGGAAGTCTTCTGGAGCGTCGGTCTCAGGGCGTTAAAGGATGCCACGTGTCGATCACCCTTGACGAAAGCACTTCTGTGACGCGCGATTTATCGTCATGGAAGTGGACACTTCCGTGATGATAATTTTCGTAATGTCATGGAACACTTCTACGACAGCACAGGTATGACTATCTTGATTCCGTCATATATTTTTCATGGATGTACATGCATGACAAAAACGCGACCTACTGTGACAAACACGTATCATCACGGAAGTGTATTTTTTTGTAGTGTACCTTTGTGCTTCAATTAACTCAGCCATTCGTTGATCCGTCAGCAGGACAGAATAAACGAAGGAAGTCAGGCCCTGACAAGTACTTTCCCGCTGAGCTCCCAGGAGCCGCCGGCAAAGACGTTGCCGGGTGGCCCAAGCTTGCCGAAGAGCAGCAACCCCCGGCAGGGCCTCGAGCCCTGACTGTGGAGGCAGCTGCCCTTGTGGCTGAAGATGAGCCTTTAGTCCTTGCCGTCGAGCCCCAGGCTCCGGCATGGGCACAGCCCACCGTCCGTTTCCTCCAAACAGGCGAACTCCCTTAGGAACAGGAAGAAGCAGAGAAAGTAGCCCGTCGGTCCAGTATGTACCAGTTTGTGGATGATACCCTATACAGAAGGAGACCGAACGTTGTGAAATTGAAGTGCATTCCTCGGGAGGGCGGATTGAAGCTGTTGGCAGAGATACATGGGGGCATGTGTGGCTACCACATAGGGTCAAGATCCCTTGCCGGCAAAGCGTTCCTACAAGGCTTCTTCTGGCCCACCGCCCTCCAGGATGCGACTGCACTAGTAACCAAGTGTGAAGCATGCTAGTTTAATTCAAAGAAGCTTCATCAACCAGCCCAAGCTCTTTAGGCAATCCCTCTTTCTTGGCCATTTTCGGTCTGGGGGCTCGACATATTGGGTCCCTTTCCCCGTGCCGTCGGGGGCTTTGAGTACTTGTACGTTGCTATCGACAAGTTCACAAAGTGGCTGGAGGTGGAACCAGTGAGAAAGGTGACAGCATAGTCAGCCGTCAAGTTATTCAAGGGACTGGTTTGCCGTTTTGGTTTGCCAAACAGAGTCATCACCGACAACGGCACGCAGTTCACGAGCCGCACCTTCATGTAGTACATCCAAGACCTCGGCAGTAGGGTCTGTTTTGCTTCTGTTGCTCATCCCAGAAGTAACGGCCAGGTTGAGAGGGCAAATGCAGAAGTGTTGCAAGGGCTCAAAACCAGAACTTTCGACAAGCTGCACAACTGCGGAAGGCGCTGGATTGATGAGTTGCCAACAGTTCTTTGGTCGAACAGAACAACGCCAAATCGAGCTACTGGCCAGACGCCCTTTGCCCTAGTCTACGGGGAAGAAGCGGTTCTCCCCACGGAACTCATATACGGGTCACCTCGAGTGCTCGCTTATGATGAGCTTGAGCAAGAGCAGTTGCACCAAGAGGATGCGACACTCCTTGAGGAAGATCTTCTTCGGGCTGCTTTGCGAGCCGCTCGCTACCAGCAGGCCTTGTGCCACTACCATAGCCGCAAGGTTCATGCCCGAAGCCTTGAGGAAGGTGACCTTGTTCTTCGGCGAGTTCAATCCACCAAGAATTCCAACAAGTTGACACCAAAGTGGGAAGGCCCTTATCGGGTAAAACGAGTCACCTGGCCCGGCGCAGTCCGCCTAGAGACCGAAGATGGAATCCCAATGAACAACTCCTGGAACATCGAACATCTTCGCAAGTTTTACCCATGAGGCATGGTTGCCGGGCCCCCCGGCAGACCACTTTTTGTACAAGCCATGCCGGCAAGGCATGTAACCCTTTGTACAAAGCCAGGCGCAAACCGTGAGCAACAGATAAATAAATGAAGCGCTGGCGCCCTAGAATTAGCATGCATGCTAGGTTGAGTCTCTCTCTCTATTAGGGTTGATCGTGCTTGGCGGCAACTAACCCCTAGCATAGAGGTCAAGTGCATGTCCTTCTGTCTCTTTCAGTCCTCTTTTTAGTTTGCAGGTTGCGCGGGCATTTCTGTAGAACCATTTGAAGGAAAGAAGATGGATCGGCACCCTAATCCCGGCAAGCCAAGGTTTCCAAGGGGCTGCAAATTCAGATAAGTTTTCTCTCCCCCGCTATGCGTTTCCGTATGAAACTTGAACGTATGAAAACTCGCTCATTCCTACGCCACCGTTGTCCCTCCTTCCTATGCCCGAAATCCCTTTCAGGCCGGAGTCTAGTTGTAGTTTAGGTGGAAGGGGAAACAAGAGAGGAGCCCGATCCTACTTTACCCCTGCTCCCCGCCAAGGGCGTGGGTTTGGATGTGGTATAAGGCAGGAAAATGGCAAGGTTTGTTGCCGGGCGACATTGTTTATTTAAGATAACAAGGACTCACTCCTTGGTGTGAGCCTCGCTCACGCACAAAAGAATCCGGCAAGCAGCCTTTTTCATTAATACATTAATTAAACAAGTACAATTCGTACGGAATGAGAACATGAGCAAGGGGTTACAAAGTCTAAATTCAACAAGTGTCGTAGGCTTAAGATCTAAAAAAAGGATAAGATGCCCATAATCCCTTTCTTGTCCCTCTCCTCAGGAAGCAGATCGGGATGGCAGGGGGAAAAAGGAGCGCCTAGGCGAGGTACGAGCAGCAGAAGACACCAAGAGAACGACCCCGCAGCCGCCTAGAAGAAGGCTGGTGATGACAGTGCGGGGGAAGAAGCCGAAAGATAAGGCAACGAGACGGCAATACGCGACGAAGGCGTCGACGCCATCGTACTCCGACTTGATGGCCCACCACCCGCCTTCTTCACCTTCTCCGGCCCTCCGGCGCCAGCCGCCAGAGCGACGGCCCCGAGAAGTTCAAGGAGCTGGCTCGAGGAGCCACCACCAAGAACTGCCCCCCCGGCAAGCTTCTTAGCGGGGAGAGGGCCAGGTGCAGATGGTGTTGTTGCCAGCTCAACCTAGGGACGGGGCGTTCGACGCTTAGTCGGACTCGTCCCCGTCGTCCTCCCCGCTGGTTCCCTCCTCATCGCCGCTCGAGGAGGAGCTCTCATCGTCGGTCGAGCTCTCCGCGCAGCACCCTCGCCTGTGTCCCGAGCACCCGAAGACCTTGATGGAGAGCAAGTCTCTCTCCACTAGTTTGAAGAGGAGAACGTGCCCCTTCATCAAGCAGTGGGCATGTGCGAAGGTCTTCCAACCCCGACGAAGGAACATCACATGAGGGGTGGGGAACCCTGTGTTCACCCACATGTCGTCATTGCAACACCCCTTCATGTGAAGCCTTATACTCGACCGCTGGTCGATCTCCAGCACCCTCGCGAACGCCTCCGAAGGTGAAGGCGGCTACGCGGTGGCTCACGCAGCTGCAGGATGAATTCCAGTGCTGTGTCCCCAACATGGCCGCTCGACGAAGCAGGAGGAGACGGTGGCGGAGATGGTGACGGAGATGGCGATGACGCAGGTGTTCCCCTTTGGCGACCGCCTCTGCCTCAACCGCCTCGCCGACCGCGGCCCCGTCCGGCACCTCCACCTCGAGCATGGCCTTCGCCTTGGATGGCTGGGTCTTCCTTGACCGCCGCGGTTCTCTGGCGGGAGGAAGACCTAGTCGCCTCCGGAGGAGAACGGCCGTGACAACGCCCTCTCGCCATGGCAGTGGATGGAAAATGGAGGCGAAGGGAAGGCGCGAGAAGATGCCTCCCCTCCTTCTCCCGAGCCCCTTTTTATAGCCAAGCGGGGAAGGCTAAAGACCGGCTCTAGGCCTCTGAAGAGCCTGTTCAAATCCGGCTCATTAAGTTGGCAACGAACAGGGTCATCGACCGCCCTCCCTCCCCAATCAAAGGCGCATAAGTATCGGCCATCGCGCATCTCCTCATATCCCACGCATCTGTCACCAACCCCACACCGTGCATGCGGCATACGTGGCGAAGGGGGCGGGCGCGATGGGAAACATGGAACGACGGTTCCAAGGCTGAGAGAGTAAATGAGCAGTGGACCTGCAGTTTTCCCTCTTTTTAGGGAAGACGCATGCCGCCTCTTTACTATTCACTACGGGATGACGCAAGCATGCTGCTGTAACACCCCGGATGTAACTTTCCATATTTGTAACTCCAACTCTTGCCATTTTCGGCATTGTGATATGTTATTCCCTCTGTGGTTGGGTTTTTCCTTCTTATTGCATTTTGTCCATGTCATGCATTTCATATCATGTCATCATGTGCATCTCATTTGCATACGTGTTCGTCTCATGATTCCGAGCATTTTCCCGTTGTCCGTTTTGCAATCCGCACTCCTATGTTCCCCGCGCCCCTTTTACGTTTTTCCGTGGCGGGTACTAAACTTTCTCGGAATGGACCGAGGTTTGTCAAGTGGCCTTGGTATACCACCAGAGACCACTGTCAAGTTTGGTCATTTGGAGCTCGTTTGGTACTCCAACGGTTAACCGCACTCTCAAAAGGCCTCTTTTAAGTTGCAGCCCAACACCCTTTCAAAACAGCCAAATAACCCATCTAAGTCACTTCCATGCTCTCGGTCGTTCGATCACGATCGTGTGGGCGAAAACCGCACCTCATTTGGACTCTCCTAGCTCCTTCTATGCCTATATATACACCCCCAATTCCAAATCACGGTACAAACCCTAGCCTTCCCCTACCTCGCGCCCCGGACACGTCCGGTCCGGCCGACGAAATCCGCCCCCCGCGCCAATCGGGCGCGCCACGTGTCGCCGCCACAGCGCCAGCCCGGCCGCCCGGCCCTTGAGCCCTGCCCATGGCCCTCCGCGCCGTTCGGCCAGCGCCGCGTCCCGTCGCCGCCGCCAAGCTCCCCATGGGCGAAGCCGCCCTCCGCCATGGTCGCCCGCCCGGCCGCCGCCGCCGCCATCCTGGCGGCCGCCTCCGCCTCCGGCCGCCCTGCCCTGTCGGCCCGTCGCCTCGCCGCCGCCGCCGCCGCCAGGCGCCCTCCAGCGCCGCCCGGCGGCCCTGCCCTCCTCCGCCGGCCTCGTCCTCCCCGGCAACGCTCGGCGAGCGCCCGCCGCCTCGCCCGATCCGATCGGGCGGATCTGAGATCCACTGGGGTTGACTTTCTTCCCCCAAAATTCATCCAAGTTTTAATTCATGATGAATTGTTGCATTTCGTCGTGCCATAACTTTGCACTGTAGCTCCATTTCGTGCGTGTAATATGTAAAATGTTAGCCTCGAAGAGTAGATCATTTCATCTCATTGCATCATTTTCATTTGAGCTCATCTTGATACCCAAATGCTGTTGGAAGAGGGCTATGTGATGTTAGTTTCGCTTTCTTAACAGAACATGCACTTTGTTATTTTTGCTATGATTGATGTGTGCACCCTATGAATTTGAGTCCTACATGTGTTTTGTAATATGCCATGCCATCTTTCCAGGGGTGTATGCCATGTATTTTTGTGATCTCTGTGGTGACTAGCACAAGCATGCAAACTAGGTGTCATGATGTTTCTGATTTCAGCCCCTGTTTTGCTGATATTTTCATGCCATGTTCACTTGATGCTACCGAGAGATCCATGCATATTTTGAGATACTTCAGTAAGGATGTTTTGAACATATGGTTATGCTCTATCCATCCATGCCTTTGTTTGCAATTATGGAGTGCCGTAGCTTGAGTCAATCGAGCTCTACTTTTGCTATAAAATGTTTCCTGGCAGATTGTTTACATGTTATTCAATTTTGCCAAGGTTGTTGTAGTTGATCCGTGTATGCTATGATGTTGTTCTTGCCATATATGATTTCTATTCCATGTCTTCTTGATGTATGTATGCTTAGATTATCATGTAATGCCCTGTACTGAGTGCATCGAGCTCTTAAACATGCCTACTCGTTATCTGTTTTTGTCATGCCCTGTTGCTGAATCTGTTAACGAAACTTGCTATATTGACAACGGTGTTACTATATTTTCTGATCCTTTTTGGCTTATGGTCAGTAAGGGACTTTTGTTCTATGCTTTGAGTAGATTCATGCCATGCCATATTTTGCTATGATAAGTTCCTGTAGCATGTTGTTTTCTTGCTCTGAACATTGCTTCCTGATGCTGATTTTGCCATGTTCAGTAATTTCACTAATTCTGTGAAGCTGATATGTTTTGCACTTTTTCCATGCTTGTTTGGACCTATTATGATGTGAATTAGCCGTAGCTCAGTTTTCATCTTTTATCAAGCATCTTGAGTAGATCACTGCCATATACTTTGTTGGTACGTTTGGGTGCAGTAGCTTAATTTCTTATTGCTTGCTATGTGGTATCATGCTGTTAATGGCAGATTTGTGCCATTCTTGTTTTGCTTGTCATTTGCAAACCGTGCATCCGATTCCGGTGATCTTTATATCGATTTCAACCGAAATCATCTCATCTTTCCAGTGGCATACTTGGTTTGCCAAGTTGATGCCTGGTTCATCATTTTCCTTCCGGAGCACGCATATGCATTGCATATCACATCTCGCATATCATGTCATGTTTTGCATCATGTTGCTTGTGCATTGCACCATGATTTATTGTGGTTCCTTTCTTTGTGTTCTTGTTTTGGGTAGAGCCGGGAGACGAGTACGTGAACGAGGAACCTGTTGAGAACGCTTACGAGGATCAAGCTTTCGACAACTCTGAGAACTTTGCAGGCAAGATGATCATACCCTTGAAATCACTTCTATCTTTGCTATGCTAGATGCTCACTCTTTGGCTATGCCTATGCTACGATGCCTATCACTTGCTTATCATGCCACCCATATTGCCATGTCAGCCCCTAACCATCCTTTCCTAGCAAACCGTTGATTGGCTATGTTACCGCTTTGCTCAGCCCCTCTTATAGCGTTGCTAGTTGCAGGTGAAGTTGAAGTTTGTTCCTTGTTGGAACATGGAGATATTGTTCCTTGTTGGAACATATTTACTTGTTGGGGGATATCACAATATATCTTCTATAATTAATGCATCTATATACTTGGTAAAGGGTGGAAGGCTCGGCCTTATGCCTGGTGTTCTGTTCCACTCTTGCCACCCTAGTTTCCGTCATACCGGTGTTATGTTCCTTGATTTCGCGTTCCTTACACGGTTGGGTGATTTATGGGACCCCCTTGACAGTTCGCTTTGAATAAGACTCCTCCAGCAAGGCCCAACTTTGGTTTTACCATTTGCCACCTAAGCCTTTTCCCCCGGGTTTTCGCGAGCCCGAGGGTCATCTTTATTTTAACCCCCGGGCCAGTTCTCCTTCGAGTGCTGGTCCAACTTGAGCGATGTCCGGCGCCCCTTGGGATATCAGGGTCTATGCCAACCCGACGTCTGGCTCATCCGGTGTGCCCTGAGAACGAGATATGTGCAGCTCCTATCGGGATTTGTCGGCACATTCGGGCGGCTTTGCTGGTCTTGTTTTATTGCTGTCGAAATGTCTTGTAGTCCGGGATTCCGAGATTGATCGGGTCTTCCCGGTAGAAGGAATATCCTTCGTTGACCGTGAGAGCTTATAATGGGCTAAGTTGGGACACCCCTGCAGGGTATTATCTTTCGAAAGCCGTGCCTGCGGTTATGAGGCAGATGGGAATTTGTTAATGTCCGGTTGTAGAAAACCCGAAGTTGACCTCAATTAAAATACACATCAACCGCGTGTGTAACCGTGATGGTCTCTTCTCGGTGGAGTCCGGGAAGTGAACACGGTGTTGGAGTTATGTCTGACGTAAGTAGTTCAGGATCACTTCTTGATCGCTACTAGCTTCACGTCCGTGCCTTGCTTCTCTTCTCGCTCTCTTTTGCGATGTAGCCACCATATATGCTAGTCGCTTGCAGCAGCTCCATCTTACAACTCTGTCCTTCCTATAAGCTTAAATAGTCTTGATCTCGTGGGTGTGAGATTGCTGAGTCCTTGTGACTCACAGATTCTACCAAAACAGTTGCAGGTGACGCAACCAACGCCAGCAAGGTCGCCAACCTTCAGCCTGAGAGTTCCGACACCATCGACACATTGGAACCAAGGCTCAGGAGGCGCCTCCATGGTGGCATGTAGATCTTTGTGAAGGCCAAGAGCATACAAGACTAGATGAGAACCAGAAGACGAAGACCTCCGGCAAGATCCTTGCCGGAGACGCCCACAAGACCCCCGGCAAGACCCTTGCCGGGGACGACTGCGAAACCCCGGCAAGACCCTTGCCGCGGCCCCGGCAAGGCTCTTGCCGAGGAAATCTATGAGGCGGCATCCAGGCCCACGCCAAGGCTCCACTGCCGTCCCCACACAGCTGCCAGCCCGCAACTAGGCAGGCACCTGCGTGGTAGCACGTAGCTTCCAGGTCAACTCAGCAAGCACCTGCGTGGTGGCATGCAGATCTTCGTGAAGACTCTACCACCACACCAACTCAGCAGCCAGCCAGCCAGTGTGGAACTACACGCCTCGTCAGCCTGGACGCGTGTCGAAGCAAGAAGAGGCGGCGACAGGCGGGACGAGCTTCCTTGCCATCCCCGATAAAGCAAGAAGGGCACGTCGGCAATGCATTAAATGCATTTTGTCCTACCGTGCCAGGGATAAACTCAACTACGGTACAAATTTCCACCTCCTGTGTGCCATTGTGGCAGCCCCTTTGACTATAAAAGGAGGCCCGTGGCGTACTGAGAGACGATTCGAACTTTTTGGACCCTGCACGCTCGGTAGCAAGTCTAAGAACACCAGATAAACATACACCAGCATGAGTAGGGTATTACATATGGCTTGCGGCCCGAACCTGGATATACTCCCTCGGGTTGATCTTCTAATCCCGCTCTTCCCACAGCCGCGCAACCTGTCAACCATAGAAGGGATACTTTGTGATCCCATAGGTGTCGTTTCCCCGACAACAGCAAAACTTTTTGTGGATTTTTTCTGGACCAGAAGACACCAGATGGGCCAGAGAAGCACCTGGGGGTGCCTCGAGGGGGGCACAACCCACCAGGGCGCGCTTGGGGGGCCCAGGCGCGCCAGGTGGTTTATGCCCACCTCGATGGCCTCCCGCACCGCCTCTTCGCTCTATAAATACCCCCAATATTCCAGAAACCCTAAGGTAGTCGACGAAAATCAATTCCAGCTGCCGGAAGTTCTAGAACCACCAGATCTAATCTAGACACCATCACAAACGGGTTCATTATCCTCATTGGTGCCTCTCCGATGATGTGTGAGTAATTCATTGTAGACCTACTGGTCCGTAGTTAGTAGCTAGATGGCTTCCTCTCTCTCTTTTGATTCTCAATACAATGGTCTCTTGGAGATCTATTTGATGTAACTCTTTTTGTGGTGTGTTTGTTGGGATCCGATGAACTTTGAGTTTATGATCAGATCTATGTTTTTATCCCTGAAAGTTATTTGAGTCTTTTGATCTCTTATATGCATGATTACTTATAGCCTCCTATTTCTTCTTCAAATCTTTGGTTTAGTTAGGCCAACTAGATCGATTTTTCTTGCCATGGGAAGAGGTGCTTTGTGATGGGTTCGATCTTACGGTGCTTGATCCCAGTGACAGAAGGGGAACCGACACGTATGTATTGTTGCTATTAAGGAAAACAAGATGGGGTCTATTTCTACATAAATAGATCTTGTCTACATCATGTCATCATTCTTATTGCATTACTCTGGTTCTCCATGAACTTAATACACTAGATGCATGCTGGATAGCGGTTGATGTGTGGAGTAAGAGTAGTAGATGCAGGCAGGAGTCGGTCTACTAATCTTGGACGTGATGCCTATATAATGATAATTGCCTAGATATCGTCATGATTATTTGAAGTTCTATCAATTACTGAAAGTGCAACTAATCCCCGGGTGGTTTTGGTAATTCATAACAACATATAGCTCATTGAACTAATATCCATTCAAGTTGAATATTTCAGAAAGTTCAATGATTGGCATGTCATGGACTAGAGATGTGGACCCCTCAAAATGATAAGGAAAAATATTGGCAAAAACTCGAGACTCTTCATTTCTATTTTAGTGATCCAAGATCACATTGAGTCCATAGAAAAAGCCAACACTATTAAAAGGGGATGAGGTGTTGTTTAATGGTCTACTTGCTCAAAATGCTTAGTGATATGTTCCAAAGCCATCAACCACTTTCTCAAATCCAAATATGTCCTAAACCTAAAGTCAAACTCGGCCCCCACCGATTTGATCTATCGGCGCCACCGAGTTCCTTTGACATAGCCACTGCTAGAAACCCTAATCAGTTCGGTCTCACCGATAGGTATTTTGGTCTCACCGAGATGGGATTGCAAACTCTCTGTTTCCCTTCATAACATTTCGGTCCCACCGGAATGAGCGATCGGTCCCACCGAGTTCGCAATGCAAACTCTCTGTTTCCCTTTCGTAACATTTCAGTCTTACCAAAAGGAGCGATCGGTCCCACCGAGTTTGCCTGATCAACTCTCTATTTGCTTATTGCTGAAATCGGTCTCACAGAGTTCATGCAATTGGTCACATCGAGATGAGGTTTTTCCCTAACCCTAGCGCATCGGTCCCCCCGAGTTGATCATGTCGGTCCCCCTGAGAATCATAATGTTCACATTTTGAACTAAATCGGTCTCACCGAGTTCACCTATTCGGTCTGACTGAGTTGGGTCAAATGTGTGTAACGGTTAGATTTTCATTGGAGGCTATATATACCCCTCCACCCCCTTCTCTATTCAAGAGAGAGCCATCAGAACGTTCCTACACTTCCACTACTCATTTTCTGAGAGAGAACGACCTACTCATGTCTTGAGACCAAGATATTCCAATCCAACCACAAGAATCTTGATCTCCAGCCTTCCCCAAGTTGCTTTCCACTCAAATAATCTTTCCACCATAGCCAAATCTGTGAGAGAGAGTTGAGTGTTGGGGAGACTATAATTTGAAGCACAAGAGAAAGGAGTTCATCATCATCACACCATCTATTACCTTTTGGAGAGTGGTGTCTCCTAGATTGGTTAGGTGTCACTTGGGAGCCTCCGACAAGATTGTGGAGTTAAACCAAGGAGTTTGTAAGGGCAAGGAGATCGCCTATTTCGTGAAGATCTACCCAAGTGAGGCAAGTCCTTCGTGGGCGATGGCCGTGGTGGGATAGACAAGGTTGCTTCTTCATGGACCCTTCGTGGGTGGAGCCCTCCGTGGACTCGCGCAAACGTTACCCTTCGTGGGTTGAAGTCTCCGTCAGCTTGGACGTACAATAGCACCACCTATCGGAACCACGCCAAAAATCTCCGTGTCTACATTGCGTTTGCTCTCTCCAAACCCTTCCCTTTACCTTCATATGCAATGTTTTACTTTCCGTTGCTACACTCTTAGAATTGCATGTCTAGGTTAATTGCTTGACTTGTGCTAAGTTGATAGAATTTGCCAAGACTTAAAATTGGGAAAAGGCTAGATTTTTATTTGGTCAAGTAGTCTAATCACCCCCTTCTAGACCTACTTTCGATCCTACAATTGCCCAACAGTAATCTGTTTACCCACCATATGCTATTTTTCTCGAGAGAAGCCACTAGTGAAATCTATGCCCCCCGGGTCTCTTCTTTATTATATTTGCCTTCACGGTCTATTTTTATTTGCTTTTATTTTCAGATCTATTAATCCAAAAATACAAAAATATCTTGCTGGAATTTTTATTTATTTATTTTATCTTGCGTTCCTGCGAGATCTATTTGTCCAATCTACTACAATTTTACCTATCTTTTTACCCGTGAGGGATTGACAACCCCACAGTTATGTCGGGTTGCAAGTATTTGTTCTTTGTGTGCAGGAGCTGTTTACATGGTGTTGTATGGTTCTCCTACTGGTTCGATAACCTTGGTCTCATCACTGAGGGAAATACCTACCATAGCTGTGCTGCATCATCCCTTCCTCTTTGGGGAAATACCGACATAGTTCAAGCTGCATCCAATGGAATTTCTGGCGCCGTTGTCGGGGAGACATCACCAACATCTACCAGGTTCCTAGTCACAAATCTCTTCTCCTTGCAATTTACGTTATTTTCCATTTCCTCTTGTTTTCCTCTCCCCCACTTCACAAAAAATTGCCATTTTTATTCGCCCTCTTTTTCGTTCGCCGTTTTCTTGTCAGATCTGTTTTTGTGCACTATCTTATTGGCCATTTTTTGTCGTTATGGATAGCTCTTCCTCTATTGCCTGCATCCCCAAGAATGTCATTCTTAACTTTAAGTAAAGGGGAGGGGAGAATTTAAAGGATGCTTGGTATACATAATAGATCTATCCGTAAGCGATCTACCGTTGTTCTTCTCTGTTGTTTTTATGTGGGTATCACCACTTGGTATAGATTCGTCATTGATACAATTACCTGTGGGAATTTCTTGATGTGTCCCTCTCTTGATGCTTTTAATGCTATGGGAAATTTAGTGGGCTCATCACCTCTTATGATTAATGAAACAACTCTGACCCTTGAGCATGTTATGGAAAGATTAGACGCTATTGAAGTAAATGCTTACCAAGGAACATACTGAAAACTTGGATAAAAAGATGCATACTTTTGCTACTAAAATTGGGTCAAAAGCGGGAGAGGTTTTTAAGTTGCTAAAAGAAAAAGGAACTGTGATTCATGAAAGAATTAAAGAAAGCCCGTCTCAGATTGATAAACTGGAAGAAATCTTTAGTAATCTAAGCACGGCTTTCGCTTCCGCTAAAACTATCGAAAAAAAATCCCGTAAAAATTGGCAAGACTACTCAAGTTACTAAAAACAAGGGTGCAACTTCTAGTAATAATAAAGGAGATCTTAAAATGATTAGTATTCACCCAGATTTTGTTGAAGTTGTAAGAGATCCCATTGATAAGAATGAATTCCTCAATTTTATGCCTAGGAGCTTTGCTATTTTACTTGCTAAAGCTTCGAGAAAATCTGATTGTGTTATTAAAGAGTTGGGAAATAAAGATGACAACACTTGAATCCTTTCATTATGCCTAGCTAGGGGCGTAAAACGATAGCGCTCGTTGGGAGGCAACCCAACTTGTATCTTTTTGCTTTTTTGGGTTTATTGCTGTTTGCAACAAAAGACCCAATTATGCCTCTGTTTATATGTGTTTTTGTGGTTTAAATTAGTTTTTTTGCCAAGCAAAGCCTTTGGGATCATGTTGGGTGATGGTTGATTTGATCTTGCTGAAAAACAGAAACTTTTGTGCTCACTAAAATAATTCTAATTTTTAACAGAGGCGCGATAAAATACTTATTCTTTTTGTACAATATCAATATGCAAATTTCTCACGTTTTCCTAATTTTTCAGAATTTTTGGAGTTACATAAGTATTCGAGATATCCAGATTGCTACACACTGTTATGTTTTTGACAGCTTCTATTTTCGTTGTGTTATGTGCTTGTTTTGATGATTCTATGGTTTCCTTTGAAGTGTTTTTGCCATGGAAAAGTTAAAATACAGTAGATATAATACAATAACAAAATATGAATGGGTTTTCAATAGTACTTAAAGTAGTGATTTGCTTTCTTATAATGACGGATCTCACGAAGGTTTTGCTGAGTTTTGTGTGATTGAACTTTTCAAGTTTTGGGTGAGATCGCGATGGGTGAAGGAATAAGGATTAGCAAAAGGCTAAGCTTGGGGATGTCCGAGGCACCCCAAGATAAGATTCAAGAAGTATCAAGCAACTAAGCGTGGGGATGCCCCCGAGTGGCATCCCCGCTTTCTTCTAACAACCATCAGTATTCTACTTGAAACTATATTTTCATTTGTCACATATTATGAGTTTTGCTTGGAGCGTATTGTATGATATGAGTCCTTGCTTGTTTTTATTTTTAATTTTTAATAAGCGTCCTTGCTGTACACACCGGTTTTGGAGAGCCAAATTATGCTATGCTTGCTCTTATGCTTCACTTAAATTTTTAGAGCCTTGGAATTGCTCTAGTGCTTCACTTATATCTTTTTGAGCACGGTGTGCTTTGTTATCTTTGTATAAGTTCTCTAATGCTTTACTTAGATTAACTTGAGAGAAAGAAATATGATGCTCATGTTCTTCACTTATATTTGTTTGAGCTTATTAAAAGCAACATGTGAAACTAGTTCCAAAGTGATAGATATCCAGGGAGGATATAATAAAAACTTTCATGAAGATCATTGGACAAAATAAACTTGATTCTTTGTAATAGTTTTGAGATATGATGATAGTGATATGTGAGTCATGTTGATGAGTAATTATGCTTTAGTAAGAATATTGGTGTTAAGGTTTGTGATTCCCTATGCAAGCACAAAATTCAATAGTTATGCAATGAAATTACATCCTACTACCCCACAAAAAAATTACATCCTACTTGTGGTGCATTATTCGGTGTTAGTTATGCTTAATGCTTGCTTATGATATTTTCCGTTTCTTGGTTGGATGCGTCTCAATCTTTTGCTAGCCTTCATTTGCACTAAGTATGATCACTACTTGTGCATCCAAAATCCTTTAAACCAGTTTTTTGCCACATGAGTCCACTATACCTACCTATATGCGGTATTCTTTTGCCATTCTATGAAAATTTGTATGTGACATCTCTAATTTTCAAAATAAATTTATCTTTTGTGTGCTCGTACCGCTCATGGAATGGTAGGGGGTGGCTGATATATTTCCAAGCTAGATGTGTTATTCTCAAGATGAGGGTTTATTCACTTGTCATTGCACGAGAGTACGACAAAGGTATTAGGGATGCCTAGTCCCGAAATGAAAAATCAATTTACTTTATGTTGTCGAATAATAAATTCCTTGGGAAGTGTTGGTATGGAAGACACCCGTGGATACGGTTAGCCATGGAAAGTTAAAGTATGGTGGAAAAAGGAATAAACTTTATTTTCTGTTTGGGAACCGCCTATGATATATCTAGCATGGAAAGTATTGGGAACTACTCAATCGTTTTCGTTGACAGGAAAATCATGCCACCCAAAAAGTTTTATCCCTATCTTTTTCGCTTTGAGCTCTGGCACCTCTACAAATCCCTACTTCCCTTTGCAAAGGGCCTTTCTATTTACTTTATGCAAGTTTTATTTTTACTTGAGTCTCCATCTTCTCTTATAAAGCACCAACTAAGGGGCACTATGATTGTACTTGAGCATTGGGTGTAGCTAATATGCGAGTGTGTTTCATGAATGGATCAATGATTGAGCATAATGGGCTAGGGATAACTTGCTTTAGTGTTGATATTTCGAAAGACATGGTTGCTTGTTGATATGCTTGAGTATTAAAGTCCTCATGTGAAAACTAGACTATTGCTTTGAACCATATAAAAGTCCAAATGTCCATGCTACTAAGAAAAGAATGTTCAGCATTCCACATCAAAAGTTCTGTTTTTATCATTTACCTACTCGAGGACAAGCAGGAATTAAGCTTGGGGATGCTGATACGTCTCCAACGTATCTATAATTTTTGATTGTTCCATGTTGTTATATTATCATTTTTGGATGTTTTACAATCATTTTACAATCATTTTATATCATTTTATATCATTTTTTGGGACTAACCTATTGACATAGTGCCAAGTGCCACTTGCTATTTTCTGCTTGTTTTTTACATCGCAGGAAAACAATATTAAACAGAGTCCAAATGCAGCAAAACTTTTTGTGGATTTTCTATGGGCCAGAGAAGCACCTGGTGGGTGCCCCGAGGGGGCACAACTCACCAGGGCGCGCCTGGGCCCCCAAGCGTGCCCAGGTGGGTTGTGCCCACCTCGATGGCCTCCCGCACCGCCTCTTTGCTCTATAAATACCCCAATATTCCAAAAAACCCTAAGGGAGTCGACAAAAATCAGTTCCAGCCGTCGCAAGTTCTAGAACCACCAGATCCAATCTAGACACCATCATGGAGGGGTTCATCATCCTCATTGGTGCCTCTCCGATGATGCGTGAGTAGTTCATTGTAGACCTATGGGTATGTAGTTAGTAGCTAGATGGCTTCCTCTCTCTCTTTTGATTCTCAATACAATGGTCTCTTGGAGATCTATTTGATGTAACTCTTTTTGCGGTGTGTTTGTTGGGATCCAATGAACTTTGAGTTTATGATCAGATCTATGTTTTTATCCATGAAAGTTATTTGAGTCTTTTGATATTTTATATGCATGATTACTTATAGCCTCATATTTCTTCTTCAAGTCTTTGGTTTAGTTAGGCCAACTAGATCATTTTTTCTTGCCATGGGAAGAGGTGCTTTGTGATAGGTTCGATCTTACGGTGCTTGATCCCAGTGACAGAAGGGGAACCGACATGTATGTATCGTTGCTATGAAGGATAACAAGATGGGGTCTATTTCTACATAAATAGATCTTGTCCACATCATGTCATCGTTCTTATTGCATTACTCCGTTTCTCCATGAACTTAATACACTAGATGCATGCTGGATAGAGGTCGATGTGTGGAGTAATAGTAGTAGATGTAGGCATGAGTCGGTCTACTAATCTTGTACGTGATGCCTATATAATGATCATTGCATGGATATCATCATGATTATTTGAAGTTCTATCAATTGCCCAACAGTAATTTGTTTACCCACCGTATGTTATTTTTCTCGAGAGAAGCCACTAGTGAAATCTACAACACCCGCGTCTCTTCTTTATTATATTTGCCTTCGCGATCTGTTTTTATTTGCTTTTATTTTCAGATCTATTAATCCAAAAATACAAAAATATATTTCTGCAATTTTTATTGATTTATTTATTTTATTTCATGTTCCCGCGAGATCTATTTATCCAATCAACTACAATTTTACCTATCTTTTTACCTGTGAGGGATTGACAACCTCTCTCTTACGTCGGGTTGCAAGTATTTGTTCTTTGTGTGCAGGAACTGTTTACGTGGTGTTGCATGGTTCTCCTACTGGTTCGATAATCTTGGTCTCATCACTGAGGGAAATACCTACCGTAGCTGTCCTGCATCATCCCTTCCTCTTTGGGGAAATACCGATGTAGTTCAAGCCGCATCAACCAATGACCAGGAGTTGATAGGAGGCTCCCAGGCAGGAGGCATGCGCCTTTTCGATCTTGATGTCGTTGTTTTGCTCAACCTTCTTAAGGCAAACTTGTTATCTTATGTCTGTACTCAGATGTTGTTGCTTCCGCTGTCTTGTTTATTCGAGCCTTCGTGGCCCTGGCTTGTAATATAAGGCTTTATGTTTGAATTTGTGTCTAGAATTGTGTTGTGATATCTTCTCGTGAGTCTCTAATCTTGATCGTGTGCATTTGCGTGTATGATTAGTGCATGATTGAGTCGGGGGCGTCACACAAACTATAGCAAAATAACCAAAATATAGACCACAAAAACATAAACTGATTGGACCAACGGAGGAGTCACATACCAAGGAGTAATCCCCCCGCACAGTTTCGGAAACGAAGCTCTGAGCAAAGAGATCAAAAGTCTCACAAAAATGAATAAGAACACGGGAAAGAGAGCAAGGATACATTTTTCTGGACGTGGAAGAAGGCAGTGGGCATGGGCACTATCTGAGTGGGGTCTCGTGGGACCCACAAGCTCATATCGTGCTCCTAGGGGAGGCACGCCCCCTGCGCTTGTGGGCCCAAGATTGACCCCCTTATGGTAATTTTTATATAAAAAATCCTTAAATATTCAAAAAAATACCATATTAAATTTTCAGGACATTCTAAGAACTTTTATTTTCGGGACATTTTTTATTGCACAGATAATTCAGAAAACATGATAAACAGGGTATTCTAATGCATTAAACAATATTCAAAACTAAATTTAACACAGGATAAATAAGGTTACAGAGATTTGTTCTTATGGAATTCATCGATCACATGCTCCTCGTAAAGAATCCATTAACAAGGTTGATCAAGTAGTATTAGCGAACTATTTTCGAGTGACATAGAACCGAAGAGTTTTTGTGTAGCACTAAGTTACCTCAGCCAGGATATGCATGGTTCCAATTATAAGAGTTGGGTATTTCTTTTCACGAACCTAAAGAGGAAATTCAGAGCCTCCAATAGCGATAGTCGCAACTTTTTTCAATAGAATTGAGATTGTTTACTTTATTTGGCTTCCTCAAGAAATAAATTGTATGCTCATTACCATTAACATGAAAAGTGATCTTGCTTTTATTACAATTGATAACAGCCCCTACAATATTCAGAAAAGGTCTTCCAAGGATAACTGACATGGTGTCATCCTCGGGCATATCAAGAATAAGAAAGTCCATTAAAATAGTAAAATAAGCTACCACAACCGAAACATCCTCACAAACACCAAAAGGTATAGCAGTGGATTTGTCAGCCATTTGCAAAGGAGTTTTAGTGGCAATCAACTTACTCTAGTCAAGTCTTTCATAAAGAGAGATGGGCATAACACTAACACTAGCCCCTAAATGACATAAAGCAGTTTTAACATAATTGTTCTTGATAGAGCATGGTATAGTAGGTTCCCCAGATCTCCTAGTTTTTCACATATTTTTCCTTTGAAAGAATAATTTGTAAGCATATTAGAAATTTCAGCCTCAGGTATTCTTCTTTTATTAGTGACAATATCTTTCATATATTTAGCATAAGGAAGCATTTCCATAGCATCAGTCAAAGGTACTTGCAAGAATATTGGTCTAAGCAATTTAGCAAAGTGATTGAAAGCATTTCCATCTTTAGATTTTTTATCTTTACTAGGAAAGGGCATAGGTTTTTGAACCCATGGTTCTCTTTCTCTACCATGCTTCCTAGTAACAAAATCTCGTTTATTATATATCTTATTCTTAGGAGGTGGGTCATCAAGTTCAACTTCAGGTTCTGTTTCTATTTCATTATCAGATTCCTTATTATCATTAGGTTGAGCACTAATATGATCATTACTACCATCATTATTATCATTATCAGTAGGTACATGCTCATCACCAGATTTTGTCTCACCATCAGAAATAGAAATATTATTAGGATTCTCAACAGATTTTTCTATAACGGGTTCACTAGAAGCATGCAAAGTTTTATCCTTATTCTTTTTCTTGTTCTTCTTAGGTGAACTAGGTGCACTATCATTAATTATTTGAGAATCTTGTTCAATTTTTTAGGATGACCCTCGGGATACAAAGGTCCTAAGTCATTTTACCACCTCTAGTCATTAATCTAACAACATGATAATTAAATTTATTATTCATGTCTTTAAGCAAATCATTTTGTGATTTAGAAACTTGTTCTAGCTGAGTGTGAACCATAGAAAAATCCTTACGTAAACCTTTAACATCATTGACAATTCTAACCATCAAATCACTTAAACGTTCAATCATAATAGCACCGTGTTTCATTTGATCACTTATTTGTCTATTAAAGTTTTCTTGCTTAATAATAAAATTATCAAATTCATCTAAGCACCGACTCAGAGATTTATTATAAGGAATATCACCCTCATCAAACCTATACAGAAATTTTACCTCTACTACCCGTGTCATGATGTCGAGTCCATGTATTTCTTCAATAGGTGGTAGATTTTTAACATCTTCAGATTTAATACCATTCTCTTTCATAGATTTCTTTGCTTCTTGCATATCTTCTGGATTGAGGAACAAAATACCTCTTTTCCTCGAAGTTGGCTCGGAAGGTGGTTCAGGAAGTGTCCAATCATCAGCATTTCTCAATGAGTTATTGAATAGTTCCCGAGCTTGTTCAATTGTTCTTTCCCTGAAAACACAAACAACAGAACTATCTAGGTAGTCCCTAGAAGCATCGGTTAGTCCATCATAAGAGATATCAATTATTTCATTTTTCTTAAGAGGATGATCAGGCAAAGCATTTAATAATTGGAGAAGCCTCTCCCAAGCTTGATGGAGATGCTCTTCCCCAAGTTGCGCAAAGTTATATGTTTCCTGTAAGGCAGCTTGTTTCTTATGAGCAGGAAAATATTTTTCAGTGAAGTAGTAAATCACATCCTAGGGACTATGCACACAACGAGGAACAAGATCATTAAACCAGATTATAGCGTCGCCCTTTAATGAGAAAGGGCATAATTTAAGAATATAATTATAACAGATCTTTTTCTCTTGAGAAAATAAGGTGGCAATTTCATTTAGCTTAGTTAGATGTGCAGCAACAATTTCAGATTGATAACCATGAAAAGGATAATCCTTATCCGTAACAAAAATAGGAGATGTTCCAAACTTAGGATCATATTTCATCATTTGGTTCATAGCCTTTTCTTTTAGCTTAAATGTTTAATCTTTAAGAGTCTCCCTATTTTCACAAGCAAGCAGTTCTTTAGCAATGTCATCATCAATAGTGTAACCTTTAGGAACATCTAGCATCTTAGTTCTAGTACTAGGTGTAGTAGGTGAATCATAATTTTTTGATTCTTTAGCTTTAGCAATATGAGCATCAAGTAATTCACGATTCATCAATTAAGTGGTAGCACCATCATGAATATCATCAGTAGCAGAGGCATTATCAATTTCTTGTGACGTCGTGGAATTGTCACGGCAGATGTCCTAGTGTGAGGACTTAGTCGTGGAGCCATTGCAACTAGGTTAGCTTAAAGGGGTTAAATGGGATAAAGGACACAGGGAGTTTATACTGGTTCGGCCCCTTGCGGTGAAGGTAAAGGCCTAATCCAGTTTGAGGTGGTATTGCTTATGTTTCGATTACCAGGGAGCGAATACGCTTGACCTAGCTATCGATCTCTTGTTTCTTGCCCTAACCCGTAGCAGGGTCATCCCTTTATATACACAGGTTGACGCCCGGTGGCTCACAGAGTCCCGACCAGCTCATAAACGTGTCTGACTCGGTGACTAACTATACATGCCTTATAATACAAGTCAGACATACATGGTGGTTTACACTTGTTGGGCCTTAAGTCGCCTTTGGGCTTCGGGCCCTCAATGAGTCGACATAATGAACCGCCATCTTCAGCATCTTCATGGACTTTGTTTTGATAAACCGCCTTGAGCATAACCCGGCCCCTCCTGGGCGGGTTACACTCAATAGCTACATCCCCAACATTAGGCCCCAAGTTGATTTGAACTTGTCCATATCAATCTTCAACACTTAGAAAAAATCCTTCTTCATTATCTTTGTGAAGCCTTGTAACTCGCCGTGACGTCATCTCCTTGGATCATGGTAACCCGCCGTGATGTCACCTGTTATTAATATTACACAAAGCCCATATCTTAATATATATCCTTTCTTTTAATGAATCTTCCGAAAATCGAGGCGTCTGCGCTATCACATATCCATTTTTTGGCCTCCTCGATTCCCGCGCATGTCACTTATCCTTTCATCCTATAAATAGGGTCAGGGGCCCCTTTCACTTTCCCCCCTTGCCTCTTCGTCTCTGTCTTCCACCTCGCGACGCCTCAGCATTCGAGCTCTGCCGCCCCCCTCGACTTTCGCCTCTGCCTCAACAACGGCCGCTGCATCAACCTGATTTGACCAGATTTCGTCCACATGTCTCCGCTGTCCAATAGCCCTGGTGAGTTCTCCTTCCTATCCCCATAGATCCCATTAGGGTTTCCGCGAGTTCGTTGGAGTTCATCTTCGCTTTTCACTGTAGCTTGTGATTTTTGATTCGAACTTGGTACTCATCCTATGCGGTAGTAGTCGTGGCACTCCTTTTTACTATTAGAATATCTCCTCTGCATAAGAAATCCAATCTGAACCCATGAACTACTCACGTATTATAATTTAGGTCTAAATAATTTTTCCATTAACTGAAGTGCCGTAGATCCAAAATCATAGCATCAATCCATGAAACCTGTTTTTCCAACACTTAGCAATTTTTGTCCTTTCTCAGATCTGTACTTCAATATCAGGGTGGGCGGCTTAACTTAGAAATAGTAACCCGCCAAGTACCATTAGTCCCCTCTTAAGCCGCCAGTAGCTCATCCTTACAACTTTCAATGCCAATCTCCGGTTTAACACCTATGCATGCCTCATTATTGTCTGCCTTTTAATCATAAGCCGGCTTAACTATGTAATCTTGAACCGGCGTAATCTTTCTTTCAGATAATTGAGAAAATGGCTAAGACATATACTTCTGGCAACTAGGTCCAATCCTGGGTTACTGAAGAAGAACTGAACAACTTTGTCGCCACTGGCACCTTAGCCAAGAAAGAGGTCATCCACGGGAGGGCCCCTTGTGAAGAAATTCCTCCTCAACTGAAAGATGGAGAAGTAATTGTTTTTGCTAACCACTTGAGTCGGGGGTTCAGCCCACCCAGCTCAAAGTTTTTCCGTGATGTGCTTCATTTCTTCCAACTTCACCCTCAAGACATTAGACCCAACTCCGTGTCCAACATCTGCAATTTCCAAGTATTCTGTGAAGCTTATCTTCAAGAGGAGCCCACCGTTGACTTATTCAGAGAGTTCTAATGTTTAAACCATCAAACAGAGTTCACTGACGGGCCATGCCAAGAGCTCGGTGGAGTGTCAATTCAAAAGAGGAAAGTAGTCATCTTTCCCCATGCCAAGCCACATAGTCACCCCAAAGACTGGAACCAAACTTGCTTCTGTTGTCAAGATACATCTCCAGCCTGTGAGAATCCTCTGCCGGGTTACCGTGACCACCGACTTAGCAGCACACATCCACTCCCCCAACGGCTCAATGCAAAGGAACGGGCCAAATATGCACCGGCCTTTTCAAAGCTCAGAGCCTTTATGGCCAATGGCTTAACCGGCGTCGACTTTGTCCCGTGCTGGCTGTCTTGGAGTATCTTGCCATTAAGCCGTCGCCCCGGCTTAATGTGCGAATACACTGGTGATGTGAAAGATCCTCAGCGCCACTGTGACATTCAACTGTCTGATGCGGAAATTACTGAAGCCACCAACAAATTGCTGAATGAATCTTTAAAGGAATGCAGCAAAACTGGACTTAGTCCTTTCTGCACCTTCAACAAGCCTCCAGCTGTAAGAGTTGCACACCTTCGTCTTACTCCATATTTTTAATAATTATGCCTACTTATAATCTTTTCAAGCTTAACAGGCTGATTCTCCATTTTGGAAGAGGAAAACACAGGATAAGTCGGCCAGACCGGCTCGTACCAAAACCAAAGCCTCCAAGAAGCCTACCAATAAGACCATCGAGTCCGTCGAGTTAAACATTGATGATGACAATGATAATGAGTCAGAGGTAGAACTTGACTCTCTTGGCTCCTTTTTTATATATCTCATTAACAATGATTGTTGTCAGGACGAGGCCAGCCATGCAGATGACGCAGAGGTAATTATTCTTCCTTCCGGCTCAGAACCTCTGCCAACATAGAAAACCCGACAAGTAAGCCAGAAAGTAAGTTTTTCTCACCCTCTAGCTCACTTGGATCCCAACTTTCTTTTGAAGAACCAACAACACGAAGCTCGCCGAGTCACCCGGCATAGTGGTGGACAAATCACCTCCTCCGGCTTACCAAATACGCCAGTTCGCAAACGCCACCCAGAGGTCTTTCATATTTCTGATATACTTTATCCCAAGGCGGGTCATTTCCGACAACCCCTTAACCCGTCTGATTCAAACTATCAGGGGACATCTCATTCCTCTTTTGGCGAGTCAATGGGAACACAAATCCTAGCTTTCAAAACTGTACCTGGGTAAGGGTATATTCAATCATTGAAACTTTATGCCTCATCATTATATTAACATTTTATATGCTTCTTATTTTCAGGGGCCAGGCCAGACCCAGCAAGAAAGCGAAGCTGAATAAGCCGGTCGACGACTCCAATCCGTCTGAACCGAAAAAACAGTCGTAACCTTCTAACCCAATCGCTGAGGCCACTCTTGATGATCCACCACCACAAGATCATGGAGTCTCCATAGATCATATGGGCGTTGACCCGGTGACTGATAAGCCGCCAAGCCCACTATAGTCGCTGACGATAAGACTGACAATGTTGTGGTCACTAGAGTTGGTTACACAACAGCGGATAACCCCACTGTCTTGTCCAAGCGCTAAGGAAGAAACTTCCACTGTTGATAAAGGCAAGTGGAAAACGGACTCAGAGAACTACACTTAGTTTAGTGCTCAAGACCTCCATTCTGGCCTCCTAAACCGCCTATACACCAGCTGTGATTTTGAAGCCGGCTTAATAAACCTGATGAAGGAGCGTTATGAGGTAAATGCCGCAACTCCTTATATGAATATACTTCCCTTAGCCGCCAAGTTTATTGGACATGATAGAATAGAATGTGTTGTAAACTTTCAATAGCTGCATAGATCAACTCCAGTAGCCCCCAAGGGCCGGTTTATACTTTCAATATGAACTGGGACTTTATAATACCAGCACTTCAACTTTGCATCTGTAGCCCCCAAGGGCCGGCTTAATAAATATGTTAAGCCGGGACTTTAGCTCAGCAATAATCAACATTGCATCCGTAGTCCCCAAGGGCCAGCTTAACAAATATGTTAAGTCGAGACTTTAACATGGCAAAGATCAACATTGCATATGTAGCCCCCAAGGGTCGGCTTAACAAATATGTTAAGTCAAGACTAATCATCTTGCCGGAGATCCATAATCCCATTCGTAGCCTTCGTAGGTCGGATTACTGATATGTCTCCATCGTATCTATAATTTTTGATTGTTCCATGCCAATATTATACAACTTTCATATACTTTTGGCAACTTTTTATACTATTTTGGGACTAACATATTGATCCAGTGCCAGTTCATGTTTGTTGCATGTCTTTTGTTTCGCAGAAAATCCATATCAAACGGAGTCCAAACGGGATAAAAACTGATGGAGATTTTTTTGGAATATATGTGAATTTTGGGAAGTAGAAACAACGCGAGACGATGCCCGAGGGGCCCATGAGGGTGAGGGGCGCGCCCTAAGCCCTCGTGGCCACTCCATAAGGCGGTTGGTGCCCTTCTTTCGCCGCAAGAAAGCCAATATCTGGATAAAAATTGTGTCCAAATTTCAGCCCAATCGGAGTTACAGATCTCCAGGAATATAAGAAACGATGAAAGGGCAGAATCAGGGAGCGCAAAAACAGAAGGAAACGGAGGGACAGATCCAATCTCGGAGGGTCTCTCCTCCCTCCCATGCCATGGAGACTAAGGACCAGAGGGAGAACCCTTCTTCCACCTAGGGAGAAGGCCAAGGAAGAAGATGAAGGAGGGGGGCTCTCTCCCCCTCACTTCCGGTGGTGCCGGAACACCGCCGAGGCCATCATCGTCACTGCAATCTACACCAACACCTCTGTCATCTTCACCAACATCTTCATCACCTTACCCCATCTATCTACAACGGTCCACTCTCCCGAAACCCATTGTACCCTCTACTTAAACATGGTGCTTTATGCTTCATATTATTATCCAATGATGTGTTGCCATCCTATGATGTATGAGTAGATTCTCGTTGTCCTATCGGTAATTGGTGAATTGCAAGGATTGGCTTAATTTGCTTGTGGTTATGTTGTTGTCCTTTGGTGCCCATCATATGAGCGCGCGCGTGCATCACACCATAGGGTTAGTTGTATGTTGATAGGACTATGTATTGGAGGGCAAGAGTGATAGAATCTTCAACCTAGCATAGAAATTGATGCATACAGGATTGAAGGGGGAACAATATATCTTAATGCTATGGTTGGGTTTCACCTTAATGAATGTTAGTAGTTACAGATGCTTGCTAATAGTTCCAATCATAAGTGCATAGAATTCCAAGTCAGGGATGACATGCTAGCAGTGGCCTGTCCCACATAAAACTTGCTATCGGTCTAGTAAAGTAGTCAATTGCTTAGGGACAATTTCACAACTCCTACCACCACTTTTCCACACTCGCTATACTAACTTTATTGTGTATTTATCTAAAAAGCCCCTACTTTTTATTTACGCACTCTTTATTATCTTGCAAACCTATCCAAAAACACCTACAAAGTACTTCTAGTTTCATACTTGTTCTAGGTAAAGCAAACGTTAAGCGTGCGTAGAGTTGTATCGGTGGTCGATCGAACTTGAGGGAATATTTGTTCTACCTTTAGCTCCTCGCTGGGTTCGACACTCTTACTTATCTAAAGAGGCTACAATTGATCCCCTATACTTGTTGTCGGATGTGGGGTTCCGGCAAAACCTTAAGGTTCGAACACTTGGGTGCGTGCGAAGTCTTTCCCTTCTACCGATCTACGCACAAGCTCGCTAAGATCTCGCGGATGAACTCGACGAACTCGCAACACAGAAAGACACAAGGTTTATACTAGTTCGGGCCACCGTTGTGGTGTAATACCCTACTCCAGTGTGGTGGTGGTGGATTGCCTCTTGGGCTGATGATGAACAGTACAAGGGAAGAACAGCCTCCTGAGGTTGAGGTGTGCGTACCAACTTGTGTGCGTTTCTGGATCCGATCCCTACTACTGTGGTGGCTAGACCTATTTATAGAGGCCCTGGTCCTCTTCCCAAATATTGAGCGGGAAGGGAGCCAATAAAGATGGCCAAATTTGAAGGGGGACAGCTAGTACAAGCTATCCTGACAAAAGCGGTCTTCGCCTGCGAAAGGCTCTGGTGGTGACGCCGTCTTGGGCTCCACGATGACCTCCGTCTCGCCGTCCTCCTGTTCTTGGGATCGTTGCACCAATATAGCAACCTTTGCCTGATGCCTCTCAGTACTCTTCGCCTGCGATGGCCTCCTTAGCACCAAAGAGGAAATAAGGACTCTGCGTGCGCTGGCGCCCGCTTGGTGCCGTTCGTCATGGCTCACGTCACGAGAGCCTCGTGAGGTTTGCCCCGCCTTGATATCTCCGCTCCTCGCGAGCCTGCATGGCTAGGACACTCCAGAGGAGGTCTTGCATCGTCCGCCTCGCGAGGCTTGGACCCTCGCGAGGGTCTTGGATGCCTTGTTGATGACGATGGGCCATACGGCTCATGGGCTTAGCCACGCCAGGCCGCAGTGCAAGTCTGGGACCCCGCTCCCGAACACCGACAGAGCCCCCGGCCCAAGGTGCGCTGGCTTTGGCTTTCATGGCGGCCAAGGGTCAAGTTCGGAGCACCGCGGGCCCCAAAAGCCTGTGGCCTCGGTTGACGTGTGGCGATTGACTGGACGTGGGCGTCTCCGCTTCCAGACGCTGCCTTTGAATCCGCCTAGCTATGCGGCCTCCAGCGGCCTACACAATTATTCCCCGTCGCCTGCGCCTTGCTCCCCCAATCTCCTTGCTTCCTCGAGACTCTGTTTCTCTTCTCCAATCTGACTTGCGTTCCGCCTGCTCCATCGCCATGGCCCCGGAACAAGCTGAAAAGGGGGAGAGACCTCTACCTCTGCCAGCTGCGCCTCCGTCCTTTGCGCCGGCGCTCGGCCGGTCTCTGGTGCTCAACGACGAGGCCATGGACAAGGTGCGCCCGATGCTTGCTTCCATATTCAATGAGTGGGGGGAGACGGTGGCTTGGCCTGCGTCTCGCACTCGCATGGCTCAGGCGGCCACCAAGGTCCCAATCTTCATAGATGCCCTCTGGGCTTGCCTGATTCCTCCCTTCTCCGCCTTCTTCAATGCGGTGCTTGAGCATTATCAGATCCACATGCTGCATCTTGACCCTCAGTCTGTGACTGAAAGCACAAGTGCTCCCTAGGTGGTTTTGGTAATTAATGTCAACATATCTCTTTTTGGACTAACACTTTTATCTAGTATGTTTCAGATAAGTTCAATAATGGAGTGGCATGGACTAAAGGATGTGGGAACTCCTTCAAGATGCTAAGGACAAAGGATTGGCTCAAGCTTCAAGCTCAAGACTCTTCATTTTACATTTTGGTGATCCAAGATCACATTGAGTCTATAGGAAAATCCAATACTATCAAGGAGGGATGAGGTGTTGCTTAATGAGCCTCTTGCTTCATGTGCTTAGTGATATGCTCCAAAACCCTCAACTACTTTCCCACTTCCACACATATGACCTAAACCTAAAGTCAATCTCGGCCCCATCGATTCTTTCTATCCGGCGCCACCGAGTTCAGTTGTCATAGCCACTACCACAAACCCTAGGCAAATCGGTTTCACCGATAGGGATCTCGGTCTCACCGAGATGGGATTGTAATCTCTCTGTGTATCTCCATTACCAAAATCGGTCTCACCGAGTTTGTGAAATCGGTACTGCCGAGATTAGAATGCAAACTCTCTGGTTAACTTATTAGCAAAATCGGTCCCATCGAGTTTGAGTAATTGGTCCCACCGAGTTTGCCTGACCAACTCTCTGGTTAGCTAATTACCAAAATCGGTCCCACCGAGTTTGTGTAATTGGTCTCACCGAGATTACGTTATGCCCTAACCCTAACCATATCGGTCCTACCGAGTTGCATATCGGTCCCACCGAAAAACCTAATGGTCACTAGGTTTACTAAATCAGTCCGACCGAGTTTGTTGATTCGGTCCCACCGAGTTTGGTAAATTGTGTGTAACGGTTAGATTTTGTGTGGAGGCTATATATACCCCTCCACCTCCTCTTCATTCGTGGAGAGAGCCATCATAACAAGCCTACACTTCCAGCATCCTATTTCTGAGAGAGAACTACCTACTCATGTGTTGAGGCCAAGATATTCCATTCCAACCATATGAATCTTGATCTCTAGCCTTCCCCAAGTTGCTTTCCACTCAAATCTTCTTCCCACCAAATCCAAATCCTGTGAGAGAGAGTTGAGTGTTGGGAGACTATCATTTGAAGCACAAGAGCAAGGAGTTCATTATCAACACACCATTTGTTACTTCTTGGAGAGTGGTGTCTCCTAGATTGGCTAGGTGTCACTTGGGAGCCTCCGACAAGATTGTGGAGTTGAACCAAGGAGTTTGTAAGGGCAAGCAGATCGCCTACTTCGTGAAGATCTACCACTAGTGAGGCAAGTCCTTTGTGGGCGACGGCCATGGTGGGATAGACAAGGCTGCTTCTTCGTGGACCCTTCGTGGGTGGAGCCCTCCGTGGACTCGCGCAACGGTTACCCTTCGTGGGTTGAAGTCTCCATCAACGTGGATGTACGATAGCACCACCTATCGGAACCACAACAAAAACATCTGTGTCTCCAATTGCGTTTGAATCCTACAAACCCTTCCCTTTACATTCTTGCAAGTTGCATGCTTTACTTTCCGCTGCTCATATACTCTTTGCATGCTTGCCTGTTATGTATTGTGAATGTTAAACTTGTGCCTAAACTCCACTTAAACCAAAAGAAGTTAAAAACTGCAACTTTGGTACTTAGTGTCTAATCACCCCCCTCTAGAAACCTCTTCTCAAGATCCTACAAGTGGTATCATAGCATTGGTATACATTGCCTTGGTTTAATCACCATTGGAGGAAGATGGATGAGTCTACTTTGGGGAGTCTTAGACACAGAGTGCCTATTCTTGATGTAGAGTATTTTCGTGAGTGGAAAAATGAGATGCTTGTAATTTTCAATCAATATCATTTGAACAAGTACATTGCTAGCCCTTGTGCACCTCATGTTGATCCTATGCATCCTACCCTTGATGAATCAATTGACATGACTAGAAATCTTAGAACTGTTAATCTCATCACTAGAGGCTTGCCTAGAAACTTAATTAGAATCTTGCCTACTCTTGAGTGTGCCTACACTATATGGAAATTTCTTGAGGAACGCTTTCCAAATTATTCGTTGAAAAATCTAGATGAGATTCTCCATAAGTCTATTGCCTTGAGTAAGATGAATACTAGTGATCCTATGTTTGGTGATCGTCTATTTGAACTTACCGACCTTATGCGTGCCAAAGGAGATGTTGGAATTATTGGTGATATTATTTCCGAAGCTATAAGAATTCATAAGCAAGATCATTGTCAAACTCACTCTAACGAATTACCCTCTCTAGGACTTGATCCACCACATGACGATGTTGAACATGGATACTATGATGAGGATGATGATAGTGACTTGATCTTGATGATGCAATGAGACATTTTGGTCTTATGGCAAATCTTCGGGATATGTGTCGAGAGAAAGGAATGGGTTCTTGACGGTGGATGTACTGATCACATGACCGGAGATAAAGACATGTTTCGTGAGCTTGCTGAAAATTATAGTCCTCGAAAGTATGTCACTTTCGGTGACAACTCAAAGGGTAAGGTGGTTGGCCTCGGTAAGGTGGCCATCTCACATGATAGCTCCATTCAGAATGTCATGCTCGTTGAATCTCTTGGCTACAACTTACTTTCAGTATCTAGACTTGCTGATTTCGGTTTCAATGTCCTATTTACTGAAGTAGATTGCCAAGTGTTTCGTCGAGACAATCATAAAATGGTCTTTACCGGTATACGTAGAGGTGATCTTTACATTGTTAATTTCTCAAAAAAGGCACAACCTAAAACTTGCTTCATTGCTAAATCCTCAAAAGGTTGGTTATGGCATAGACGACTAGGTCACGTTGGCATGAGAAACCTTGACAAGCTTATTAAAGGGAATCATATCCTTGGTGTTAACGATGTCATATTTGATAAGGATAGACTCTGCAGTGCTTGTCAAGCAGGTAAACAGGTTGGAGGAAGGCATCCCCTGAAGAACATCATGACCACAAGGAGGCCACTCGTGCTACTTCATATGGATCTCTTTGGTCCCAACGCTTACAAAAGTCTCAGTGGAAATTCTTTTGGTCTAGTTATAGTTGATGATTTTTCAAGATTTACGTGGGTGTTCTTTCTCGATGATAAATCGCAGGCCAAAAGATCTTCAAAAACTTCACCAGGAAGGCTCAAAATCAGTTTGAAGTGAAGATCAAGAAGGTTCCCAGCGACAACGGAACTGAGTTCAAGAATGCAAACGTGGACACCTTTCTTGAAGAAGAAGGGATTTCACACAAGTTCTCGGCTACGTACACACCTCAACAAAATGGAGTTGCTGAGAGGAAGAACCGGACGCTCATCGAAATGGCGAGAACGATGCTTGATGAGTACAAGACGCCGAAGCACTTTTGGGCAGAAGCGGTTGAGACAGCTTGTCATGCAACAAATCGCTTGTATCTTCACAAGCTACTCGGCAAGACGGCATACGAGCTCCTCACCGGTAACAAACCCCAAGTTGGATACTTTCGAGTATTCGGCTCAAAGTGCTACATTCTTGATAAGCATCGTCGTTCAAAATTTGCTCCTAAATCACATGAAGGTTTCCTACTCGGTTATGGCTCAAACTCTCACACATACCGTGTCTACAACAATTTCACCCGAAAGGTTGAAGGGATGGTAGATGTGAAGTTTGATGAATCTAACGGCTTGCAATAGAGCAATTGCCAATTGATGTAGGAGACAAAGATCCTTCGGAAGCAATCCAAGACTTGTCTATTGGCAAGGTCCGTCCAACGGAGGTGAAGGAGAGTACCTCGTCTGTACAAGTGGAAGCTTCTACTTCACGACAAGGTGAACCAAGAGTTGATACGGAAGCATCCACGAGTGGAACACACCAAGATGAAGAAAACGAGGAAGAACATCACGAACGTCAACAACCTCCTTCTCCACCACGACAAGAAAACGACAACGCCAACAATGAAGAAGATCAAGAAGAAGGAGAAGAACAAGATGAGGAAGATGTTCAACCAAAACCCAAGCAAAAGCTTTCACGAGTTCGAGCAAGAATTGCTAAAGACCATCCCGTGGAGCAAATCTACAATGATATTCAAACCGGGAGAATCACTCACTCTAAAACTCGTTTAGATAACTTTTGTGAAAACTATTCTTTCATCTCTAGCATTGAACCTATGAAGGTCGAAGAAGCATTGCAAGATCCGGATTGGATAAATGCTATGCATGAAGAGCTACACAACTTTGAGAGAAACCAAGTTTGGACGTTGGTTGAGAAGCCCGACAACAACCACAACATCATCGGTACCAAATGGGTGTTTCGCAACAAGCAAGATGAAGATGGACAAGTAGTTCGCAACAAAGCACGTCTCGTCGCCCAAGGCTACACACAAGTCGAAGGTATGGACTATGGTGAGACTTATGCTCCGTTGCTAGACTTGAGTCCATTCAAGATCTTACTTGCCTATGCTAATCACCATGATATCACCTTTTACCAAATGGACATTAAAAGTGTGTTTCTAAATGGTGAAATAGAGGAGGAAGTTTATGTTAAACAACCTCCCGGCTTTGTCAATCCTAAGAAACCAAATCATGTTTACAAACTTCACAAAGCCCTTTATGGTCTTAAACAAGCTCCTAGAGCTTGGTATAAATGCTTGACCAGGTTTCTTCTTGAAAAGGGATTTGAAATTGGGAAAATTGATTCCACACTTTTTACTAAAAGGGTTAATGGAGAATTATTTGTATGCCAAATTTATGTTGATAATATCATATTTGGATCAACTAACCCTCATTTTAGTGAGAAGTTTGGAAAGCTAATGTCGGAGAAGTTTGAGATGTCAATGATGAGTGAACTCAAATTTTTTCTTGGGTTGCAAATCAAGCAAACTAAGGAAGGTACTTTTGTTTCTCAAATGAAGTACACTAAGGACTTATTCAAGAAGTTCAATATGCAAGAGTGCAAAGGTATGTCTACACCCATGCCTACTAGTGGACATCTTGATTTGACCAAAGATGGTAAACCAGTTGACCAAAAGGTTTATCGCTCTATGATTGGTTCATTGTTATACCTATGTGCTTCATGTCCCGATATTATGCTAAGTGTGTGCATGTGTGCAAGATATCAAGCTGCTCCTAAAGAATGTCATCTTAAGGCCGTAAAAAGGATAGTGAGATACTTAATTCATACACCAAATTTTGGCATTTGGTATCCTAAGAGGGCCTCTTTCGATCTTGTTGGCTACTCCGACTCGGACTATGCCGGAGACAAGGTTGATAGAAAGTCCACTTCGGGTACTTGTCAATTTCTTGGTAGATCTCTTGTGTCTTGGTCCTCCAAGAAACAAAACTCGGTATCCTTATCTACCGCTGAAGCGGAGTACATTGCCGCTGGTTCATGTTGTGCTCAATTACTTTGGATGACCCAAACTCTTAAAGATTATGGGATATATGTGAAACATGTTCCATTGATTTGTGACAATGAAAGAGCTATCAAAATTGGTCATAATCCCGTACAACATTCTCGAACTAAGCATATTGAAGTTCGTCATAATTTCATTCAAGATCATGTTGCTAAGGGTGACATTAAACTTAAGCATGTTCGCACCGAAAATCAATTAGCGGATATATTTACTAAACCCCTTGATGAGAAAGTGTTTTGAAGGTTGAGAGGAGAATTGAACATCATTGATGCTTCAAACTTGGAGTAGAAACTCCATTGGATACATGCAAGACATGAGCTTATGACTAATCCATGATATCTCTCTTATGATGAAAATATTATATCTTGGATATATTTGCATCTTGCATGTTATCTAACCCATGTAGGTACTTGGTTGAATCAAACCCCATTTTGAGCTTAAGCGATGAGTATGACCTATGATCAAGTGATCTCACTTGACTCCTAAGTCAATATACTCTAACATAGGTAACTTTGTCGCCGACCATCTCTAGATGAAGTTCTCTCGTGTTCTTTTCTGTGTTTTTGCATCTTTCTCATGCATATTTGTTTCCCCTTTCAAAAAAACTTCATCTAGATTTCCTTTCTTTTCTTTCTTTTCTTTTCAGTTGCTCTGCATTTCCTGCATCCAATTCATTGCATATCATTCAGTAAATTCCTTGCAAATCTTTGTGAGATCTTACTAGTCTAGTGAGCTGAGATGACAAGTGTTTTCTCTGTGATGAACTCGGTTTCACCGATTTCGTTTTTGGTCCAACCGAATCCTTTCGGTACAACCGAAGCATACCACTCGGTGCCACCGATTTCACAACAGGAAAAACAGTTTGCCACTTATTCTGTGTTTCTTCTGATCCAGCTCCACTCAATGAATCTTGTCCTCTACAAGCATCACATTTTTATCCAGTGCTTTGTGTTGTGACTCAAGGACCAAACCCATTCACAACAAATTCCAGAAGACCCTTCTTGGAAATTGATGTCAAAGGGGGAGAGAGAGATCACATCAAAGCTTATCACTTCCAAAGGGAGAGAGAGAGAAATCTCCAGGGGGAGAGAATACTCAAGGATCCCAGGTGCTTGATGTTCAAGAGGAGAGATGCCACATGTCTTTTTGGGGGAAAGACATGTTCATATGTGCTTATTTGCATTAAGCTCTGTTCATTTATATCTTTCAGCCCTGATTTTCTGTTCCCTATCTTCTCCTAGTATCCCATGCTAGATTCAGGGGGAGCAAGACATCTAAGGGAAAGAAATCATTTAAATTCATTGCATATCTTTACTCTTGGGGACATGTCTAATCCAATGTGGTACTCAGTACTCACTCTCTACATGTCATCCCAGTCTTGGTATTCTTGTGCTTTCTTCTGTTTGCTCTGGCTAGTAGATGTACCTGTGTTATCTAATCTTGTTTGTGCAGGTTCATTCCACCCTAAGCCAACTCAAGATGACAAGGTAAGTATATGCATCACACTCATGTGTATGAGGAATTCTTGCTGATGTACATACTGTTTGCAAGAAGGACTCATGAGCATGAAGGTATTTTCTTTAATATTCTTTGCTCTGATGCATATGGCCAAGATACATGTAACACATTGCCTACTCCATCATGGTTTTGCTCTCACATGCTTCTATATTCCATATTCACATGATTGCATACATGTAGGGGGAGCCTATGCTTGTTACATGTCTTTCCGAAGCTTTACTTGCTATTCTTTATATCTTTATCTAAAGCTTTGATGTATGTTGCCATCAATCACCAACAAGGGGGAGATTGAAAGCACAAGTGCTCCCTAAGTGGTTTTGGTAATTAATGTCAACATATCTCTTGCTGGACTAACACTTTTATCTAGCATGTTTCAGATAAGTTCAACAATGGAGTGGCATGGACTAAAGAATGTGGGAACTCCTTCAAGATGCTAAGGACAAAGGATTGGCTCAAGCTTCAAGCTCAAGACTCTTCATTTTACATTTTAGTGATCCAAGATCACATTGAGTCTATAGGAAAAGCCAATATTATCAAGGAGGGATGAGGTGTTGCTTAATGAGCCTCTTGCTTCATCTGCTTAGTGATATTCTCAAAAACCCTCAACTACTTTCCCACTTCCACACATATGACCTAAACCTAAAGTCAATCTCGGCCCCACCGATTCTTTCTATCCGGCGCCACCGAGTTGAGTTGTCATAGCCACTGCCACAAACCCTAAGCAAATCCGTTTCACCGATAGGGATCTCGGTCTCACCGAGAAGGGATTGTAATCTCTCTGTGTATGTCCATACCAAAATCGGTCTCACCGAGTTTGTGCAATCGGTACTACCGAGATTACAATGCAAACTCTCTGGTTAACTTATTACCAAAATTGGTCCCACCGAGTTTGAGTAATCGGTCCCACCAAGTTTGCCTGACCAACTCTCTGGTTAGCTAATTACCAAAATTGGTCCCACCGAGTTTGTGTAATCGGTCTCACCGAGATTACGTTATGCCCTAACCCTAACCATATCGGTCCTACCGAGTTGCATATCGGTCCCACCAAAAAACCTACGGTCACTAGGTTTACTAAATTGGTCCGACCGAGTTTGTTGATTTGGTCCCACCGAGTTTGGTAAATTGTGTGTAACGGTTAGATTTTGTGTGGAGGCTATATATACCCCTCCACCTCCTCTTCATTCGTGGAGAGAGCCATCAGAACAAGCCTACACTTCCAGCATCCTATTTCTGAGAGAGAACTACATACTCATGTGTTGAGGCCAAGATATTCCATTCCAACCATGTGAATCTTGATCTCTAGCCTTCCCCAAGTTGCTTTCCACTCAAATATTCTTTCCACCAAATCCAAATCCTGTGTGAAAGAGTTGAGTGTTGGGGAGACTATCATTCGAAGCACAAGAGCAAGGAGTTCATTATCAACACACTATTTGTTACTTCTTGGAGAGTGGTGTCTCCTAGATTGGCTAGGTGTCACTTGGGAGCCTCCGACAAGACTGTGGAGTTGAACCAAGGAGTTTGTAAGAGCAAGGAGATTGCCTACTTCATGAAGATCTACCGCTAGTGAGGCAAGTCCTTCGTGGGCGACGGCCATGGTGGGATAGACAAGGTTGCTTCTTCGTGGACCCTTCATGGGTGGAGCCCTCTGTGGACTCGCGCAATCGTTACCTTTCGTGGGTTGAAGTCTCAATCAACGTGGATGTACGATAGCACCACCTATCGGAACCACGACAAAAACATCCGTGTCTCCAATTGCGTTTGAATCCTCCAAACCCTTCCCTTTACATTCTTGCAAGTTGCATGCTTTACTTTCTGCTGCTCATATACTCTTTGCATGCTTGCTTGTTATGTATTGTGAATGTTAAACTTGTGCCTAAACTCCACTTAAACCAAAAGAAGTTAAAAACTGCAACTTTGGTACTTAGTGTCTAATCACCCCCCTCTAGACACCTCTTCTCAAGATCCTACACTAACTCTCCTCGCCGTCTTCGCCTTCGTGTGTGAAGCCATGGTTGGCATAGCCCCTTCTGTGGCCCTCCTCCGCCATTTCTTCTCATTGCATCTGCTCGATCCTCAGCAAAGCTCAGGGTGTGTGAGCTTCCAGGCCATGACCGCGGCGGTGGGCGAGGGGATCGACTTCGAGCTTCCTCCATCCTTGAGCGAATTTCAGACACGATGGGTGTTCGTTGATGCAGGCGTGCTCAGTCCTCTGCTCCAGGCTATGCCACGGCTCGCTGTTCCTAACTCCGGCTGGAGCCATCAGCGGCTCACGAGCCCCCGTCTCACCCACGTCTGGTTCAGGTTGAGGTTGATGAAGGATCGCGGCGTGACCGCGCCGATGCCGGTGAAGGAATTCGTCAAGCGCCGGGTTGCTCCACTTCAGCACCATTCTCGCCCACCGTGGACCTTGCTCAACAGCCAGGACCACATGAGGTTTCAGGAGTTTGGGCTCCTTCTCAGGACGCGGCAGTCAGCGCTCAAGGTCCTGACGGGTGTCCCTTTGCCGGCCGAACTGCGTGGGAAGAATTGCTTACTGTACCGCTTCAAGAACAAGGATGAATTTGCAGAGAACATGCCTCCTTTTGATGAATGGGGGCCGCAGCCAATTGGCCTGGAGGGGCCTCGTGAGAACCCCGTCGTCGTGGTTCCCTTCCATGCCGCTGGTGCCGAGCTCGCCCCAAGCGACGGTGCGGGTGGGTGAGCTCCGACGGAGGCCGGTGGCTCGAGTGCTGAGGAGCACATGTCGAGTGGTGATCCTGGGGCATCGTCTTCAGGAGCCTGCCACCCCCCTCCTGAGGCGTCCGTTGCTGAGGAGATTCAGCATGCGACTCCTAAGGCCAAGGCTTCAAGGGCCTTGGGAGGTTGTGGTGAAACGGTGCCTGGCTGTTCACCGCGACCGGGCACCCTTGAAGACATCCTTCCACGCTCTTCTTCGTCTCCACCGCGCACCGGTAGTCACGTCCAGCGCTTTGGTCGGCTTTGTGTGGACTTCGAAGAGATCCACAAGAGGAAAGGGTCCCCTGGCGCCAGCAATATCTTCCGGCCGTTGAAGCAAAGGAAGTACATTGCCGTCGATGTGTAAGCATCGTGCTACCATAGCTTATTACGCGCTGCTTTCTTCTCTGACGCCAGTCTTTCAGGGCTCCTTCCACCGAGGCTATCGAGTCTCCTGAGAAACGGCCTCCTTCTTCCTCAACTCTTCCGCCGGCCTCGAGCGCTCTGAGTCCGCTTGTCGCCCCTGGAGCAGGGTTGGTTGAAGGGGCACTCCTGCCTTCTTAGCGTGCTGAACCTGCGACCCTGTCGCTCCTCCCCCCCCCCCCCGGTTGGGCGTGGAGCTTGGCAGGCGTGCCCAAGACTCCTCCGCTGGTCATGGACGACAATTTGTTAGCTTCGATCTCCGGCTCCTCTTCAAGCAGCAGGCCCCGGTTAGCTTGGGCTCCTCGCGAGGACTGGTTGACGTCAAGCTCGGCGTCAGCCCCCAGCCCCCTGCCTAGAGGGGGCGCACCACTTGGTGCCACGCCCGCAACCCCCGAGGCGGAGGACGAGGTGGGCCGAGTGTTCGAGATCGAGCGCAGGCGGAGCATGGTTCGTCATGAGCTCTTCCAGGAGGCGATGGGCGCAATGTGTCGACTTGGTGAAGAGCTCGCGAGTGTCGATTCACGTCTTGAGGCTGAAGGTCTCCGGCTGGTGGAGGAGCGGCGCAAGATGAAGGTGGCCATCAACCTCGGCCGCTATCAGCGTGACCTTGAGAACGCGAAGGCCGAGGCGTCTCTCAAGGTTTCCCATGAAGCCCGCTCACGAGCTTTGGACGAGGCTCGCGAGGCTGACCGCCACCGCGAGGCTGCGGAGAAACGCGCATGGGAGCTCCAGGCCTGGAGCGCGTCTCTTGAGCAGCAGGTGGAGGTGCGCAGGGCCGCTCTTGCATTGCTGAGGGGAACGCCTGCGGAGGAAGAGGAGCTCCGGAAGCGTGAGGAGGCGCTGGCCCTGGAGGCCGTGGAGCGCAGCCTCGAGCTCGAGCAACTGGAGAAGAGGGAGTGTCAAGTTGCCCAAGCAGAAGATGCCGTCGGGGCTCGCGAGATCAGAGTCGAGGAGGAGGTTGATCGCCGGGTGGCCGAGGTTTGTGCAGATTTGGAGGGTAGGTATGACCTAAAGCTGAAGCTCGCAGGCGCGGAGGATGAGGGCAGGGTCGCTGCCCTCAGGCCCAGGTTGGACGAGGCTGAGAGGCGTGCGAAAGCCACGGCTGCCGCCCTGGTTAAGGCGCAGGCGGACTTGGCCTCCGCCAGCGCCGAGCTGCGTTCCCTCGGGAGGCGGGTTGATGACGTAGAGGCCGTCGCGATGCAAAACACGGAGGAAGTGCTCCAGCGATGAATGCTGGAGTGCGAGCATGCCCCTATGCTTCAGGATCTCCGGAACAGGGCCAATATTGCCCTGGGCCATATTTGCAACGTGGAGGCGCCGACCCCTCACTCGAATGATTATGCCAGCCACCTGACCTTCTTCACCGAGGTGGTGATGCGCCTGGAGGCTTGATCTGCCAGAGCTCGCTAGCTTGTGGAGGAAAGGGGTCGTGGCCTGCTCGAGCGTGCTTTCTCCCGTGTCTTCAGCTACCTCCTGAATGCCGAACCCAACTTTGATCTCGACGCCGCCATCACCCCCGTACCCACGGCTGTCCGGGGCGACCTAGCGCGTTGGGTTGAGGACAATGTGGACGCGTTGGTCAGGGCCTTCACTTCGGAGGTTGACGCGGTAGTGGTCGTCGCAGACGAAGGCGACGTGGTTGACGACGGCAACGGGGGCGTCACCGATGGCGGCGACGATGCCGATGAAGACGACGACGACGCGAGTGACGCATCCACGGGTGATGCAGCGAGCGACATTTCTGGCTGATCCCTTGTTCTCCTGTCATTTCATCCTGCGCACAAACTCGGGCGTGGCCCTTGGAAAACTTGTAAGAGCATTTTGAGAGGGGGAGCCCCTCATGTAAGCAAACTGCAATTTTTACTTTCTTATGCAATGCGAGTTTGTGTCTTCGTGAGCTCATGAATCCGGGTGCGAGTTCTCTGTCGTGGTTTACCTTAGTTAGAGCCAGCTTTGAGCTGGGTCGCGAAGCGTCGAGTTTCTGAGAACCCTGTGGAGCTTGTCGCCCCGTCAGAAGGGGCCCCACTAGAGGTGAGCACCAGTTGTAGTGCTAGCGCGCACTTGGCGTGCGCGCTTCGCGCTGCCCCGCTCGTGAGGAGCTCGTGAGGGGAAAGCGGCGGACATGAGTCTGGGACAAAACGATGTTCAGAAGGCAAGAAATTGCTTGAACGAGAAAAGGCTCCCCCCGCGCGCAATAATAAAAACTCAACTTCAACTCAAATCTAGATCCAGAAAGCAAAGCTACAGTGAAAGAGATCCAAAGCAAAAGGCCGCGTCCGATACCTAGTCTAGTCTTCTGGTCTTCAAGTCTTCTTACCAGCGTGGAGCTAAGTGCTTCCACTAGGCGTGGGAGGGAGCCCCAGGGCCTGAGGCCGGCACCCCTGAGACTCCGGGGCATGTACAGCCTCAACTAATTATTACGTGAGAGTGTCATGGGCGGCGAGCTTCACAGGCACTGGGCCTTCTTCATAGGTACTGGCCTTGCTTCATATCGCCAGATGAGGGCCCCGCCTTGCGCCACCCTTGACCTCCTTTGAGCCGACCGGTCACCGGGACGACACGAAGGAGGGAAAGGGGACGCCAGCGGTGCCATTGGCGACCACAGGTCCTCTGCCGGGGGAAGGGTTGTCGAGGCCTCCCCGGCAGAGGGCCTACCTCCAGGTGTCGCCAGGCGTCGCGTGCTGCGGGGAGGGGTCTTGCTCCTGGCTCCCTCCCAGCGGCCCCCAGCGTGTCTCCCTGGTTGGAACGGGTGCTGCCGTGCCAGGGTCGTCGATCGACGCTGCAACCTGATTCATCTGCAGCCCATTGTTAGCATAAGCCTGTTCCTGAGAGATTAGCGGTACCCTATAGTTGCCGTTGTCGGCGCAATCGTTGTGGTTCTCCATTGGTTCTTGGAAGGCTTCGGCTCCTAGCGCCCCTCTCCCCAATCTTCTCCAATGAATGAGCCGGGGTCATCCTCTGGTGCGTACTCTTGGTCCATCATGCGGGGCATGTATGCTTCGGGGGCCGTCACCCCGAACACTTCGCCGTGGTGCCCCACGCTCCATGTTGCTCGGCCCAGGGTGGCGTTCTGAGGATGGTAGCGTGGCATCCGGCAAGGACCATGGAGGGCGACGCTTGCGCTCGCTCTTGTCGCGGGCGGCATGGGGGAGTCGGAGCCCCCTACGCAGCCGGCCGTGCTGATGTTGATGAAGCCCCCGGGCGTAGTTGATGGCACGCGGATGTGGTGAAGTTCACCGTGCGGCCCTGCAGTGGCCTGAGGAGGAAGTCGATAGCAGAAGGGTGGTGCTCCCGATGCCGCTGCATCCAGCAGCTCGGCAACACGCTCCAGCAGCATATCCCGGCCGCTCTCCATCATTCTGCATCGCAGCAGCTCCCTTGCCACCGTGAGTGCCGCCCGCATGTTTGCTTGCTCCCGCCGTGAGTGCGGTGCCATTGCCGCGACATGGCCCGCCGCTCTTGCCACGGGGTGAGGGTGGACGACGCCTGGCCACGCCGCCCGCGCCCGGCGGAGTTTGTGGCGCTCGTGCCACCTGGAGTGCGGGGTCGAGATCTTCATGGGCAGGCAGCGCTGCCCAGGCTGGCCAGGCTACCCAGCGATCGGAGCCGGCCCTTGAGTCGCCAGACATCATGGCTGTGGAGCGTCGGCGAGCTGGTTGGTGGAGAAGAAGATCCGGTGCACCCCTACCTGGCGCGCCAAATGTCGGATGTGGGGTTCCGGCAAACCCTTAAGGTTCAAACACTGGGGTGCGCACGAAGTCTTTCCATTCTACCGATCTACGCCCTAGCTCGCTAAGATCTCGCGGATGAACTCGACGAACTTGCAACACAGAAAGACATGAGGTTTATACTGGTTTGGGCCACCGTTGTGGTGTAATACCCTACTCTAGTGTGGTGGTGGTGGATTGCCTCTTGGGCTGATGATTTACAGTACAAGGGAAGAACAACCTCCTGAGGTTGAGGTGTTCTTGTGCGTACCAGCTTGTGCACGTTTCTGGATCCGATCCCTACTACTGTGGTGGCTAGACCTATTTATAGAGGCCCTGGTCCTCTTCCCAAATATCGAGCGGGAAGGGAGCCAACAACGGCGGGCAAATTTGAAGGGGGACAGCTAGTACAAGCTATCCTGACAAAAGCGGTCTTCGCCTACGAAAAGCTCTGGTGGTGACGCCGTCTTGGGCTCCATGATGACCTCCGTCTCGCCGTCCTCCTGGTCTTGGTCTTATTGCACCAATATAGCAACCTTTGCCTGATGCTTTGGTACTCTTCGCCTGTGATGGCATCTGTCGGTGTCAAAACCGGCGGATCTCGGGTAGGGGGTCCCGAACTGTGCGTCTAGGCGGATGGTAACAGGAGACAAGGGACACGATGTTTTTACCCAGGTGCGGGCCCTCTCGATGGAGGTAAAACCCTACTCCTGCTTGATTAATATTGAAGATATGGGTAGTACAAGAGTTGATCTACCACGAGGTCAGAGAGGCTAAACCCTAGAAGCTAGCCTATGGTATGATTGTTCTTCGTCCTACGGACTAAAACCCTCCGGTTTATATAGACACCGGATAGGGTTAGGGTACACAGAGCCGTTTACAACGGTAGGAGATATACATATCCAGACGCCAAGCTTGCCTTCCACGCCAAGGAAAGTCCCATCCGGACACGGGACGAAGTCTTCAATCTTGTATCTTCATAGTCCAGGAGTCCGGCCAACGGTGATAGTTCGGCTATCCGGACACCCCTAATCCAGGACCCCCTCAGCATCCTTAGCACCAAAGAGGAAATAAGGACGCTGCGGGCGCTGGCGCCCGCCTGGAGCCCGCTTGGTGCCGTTCGTCATGGCTCATGTCACGAGAGCCTCGTGAGGTTTGCCCCGCCTTGATATCTCCGCTCCTCGCGAGCCTGCCTGGCTAGGCCACTCCAGAGGAGGTCTTGCATCATCCACCTCATGAGGCTTGGACCCTCGCGAGGGTCTTGGATGCCTTGTTGATGAAGATGGGCCGTACGGCCTGCTGGCTTAGCCATGCTATGGGCCGTAGAAAGGCAAGTCTGGGGACCCCCGTTCCCAGAACACCGACACTTGTGGGTTATCAAGACCTTTTTCTGGCGCCGTTGCCGCGGAGTTATAGCGTGGGGTGAATATTCTCGTGTGTGCTTGTTTGCTTTATCACTAAGTAGTTTTTATTTTGTGCTCTTGTTTTCTACCTTTAGTTATGGGTAGGAAACGCAAAATACCAAAAAAAATTAGTTGTACCTCTCAACCAATGGTTGAAGAACCACTCAAAATCTATCACACTCAAGCTTTTACTTGGATCATCTTTGATCCTGTGTGCTCGGTCTGAAACCCCAACTAGCTTAGTTGAGGGCAAATCTTTAGATGAGCATGCTTGTTATAAAGCGATAATCGCATATCTGAAAAAGGGAAACTTTTACTGGATCAAATTCATCGTTTGCAGTGCTATGCCTGGAATTTATGTGAAATATATGATTTTACTTGTTGTTTTGAAAACCCTAAGAAACACCTTCCCTACCAATGTGAGTTTAGTGATAATGGAATCGTATCTTTGTATGCTAAGGGTGTTTATAATTATTATGATATTCAACAAATTGAACAATTTGTTGCTTTTAAGGGTGCTTATGAAATTGCTTCTTTGATTGAAACGTATGATGCTACTCTTTACAAATCTAATTTTTTTGCCATAAGTAAATATGTTATGATAATTATGCTTCTAATGCCTATGTTAAACCATATATTGAGGACTTCTCCACTGTCCAAGAAGAGACTAATATTTTGCAGGAGTCTATGAAAGAAGAAATTAATGACATTGTGAGCTCATTGGATGAAAAAGATGAGGAGCAGAGCAAAGAACAAAAGGAGGAAGAGCGGACTGATCAGCCGTTCCCACCATCAGATGAGAGTAACTCTTTATCCCATACATTGTTTAATTTCCCTTCGAATTTACCGAAGGATGAATGCTATGATGATTGTTATGATCCCGTTGATTCTTTTGAAATATCCCTTTTTGATGATGCTTGCTGTGCTTGTGGACAAGATGCCAATATGAATTATTCTTATCGAGATTAACTTGCTATAGTTCCTTATGTTAAACATGAAATTGTTGCTATTGCACCCGCACATGATAGTCCTATTATCTTTTTGAATTCTCCCGACTACACTATATCGGAGAAGTTTGCCCTTATTAAGGATTATATTGATGGTGTTGAGGATATAGCTACTGAGTGTAAACCGGCCAGGAGGGCTCGGTTCACCCTCGACTATGCTGAAGCCCATGAAGATCCAGAAGATGGCGTTTTACTAACGATGCTTAGAAGCCCGCAGCCCAAAGGCGGATTAGGGCCCATAGTGGTAAACCGCCATGACTATGTAAACTTGTAATATAAGTTAGGAAAGGAGAGACCGAGCTGGACACTTTGTATGAGTCGGCCTCGGGCTCAGAGACCGGCCGAAGGCCAACCTGTATATAAAGGACGACCAGCGGCGGTTCAGGGACAACAGACAACAACTCGAGACTCAGGCAAGCGTATTTCGCTCCCTGGTCATCAAAACCCAAGCAATCCCATCACAACTAGACGTAGACTTTTACCTTCATCGAAGAGGCCGAACTAGTATAAACTCCCGTGTCCCTTGTCCGGTTTAACCCCTTCAAGCTAACCCGTTGCGATGGCTCCACGACTAAGTCCTTTCATGAGGACATCTGACGTGTTAATTCCATGACAGTTGGCGCCCACCGTGGGGCTATCGCACGATGTTGTCGAGTTCTTGAAGGGCTGATCTGAAGGACTTAAGGGGTACATGATCGGCCGTATGACCAAAAGTCATCACGGCAAGCTCTACATCGACGATGAAGGATGGGGCCCCGAGGCCGGCTCGATCGAGTACGGGTACCGGGTCCCCTTCGGCGGAATTCATGTCTTCATCGGCAAGATCGGCGAACCGGGCCCTGAGCCGGACATCTGCACCGACCTCGTCGAGACGGCTCAGCGTGCGAGTCCAGCCCGGGTTAAGCCCGCCGTGAAGCGTGCGTTCGTAGGATGTGTCCATGGGATCGGACTTGAACCGGTGTCTGAAGACGAGACGGACGTATACTCCGACGGCGAGTCATCCACTGGCGAAACTGAGTCCTTGTACCAGATTCATAGCGGTGTGTTCGAAGGATATTCCGATGGCAACAGTATACCGGACCTCCTTGAACCGCCAAGTCGGGTTGCTGTTTACATGGCCGGAACACAGCCCACGTTGCAGTCTTCATCCACCGCAGCGACGAACACCGGATCAGCAGCCGCGGCAGGAGTCCCGGCGCGCCATCCGGCGCAAGTCCTCTCCGGTTTGATGGACGCCTGGGCGACCTTGTTGACCGCAACAGTCACCCCGGAGACGCGGGATCAGCACAATGCGGACGTTGCGAAACTGAAGGACCAAATAGCACAGGCTAAGGAGGACCTGGCAGCTGAGGATGCTAGGATGGCTGAAGAACGGGCCGCTTTGGATGCTCAATCACAGTGGATACAGGCACAGAATTACCAGCTCATGCTGAATCGGACCGCATCAGAGGATGTAATGCGAAGGAAGTACCGGTCATGTCTGCCGCCGGTTTACGAAGGGCTAAATCTCTTTCAGACGCCAGGCGCTGGGCCGAGCAATCCGGCAGCTGCAAACCGGACGGAGGCACCTAGGACGGCTCCGGATCAACTACGGATAACAGAGCCACCCCGACGAACAGATAACCCGCCGCTATACATGTCTACACCATCGGGTCACTTCTCGAGCCCTCTAGATAACATGATTGCCGCAGCTTTATGCCTGGCGGCCATTCCGATGGAAGGTGATTCAATAGCAGCAGTTGAAACGCGGCGGGCGAGAGATCTTCTGCAAACCGCCGTGGTGCAGCAGCAGGCTTATTCATATAGTCGGGATAGAATTCATTCAACCCCTCGTCCGAGCCCAAGTTATAGCAGGCGTATGGATGAACCGGAGGTGTCTAGCAGCGCACGGCATCGCAATGCTCAAGATGTGGTGGATCATGGCAAGGCACGAAGGGATGCCGCTTTGGGTCGTTATCAACCCGCCCCGGTTCAGCCAGCAGCGTCAGTTGACCGAGGCACCGGGCTTGCCTTCAGTTCCTGGGGAGTGTCGTGCCTTATTCCGGCTCTCTGTAATGTGCATTTGCCCAAAGATTTCAAGGGTCCACGCAAAGTGCCTAACTACATGGCGGATCAGCCACCTGAAGCGTGGGTTGAGAGTTATGAGATGGCAATGGAGATGCTAGATGTAGATGAAGCAGCTTGTGCAAAGTACTTCACGATGATGTTGGAGGGAACAGCCCGTACTTGGTTGAAAAATCTGCCAGCTAATTCCATCGAGTCATGGGATCAGTTGAAGGCCCGGTTTATAGCCAATTTCAAAGACACGTGCAAGCAGCCCATGTCCATTGTGGATCTGGATGCTTGTGTTCAATGAGAGAACGAGTCCACAACTCATTGGGTACGCCGGGTTTCAGAAGTTTTACACTCGTCCGACCGAATTAACGCTGGTCAAGCGATTATCACACTGGAGCGCAATTGCCGGTTTAAGTCACTGAAGATGAAGTTGGGACGCCTCAAGCGCCACTGCAACGACATGGGAACCCTCATGGCAGCCTTGGTAAAGTATGCCGATTCAGATAATACCAAGGATCCCGATTCTGATAATGAGAAACCGGAGAAGGGAAAGAAGAATGGCGGTGCAAAGGGACAGCAGCACAACCAAGGAGGCCATGGGAATAATGGTAAGCGTAAAGCGGATTCAGATTTTGTGGCTAACGCTAATGTGCAGTGCCGAAAAGGTAAACCGCCTCAAATACAAGGGGGGCGATGAATCTGGGCGTTTGTTGAATCAGCCCCAGCGAAGCATGGGACCAAGGAGGCTCTCGCAACGCATCTCTGGAAGCATTGTAACATTATGAAGGAGTTCAAAAACTCTGATCTTTTCCGGTATGATCAGGGTCCGTCGGGCGGTTCAGGTCCAGGTTTCCATGGTGGCGGCAGTTCAAACTCTGGGTTTCAGAGTAATCATGGCAGCCAGAACAACCAAGGTGGTAATAACCAGCAGAATAATCAAGGGAATCAGCAGCAGTCGGGTTACCAGAGTCACCCAAAGCAGTTGAATGGTGGGCAGTATCATGTGTTCACCACTAGTCTGTGCAAGCATGATCAGAAGCTTCACAAGAGGGCAGTCAATGCTGTTGAACCGGCAGTTCCACGTTATCTGTGGTGGTCGGAACAGCCTATTGTGTGTAGTAGGGAGGATCATCCGCCCCGGGTTGACAATCCGGGTCAACTAGCTCTGGTGGTGGCGCCTCAGGTGTTAGGTTATAAGTTCACCAAAGTACTCATGGATGGAGGAAGCAGTATCAATATTATGTATTATGAGACATTCCGTCCCATGGGGTTGACAGATAAGAATCTTAAACCGTCCAACACTGTTTTTCATGGTGCGGTACCAGGTAAATCGGCGTATCCCGTAGGTAAGATCGCTTTGGAAGTTGTGTTTGGTGATGAGCATGACTCTAGGTCTGAGACATTGACCTTTGAGCGGCCGTATCATGCGCTGTTTGGGCGGCCGACTTATGCAAAATTCATGGCAAGGCCTTGTTATATTTATTTGCAGCTCAAGATGTCGGGTCATAAAGGGACTATCACGGTTCATGGAAGTCGAAAAATCACGTTGGATTGTGAGGAAGGTGATGCGGCTTATGCTGAGGCGGTTTGTGCTACAGAAGAGCTAAAGTTTTATAAGGAGAATGTTGATCCGGCAGATATTACCCTTCTGAAGAAGCCCACCACTGAGCATGACCCAACCCTGCATTTCAAACCGGCTGACGAGACTAAGCTTGCGACTTCAGCACGGTGATTCGCCCAAGCAGTTCAAAGATCAACACCAACTGGATCCAAAATAGGAAAGCGCTACTCATCGAAGTTCATCCGTGAGAACCGGGACATTTTTGCATGGAAGCCTTCTGACATGCCAGGTGTACCGAGGGAACTCGCTAAGCACACTCTTAATATTGATCCGAAGTTTAAACCAGTCAAGGAATTTCTTCGTCGCTTTAATGAAGAAAGACGCAAGGCAATTGGTGTAGAGGTAGCCCGGCTGTTGGCTGCTGGTTTTATCGTCGAAGTGTTTCATCCTGAATGGTTGGCTAATCCGGTGCTGGTTCTTAAGAAAAACGGCACTTGGCGTATGTGTGCGGACTACACGGACTTGAATAAGGCTTGCCCGACTGATCCTTTTGCTCTCCCGCGTATTGATCAGATCATTGGTGCGATGGCGGGTTGTGAGCGCCTGAGTTTTTTGGATGCTTATTCAGGATATCATCAGATCAACATGGCAGTTAAAGACCAGGAGAAGATAGCCTTCATCACTCCTTTTGGAGCCTTCTGCTATGTTTCTATGCCCTTTGGGCTCAAGAGTGCTCAGGCAACTTATCAGCGTTGTGTGCAAAATTGTCTTCACACGCAGATTGGGCGTAATGTTCATGCTTATGCGGATGACATTGTGGTAAAATCCAGGAAGAAGGAAACAGTGATCGATGACCTCAAGCAGACGTCTGACAATCTTCGGATTTACAAGATAATGCTTAATCCGATAAATGTGTTTTGGTGTTCCGCAGCAAGCTTCTCGGTTTCGGTATCCAACAGGCATTGAGGCTAACCCGAAAAAATTAAGGCAATCACATCCTGGCTAAACCGAAGTGTATCAATGATGTTCAGCGTCTCGCAGGTCGGATTGCAGCCCTTAGCCGGTTTATCAGTCGTTTTGGAGAGAAGGCAATTCCTTTGTATCAGATGTTGAAAAAGATGGATGACTTCGTCTGGAGTGACGCAGCCAATGCGGCCTTTGAGGAGCTAAAGCGGCAGTTGGTTGAACCGCCGGTTCTTGCAGCCCCAGTTGATCATGAGCCTTTGCTGTTATACGTGGCTGCCAATGCCCGAGCGGTCAGTGTGGCAATTGTGGTTGAGCATAAAGAAGCTGGGAAGGAATATCTGGTTCAACGACCTATATACTACGTCAGCGAAGTCCTGATCGAGTCAAAACAACGCTATCCACATTGGCAGAAGTTGGTGTACGGGGTTTTTATGGCGAGTCGAAAAATCAAGCAATATTTTCAAGGCCATCCAATCACAAAGGGTTAGTTCTGCTCCTTTGGGCGATATAATTCAAAACAGAAGCAACGGCGGGTTGCAAAGTGGGCAATCGAGCTTGGACCACACGGTTTAAAGTATGTACCTCGAACAACCATCAAGTCTCGTGCTCTTGTGGATTTTATCAATGATCGACCGAGCTGCAAGCACCGGAAGATAAACCGGATAATACGATCGATCATTCATTTTGATGGATCCAGGCAGTTGGAAGGCTCGGGGGCTGGAGTTGTCCTTACTTCCCCTCGAGGGGATAAAATTTGCTATGTCCTCCGCTTGATGTTTCCTTGTACTAACAACGCAGCTGAGTACGAAGCTTTACTCCATGGTCTCCGTGTGGCCAAAGAGATGAACTTAAGTCGAGTTTGTTGTATCGGAGATTCTGATCTGGTGGCTCAGCAAGTTTCTGGTACTTGGGATTCTAAGGGTCCACTCATGGCGGCTTACAGGCATGAGGTGGATATTGTGGCGGGTCATTTCAAAGGGTATCAGGTTGAGCATATCGATCGGCGCAAAAACGAAGCAGCAGACGCTTTGAGCCGGCTTGGATCTCAGCGTAAACCGGTACCTCCTAACACCTTTTTAGATATCTTGCATAACCCGTCTGTTAAGGTGTCACGCCCAATATGCGACCCTATCCAAAAGGAACTCGAAGGTCCCACCAAGGATAGACCCGCATATTGAAACGCTTTTGCAAGGTGGATATCATTACATCAACATTACATAATAGAAGGGGATACATACATAAGGCACAAATGCCACAAGAATACATCAACATCATATACAAGAGATCAACATCCAACTACGGATCAAACATAAACAAAAACTCAAACAATATCCACCCTGCTAGCCCAGGCTGCCGACCTAGAACCTATCCCCTGATCGAAGAAGAAGCAGAAGAAGAACTCCAAAACAAGCAACATCGCTCTCACGTCATGATCATCGCAAACCTGTACCTGCAACTGGTGGTGTAGTAAACTGTGAGCCACGAGGACTCAGCAATCCCATTACCATGGGTATCAAGACTAGCAAAGCTTAAAGGGAAAGGAAGGGGTAAGGTGGTGAGGTTGCAGCAGCGACTAAGCATATATGGTGGCTAACATACGCAAATGAGAGCGAGAAGAGAAACAAAGGAACGGTCGTCAACTAGTGATGATCAAGAAGTGATCCTGAACTCCTACTTACGTCAGACATAACCCAGAAACCGTGTTCTCCTCTCGATCAACCCCGAAAAGAGACACTCACGGTTACGCACACGGTTGGTGTATTTTAGAAGAGTTTGCTTCAAGTTTACTAGAACCGGATATTAACAAATTCCCATCTGCCACAAAACCGCGGGCACGGCTCTCGAAAGTTTATACCCTGCAGGGGTGTCCCAACTTAGCCCATGATAAGCTCTCGCGATCAACGAAGGATATTCCTTCTACCCGGGAAGACCCGATCAGTCTCGGAATCCCGGCTATAAGACATTTCGACAGCAATAAAACAAGACCAGCAAAGCCGCCCGGATGTGCCGACAAATCCTGATAGGAGTTGCACATATCTCGGTCTCGGGGCACACCGGATGAGCCAGACGTCGGGTTGGCATAAACCCTGATTGCCCGAGGCGCCGGACATCGCCGGTTTGGACCAAGACTTTCGAAGGAGAACTGGCCCGGGGCTAAATAAAGATGACCCTCGGGCTCCGAAACCCAAGGGAAAAAGGGCATAGGTGAGGCAAATGGTAAAACCAATGTTGGGCCTTGCTGAAAAGTCTTATTCAAAGCGAACTGTCAAGGGGTCCCATAAATCACCCGACCGCATTAGGGACGCAAATCCGGGAACATAATACCGATATGACGGAAACTAGGGCGGCAAGAGTGGAACAAAACACTGGCATAAGGCCGAGCCTTCCACCCTTTACCAAGTATATAGATGCATTAATTAAATAAGATATATTGTGATATCCCAACAAGTAAACATGTTCCAACAAGGAACAACATCTCCATGTTCCAACAAGGAACAAACTTCATCTTCACCTGCAACTAATAACGCTATAAGAGGGCTGAGCAAAGCGGTAACATAGCCAAACAACGGTTTGCTAGGAAGGGTGCAAAAGGTTAGAGGTTCATGGCAATTTGGGAGGCTTGAGCAGCAAGTGATAGGTAGCGCAGCATAGCGATAGAACGAAGCAACTAGCATAGCAATGATAGTAGTGAGATCCAGGGTAGCGGTCATCTTGCCTGAAATCCCGCAAGGAAGAAGAACGAGTCCATGAAGAAGACGAACGGATGAAGCCGAACCAAGCGTAGACGAACGAATCCTCATGATCGCAACGAAACAGGAACTAACAAGAAGAAGCACACAACATAGGTAAACACACCACACATGAACATGACAATATGCACAACAAGCATGATGCATGACAAATCTAGATGAGGCTACTCATGGCAAGAGATGATGCATACAAGAGCAACACATCAAAGCAAGTTTAAATGAGGCCGGAAACAACATATAACAATTCCGGTAAGTCCTCATATGCAAATTTCGAAATTGGTCCAGATCTGAATAAACCTTATGTTCAAGTTGTTAAACATCAAGTTAAGATGCACCACGATGATCTACACGAAATTCTAGTCAAGTTACATATAAAGTTCATTAGATTCGGAGCTACGGCCTAGAAGATATGAGCAAAACAAGATAAGCATGGCATTGATGCAAAATGCATACAAACATCAAACAAACACATCAAAACAAGGATGCAACATGATAATATGAAACTACATGCAAAATCAAGCAAGTTTCATATAGAGCACACTCAAAACAGAGCAACGGTTCAACACATACACATGAAACAAGTTATAGCAACAATCTGTCCAAAACAGCAAGTAGGCATATGGAAAGCACCAAAAAAACATGCTACAGGACCTCAACAAGAAAACAAAAGGCATGGGCATGATGTACAGGTAAAGCATAACAAAACATGAACACTGATCTATCTCCAGAAATCACTAGAACATGCTCAAAAAGACATGGCAAGATTGCAACTATTAACAGTTTCAGACTTATCAGGAAATAACATCAGGTTGCAATGTTTAGAGCTATCAAACAACATGCTAAAGGAACTTATCATGGAAAACAAAGGCATGGCATGAATCTACTAATTGCATAGAACAAAAGTCCTTTACTGACCATAAGCCAAAAAGGATCAGAAAATATGATGGCACCCATGTAAACATGGCAAGTTATATTACAGATTCATACATGGCAGGAACAACAATTAGTAGGCATGTTGGTGAGCTTGAACCACTCACCACAGAGCAATACATGGCATGGCAAGGAAACCAACAGTATTAATACATGGCATAGAAGCTATACATGGCAAGAGCAAGTTCATAGGGTGCATGGATCACTAACAACAACCTTGGCAAAATTGAATAACATGTAAACAATCCGCCAGGAAACATTTTATAGCAAAAGTAGAGCTCGATTGACTCAAGCTATGGCACTCCATAATTGCAAACAAGGGCATGGATGGATAGAGAATAACCATATGTTCAAAACATCCTTACTGAAGTATCTCAAAATAAGCATGGATCTCTCGGTAGCATCAAGTTTACATGGCATAAAAATATCAGCAGAACAGGGGCTGAAATCAGCAACATCATGAAGCCTAGTTTGCATGCTTGTGCTAGTCACCAAGAGATCACAAAAATACATGGCATACACCCCTGTAAAGATGGCATGGCATATCACAAAACACATGTAGGACTCAAGTTCATAGGATGCACACATCAAGTTCATAGGATGCACACATCAATCATGGCAAAAATGACAAAAGTGCATGTTCTGATAAGAATCAGAAACTAACATCACATAGCACTCTTCTAACAGCATTTCGGGCATCAAGATGAGCTTAAATGGAAATTATGCAGTGAGATGAAATGATGTACTCGTCGAGACGAACAATTTGACATATTACACGCACAAAACGGAGCAATATGCAGAGAGTTATGATGCGATGAACATGGCATAATAATGTGCAAATTTCGGGGACTTAGTGAAAAAAAAACAACCTCCGAAAGTCAACGGGACGAGGATATCCGGGACAGAGGGATCCGGGGCGAGGGCGTTTGGATCTTCTCCCGGTGGATCTGGTCCAGGCAGGATGGATCCGGCCGGAGTGGTACTCCGGCGAGCTGCGCGAGCTCCGGCGATGAGGCGGTCTCCGGCGAGGGGAGGCGCGGGCGCCGGCGAGGAGGAGGTGGTGCGCGGCGGTGATCGACGCGAGGCCGGCGGGGCGGCGGCGCTCGACGGGAGGCGCCCGCTGCTGGCAGCCGAGGGCGGCGGGCGGCGCGCGACGGCGACGGCGGCGGCGCGCGACGCCGGGCGGCGGCGCGCACCTCGGCGGCGGCGGGGAACGGGCCTCGGCTGGGCATGGGCCCGAGCGGGCTGGACGGCGGCGCGGTCGGCGGATGCCACGTGGCAGCCTCCGGTTCGCCGAGGGCGGCGGCGCGGGTGGGGCGGACATGTCCAGCCCGATGCGGACGTGTCCGGCGGCGGCGAGGGGAAGATGACTAGGGTTTGGACCCGGGATTTCGGAGGGGGAGGCTTATTTATAGTTTCTGGGAGCTAGGAGAGTCCAAATGAGGAGCGGTTTTCGGCCACGCGATCGTGATCGAACGACCGAGAGCATGGAGTGGAGTTTGCTGGGTTTTGGGCCACTTTGGAAGGGGTGTTGGGCTGCAAAGAGAAGGGGGCTTTACGGATACCCAGTTAACCGTTGGAGTACCAAACGACCTCCGAATGACACGAAACTTGACAGGCGGTCTACCGGTGCTATACCAAGGCCGCTTGGCAAACCTCGGGCCATTCCGAGAAAGTTTGACACCCGCACATGAAAAGAGGAAAAAGGGGGCGCCGGGAGACATAGGAGTGCCGGATTGCAAAACGGACAACGGGGAAAATGCTCGGATGCATGAGACGAACACGTATGCAAAATGAGATGCACATGATGACATGATATGAAATGCAGATGATGACATGGAAAAGTGCAACACGCAAGCAAATGACATGGAAAGGACGGCAAATAACTGGCAAACACCTGGCGCATCAAATCCGGGGCGTTACATAAGGTGCCTACAGAAGAGGATTTGGCTGTTCCGGATCCGGAGGCTCAGTTGGTGGCCGCTTTACACGTTATACCAGATTGGACGGTTCCATATCTGGCGTATATGAGCCGGGCGAGCTACCAAATGATAAAGTTCGGCTTGATGATAGTCCGCGGTCCAAGTCAATGGTTATTCACAATGGCGAGTTACACCGCTGTAGCGTTTCAGGCGTATTTCAGCGTTGCGTTTCTCCGTAAGAAGGCCAAGATATCCTACGGGAAATTCATGAAGGGGATTGTGGTCATCATGCCGGTTCAAAGTCCCTGGTTGTAAAAGCTTTTCGTCATGGGTTTTACTGGTTGACAGCTCATGCTGATGCGGAGGATCTGGTAAAGCGATGTGATGCTTGTCAAAAAATTTCACGCAGAGCTCATATTCCGGCTCAGGAACTACGGATGATTCCTATTACTTGGAATTTTGCTACTTGGGGGCTTGATATGGTGGGACTCTATAAACGTTCCCAGGACAAGAAGACCCACCTGTTGGTGGCAGTTGATAAATTCACCAAGTGGGTTGAAGCGGGGCCTGTTAGCAAGTGTGATGCAGCTACCGCGGTTCAATTTCTCAAAAAGATTATCTTCCGTTTTGGCTTTCCACACAATATCATCACGGATAATGGTACCAACCTTTACAAAGGTGAGATGGAGGATTTCTATCAGAGAGAGCACATCCGGCTTGACCTAGCATCTGTGGCACACCCTCAATCCAACGGTTAAGCGGAGTGAGCTAATCAAGAAATTTTAAAGGGTCTTAAACCCCGGCTCATGATTCCCTTGAAGCGAACGCCGGGTTGTTGGGTGGATGAATTACCTTCTGTGTTGTGGAGTATCAACACCACCCCCAATCGATCAACAGGTTACACGCCTTTCTTTATGGTATACGGGGCAGAGGCGGTTCTCCCAAGTGATATACGTCATGACTCGCCCCAGGTTGCTAATTATGTTGAAGCGGACAACGAGCAAGCTCGCCAAGAGGCACTGGACCTATTAGATGAAAAACGGGATATGGCTCTGGCTCGATCGGCAGTTTATCAACAAGATCTACCGCGTTATCACAGCCGCCAGGTTAGGACAAGAACCTTTCAAGAAGGTGACTTGGTGCTCCGGCTCATCCAGGATCAGACCGACATGCACAAGTTATCCCCGCCTTGGGAAGGACCCTTTGTGTTCAGCAAGAACCTGCACAACGGATCATACTACCTCATTGACGCTCGAGACAACTCACGCAACTCGAGGAGGAGACCCGCGCCATGGAACATAGCTCTCCTCCTTATTACACTTGAGCCATAGGCTCTTCTTATGTACATATTTCGACAATGTATATATTATGATCAATAAATAAATTAGCATCCTTGCTCTAAGCGGGGCCTCTGCTATTTTTTCTCAAATATCCTTTGAGTTACATGGGGGCTTCAGCTGACAAAGCGGAGTGCTACCTGTTAAACCGGCTATCAAGCCACAAAGCTTGGGAGCTTCACACCCAAGGGGCCAAAGAGAGTCTGGATGCTATGCACAACTCAAACATAGGCACCCAATGAGCACAGCTCATCATGTTACTTGGGGGCTTCTTGTGTCAAATACCAAGGAGTTTGAATGGACCCTTGTAGCTGGGTATCGACCCACGGCTTGGAAGCCTGGTATATTTACCTAAAACCCCGGGTTAACCTGCCTTCATCAAATAAGACACTCCTATCGAGGTCATCCTGGCACGGCCCTCCGAACATTTGACAGTTACTCTCATTGAGACCCTGCACTTGTCAAAGTTAAAATGGTGATTGGTTAGTTAGAGGTCCATCTTAAAAGGCTTTGTTAAATGGTTCAACTCAGCCGCCCGGCAGCCCACAAAAGCCTCGAATTTGGGCCTGCAGCCCTCAAAAAGCCTCGACTACACGGTTTTGTTTATGCTTTTGCTGAATTTTATGTTAAATCGATATTCTTGGCCTGGTCACCATTTTATTAGCCCGGTATTCTTTAAACTGGCTTGGTTTGCAACTACACGCTGATGACCTTATTCTTAAACCGAGTTTGTTAACCCGCCCGGCGTTGACTACCGGTCCACCAGCTTTGATCATCTGGTGTGCAACATCACCCGGTATGACTTACTATACAACATCAGTACATGATGGGATTATACAAAGAATTTCAGATTTGGGTTTTCACCCTTATTACAATCAAAGTTAACCAGCTGACTAAACAGGGATATTACATCACAGGTATGAATCATTTCATATTTTTACGGTTTGATTATCAATCAGCCCTTTTCTTGGGCATTATGACTCGTCCGGTGGTAAACTGCCAGGACCCTGTTTCTTTTTGTGCACACACAGGAGTTGCATATTATGATATCTGAAGCAAAATTGCCATTGACATGGCGGATCACGTAAAGTATCTCCTCCTGCACGATGGTAGCAGATCAAAATAGTTTTTGCTACCCTATTACAAGGCATTCAGAGGCCCAAAATATGGAACTGTTTCACAACGGACAGTTTCTGACGTATCAACCGACTTGACGGATTAAGCTTCATCGTCGGGTTGATGTGAAGTAGATGGGTCATCTGGCGTCGGTTCAGCCTCCTCCTCCCCATCCAATGGCCGGAAGTCATTGGTGGTCCAGTCAATCCGGGTTAAAGCCTGAAAGACAGCCTCTTCACTTATAAGCTCAGCCGGATCAACGCCGTATGTAAGTGTGCTTACGGATTGGTGGAACAAGGTTCTGCACTTCAGGAATAACAGCTTCAACCCGTTTGTTGTTTGCGTCGTAGAAGGATCGGTGAACTGTCAGGTTAGCCTCTTCTGCCAACTGACTCGCCAGAGGACACATCTCCCTTGTTACCCGTTTGAGGGCGTCGTTGTCAAATACTTCGCCGTTTTCTTATGCACTAGGGAAGCCCTTGGCTATATCAACCGGATCAAGATCAGCTATCCATGCCTTGGCTCGAGTCAGTGCTAGTAAAGCACCAGCCTGGGCAGCGGATCGCTTCAACTCTTCTATCTGCGCTGGCATCATAGATAGCCGGTCCAGCGTGTCCTTGATCAGTGTTGGAGACGCATTGTCATAAGAAGTGGCACAGATAACCCGTTGGACGCCGGTATACAGCTGTTCAATTAGCGTATACGCGGCCTTGAGTTTCTTCCGCATATCAGAACCCAGATGAGATATGCGCCTACCTATAGTGGTTTAAGAAGTTCATGTTAAACCGGAGAAAATTTCAAAGCGGAATATTCGTAAAGCCTTGGTAAATAGTGCTTACCAAATATTGTAGAGGTCATGGCATTGACTTGGCGCTTTAATCCAGTAAGCTCTTCCGTCACCGGTTTAAGAGCTGATTCAGCGTCTTCCACCCGCTTCAGCAATCCAGCCTTTTCAGTATCCCAGTTGGCCTGCTCAGACTTGAACCATTCCTTGAGCTGCTCCATGGTGGCTAAGGCGGTTTTCAACTCATCCTTGGCCTTGGTGGTTTCTGCGTGTTGGGATTTCAGATTTTCTTGAAGGTCAGCAATTTGTGAGACTTTTTGGCTTATCTCACTCTGCAACAGTAAGAGAGCATGTTAATATCTTTGTTAAAGTCCCAAGCATCTAACCAGTTATACACTTGGCACTTGGGGGCTAATGCGGATCATTTTTATGCTGATTATTGAAGTCCCAAGGATTAATACAAGTTTTAGTCATGGCACTTGGGGGCTAATGTGTGTTTGATCAGAAATACACAAGGAAATTTCATAAAGTACAGTATGGAATATACAAAGTCCTGGTTTGACTTTCTAAAGACAAACCGGCCCTTGGGGGCTACAATGCAATGAAGGTACAGAGCAAAGAGCAAAACTGTTTACCTCATAGCGCTCCTTCATCGGATTTACTAAACCGGCTTCATAATCACGACTTGTGTAAAGCCGGTTCAAGAAGCCACAGTGAAGGTCTTGAGCAGAAAGATCGACATAAGCTGACAAATCAGTTTTCTCCTTCCCCTTGCTCATAGCAGCAAATTCATCCTTGGCAGTGTGCTTTGATAGAGCAACTGGATTACCAGGGGCGGTATATGCAGTACCAGTAACAACAACGTCATCATCTTTGGCCGGACTGGATGAATTGACATTCTTAACAGGGCTTGGCGCCTTGGTAGCAGGGCTTGGCGGTTTGTTAGCCGGGCTTGGCGGATCAGCAGTTGAGCCCCGCTGTTCCACTGTTGGACTTGGAGGAGCAGGAGGATGTGAAGTATCAACCTCTACATTCGGTTCAACCTCTGGTGGGTTAGCATCAGCATCTTGGTTTTTCCCAGCAGAGCTGTCTATAGCAACTTCAGGGTCTTTGCCATGATGCTCTGGAGTCTTCTCTGGATCAACATCAATAGTAGGGTCGCTGGTCTTGGCTTTCTTACTTAATCGAGCCTTGGCACTACAACATCAAAGGTTAGAATATGGTAAACCAACAAATAAAAGAAACAAATTAAGGAGTAATATACTTACCCATCGACGACTTTGAGAGGAGGCAGCTGAGTGGTTGATGAACCGCCAGACAAGTTGGAAGAAGCCTGGTAATTCGGGTCAGACGGATTGAGAGGGCATTGGAAGAAACCTTTCAAAGGATAACGTTTTTCAGGAGAACAAGTCACCTCTGGACGATGTTTCTGGGTTGGCGTATCAGCTAAACCAGACGACGTGATTTGTTGACCGCTATGCCGGGTTGTGCGACGTTCTTCAACTTGCTGTGTCTCCAAAGAAAATTTTGGATCCAAATGAGCAAGGGGGTGAGATTGTTTTACTTTTCGGACTGTCGCGCTAATTCTTTGAACCGGTACAAGATCTGAATCAAGAAAGAAGGATTACCTCAACATGTTCTGCATGGCTGGCCTCAGCATCATCCTGGGAATAGTAATTGTCAATAAGATGAACGAAAAACGAACCAATTGAGTCAAGTTCTACCTCAGCTTCTGATTCTTCATCTTCTGGCGGATCAGAAGACTTGGTGGTTTTCTTCTTGCCAGCTTTCTTGGTGGCCTTGGTTTTTGCACGAGGAGCCTAGGCCGGTTTAGTCCGTTTCCAAAAGGAGCTGTTAGCCTGAAATTAAGACAAGGAAAGGTTAGTACACAGTCAATACGGAAGCAAATTAGTAAAGTATTTAGATGAACTTTACCGCGGGCGGTTTATTGGAGACACAAAACAGAGCCAACCCGGTTTGGCTACTGTAACACCCCAAAATTTTAACCAGGTTTTAATTATTAAAATTTTGCCAGGAGTTTAAAAATTTTGCTTTCTGGATTTTTTTTGTTGATTTCAGAACCCCTTTTCTTTAATATTGAGGAGTTTTACCCAAGTGGAAACTTTCCAAAAATGTATTGGACTTCTATGCTCTCTCAATATAACAATTCTTAATCAGTAGATTTATTTATTTAATTATTTCTCTCTGAGCTTTATTCCTTAAAATGACTTCCATTAGTTTTGGAGCTCTTTTTGAACTACAGCCATTTGAGTAATTTAACTAAAATTCCAACCAAAATTTGGAGATGTCATGTGATGTTTCTAAATCACTTTTATGCAAAAAATTATTTCATTCATTAAATATTTTGAGCTCTACACCATATTTTTTCAAATCTGATCCAGTTGGCATATTTGCACTACAGCCTACTTAAATATTTCTTTAAAGCCTCCACCAAAATTATGGGATGTCAGTGGTAGCATGAAATCCAACTTTATGCAAAAACCTAGTGATGTTCCTTGGAAAAATTGAGTGAATCAACCTCTTTTTCATTCTGGTCCAGACTTGTGATTTCTACGGCAACCCTATTTATTTTTGCTCTAGTGACCTTGTGCTTTCTCCTGCTTGTAGTCAACCCTACAAAACCCCTAAGTCCAGGAGCATGCACCCATTGGGACATTTTTGTTTCATGTAATGATGCCATTTACCCCCTATCCAGAATTGAAGTTTTGCAAAACTTGCACTAACAAGTTTCTTCATTTGTCAAACTAACCTCACCACCCACTCATGCATCTAAAGAGACCCCACTCTGGAAGTTTTGACCACCCCAGGTACTACCTAGACGCCTCTGGCATTTTGTCAAACACCCTGTGTGCATAGACAGATTTGGCATGGTTGAAGGTTTTGTGTTGTGAACTTCCCCCTTGTCCAAACCAAGCTGGCTAGTAGCCTTCTAACTGTCTCTAACCTAGCCTCTGGATTTGCAGTGGCTCTCTAGCAATTTTGGTCGCCCTGGCATTTCGTCGAACGAGTGTCGTGCATACCCGGAGCGCGAGCAGAGCACGCGCTTTGCACGTGCTCGCGTCCGAGCCAGCACGCCCCCTAGATAAGTTTCCCCGAGCTCATCCTGATCCTCTCCCTCTCGCCACGTCACGCCAGAAGCCCCAACCGCCTCGCCCGCAGCCGCCGCCAAGAAGCCGCTTACGGCACGCCCACGGCCGCATCCGCCGCCATGGCGGCACCGCCAAACCACCACAACAGCCACTCGCCTCCTTAGACAGTGGAGCGTTCGTTGTTAGCCCCTGGAGCTAGCCAGCCACCGCCACGTCGCCCTGCAGCACAATAGGGCGGTCCGCCGACGAGCTGATCCACGGCCGTCGCGAACCGACATGGTTGTGCTATAAAAGGAAGCCCCCGAGCTCCTCCGAGCACTCAGGCAGCCTCACACCGTCTCCCTAGTGCCCCCGTTGCCATCAATTGAAGAGGAACATGCCGTCTTCACTCTCTCCGGTCAGCTCGGCCGCCGCCTCGTCCCGGTTCACCCCGGCGCCACCAGGGCCTCCCCCACCTTCCCATCACCACCACTCGACTCCCCTTCGTCTTGCGGAGCCGCCCAGACCCACAACTACGACGGAGCATCACCCTAGCCCGAGCCCCCAAATCCACCAAACCTTCCCTCCGCCGCAGTGCTCGCCGCCGGCGATTCCCTCCACCCCCGACGAACCTACAACCACCGGAAAGACCGCCCTATAGATCCGCGGATCCATCCCCGCCCTTAGCTCCCCGCGAGGAACCACTGTTCACCGGCGACGATCACCGGAGTCCCGCCTCTGCTCGGGCAGAGGAAGAGGAGGGGGTGGAGACTAGTCAAACATGACTAGTGGGCCCCCTGGACCCACTGTCAGTGACTCCCTGTGTGGTCCACGCTGGATAAGTGGAGGCGTAAAACCTCAAGCACGCCTCCTCTGCCCGAAAGCGTAATCCCGTTTGAAACGTTTTCTTTTTCTGTTTTTTTAAAATAGATTTTTACCAAAACTTTGACTAGCTATACCTTTTTAAATATAACTCCAAATGAGTTGATTCTTTTTCCTACCTCTCTCAAATATTATCTAGTTTATTTTAAGATTTATTTAAAAAAATTTAGACAACTTTTTTGTACTGTTTTTAAACTACATATTGATTCAAAAATATTTTAAATAGGATTTTTGGAGAGAGGAGAAAGCTTTCAAGAGTTTTGGAATGCACCCTGCCTCCCCATGACTTGAAGGCAAGCATTCTGAACCCTGGCATAATATTGTGTGTGTTATTTGACACGGTGACAACACCACCCCGACACGGGCATACGTCATTTTATGTGATGATGTGTTCCTACTCATGAGAGCATATTCATGATTTCATACTATTGGAGTTTGATATGGTTGTGATGGTAATCACCGCCATATGCCTTTCATGCATACCGGAAGGGAATCCGGGAAAGCCTCTGTCTTGGGTAGACACGGTTTGTCCCTAATCCTCCGTCGAGACGGTCGTGTCCGGTATGGCATGAGGGGGTATGTCGCGTGGTGTTTCTGTCTGTTGGTTGAAGTATATATTGTTATGCTAATCATGCAGGGAATATTTAAACCTCCTGAGTCGACCATAGATCGAGTCTTGTTCCGGTAACCCCCATACTTGTTCGTGCTGCCACTTGTCCCCACCATAGGTAGGGTACAGTTCAGTAAGTTGTCAACCCCTTTCCTAGCACACACCGTACAGAGAGGCCATGGTGGAAGATATCGGAGCCATCCGGTAGGGATGCCACCTGGTCCGGGAGCATGGGTGTTTCGGTTGTAGCCGAAGGGGTAGCTCCCCTAGTTTGCGCGCGGTTTTGTGATCCCATGTTCGTCGAGGTTGTAGCCTCCCCACTTAGAGTTACGCTTAACAGATGTCGTGGGTGATTCCAGACACAGGTAAGTTAGGCTGGTGTGTGCAGATAGGTGTGTTTTCAATTAAAAGGCCGTAATTAGTCCCGATGGACTAAAGGAATCCGTTACTCGTGGGTAAAGAGTACACTCTCTGCAGATATTAAACCTATTCGAATAGCCGTGTCCATGGTTAAGGACTACACCGATGGGTCAAGTGTCGGTCTTAGTGTCGGTCTTCGAGGAGAAACCGTTAAACCGTAATCGGGATCACGACTTGAGACTTGTGATGATCATGATTATTATTTGTTGTGGACTAACCCGTTATATTATTGGAATTATCGAGTATCCCTGGATGGTTCTACCTCCTGGATATTCACTGTGATTATTTATAAGCCCTTTATGTGGTGTCGCTGAGACGCCCGACTGTGGCATGCTTGTCATTTATTTACGTTATAAGCCCTTTATGTGGTGTCGCTAAGACGTCCGACTGTGGCATGCTTGTCATTTATTTACCTTATAAGCCCTTTATGTGGTGTCGCTGAGACGCCCGACTGTGGCATGCTTGTCATTTATTTACCTTATAAGCCCTTTATGTGGTGTCGCCGAGACGCCCGACTGTGGCATGCTTGTTATTTATTTATTTTATAAGCCCTTTATGTGGTGTCGCTGAGACGCCTGACTGTGGCATGCCTGTTATTTATTTTATAAGCCCTTTATATGGTGTCGCTCAGACGCCCAACTGAGGCATTTCTCATTGTTTACTAACCTTTCGAGGCGTCGCTTCGGACACCCGATCGGTGCATTTTATTAGTACTATGCTATTGCATATCCATAAATAACCTGCTTGCATGCATCAGAGATTTTTTTTTGTGACTGACGTCATGATCTTAAAATTTTTCAGAACATAATTATCGTTGTTATATTATACCCGTGTTCATAGTGTTTGCGAGTACATTCAAGATTACTCACTGGCTTGTCCCTGGCTATTGTCTTGGCCAGATTTCTTGCGTGGAGAGGAGTGACCGTGATGACAGCCTTGGAACCTAAGCAATGGTGATAGCAGCCTCGCGAAGATAGGAGTTATCCTGGTCAGCTGTTCCTGTGGGAAATGGAGTCCCATAGACGCTAACGATCCATAAACCGCTTCCGCCATCAACCACTAGAAACAATTTGTTGTACTCACAGGCCAGAATGGTCTTGTACTGCATATTTTGTATTTTGCTTGGAATTTCTGTATCAAGTTGGTGCTTCATCAGCTAACAGTAATCCTGCGGCTGGTGAGCACAAAGGCCATTTTCTGGAAATTAATACCCGGAAAACCGGTCGCTACAAACTTGGTATCAGAGCCAGGCTAACCATTGGCTAATCCTATCTTAGCCAGGTCGAAAAACCTAGGTAAACCAACCCATCAGACCTTAACCAGACCCCAGCCAAGCTTATCGTGCAAGATAGCCAGACTTTGGACCTGACACCTTTTGACAGTCGGTGCCCAACCTATCATCTTAGCCTGTCGATCACGCGCCAGTGACCGACGCCCAATGTGTCCCATCCGCAAGCGTGCGAAGGAAGACTCCGTCCCCTTTTCTATAAAAAGGGCACGCTAGCTTCAACCCAGCACAACACAACCTCTCCCCCTAACCAAGCCATAATGCCTGGCCCCGTAGTGCACAATGAGACCACAGCAACCAACCTTGGAGGTTTTGTGACCATATGCGCAAACCTCACCCGTCGTGCCTATGCGTTAGAACAACCCCCAGAATATGTTGTGTACCAAGGACCCATGAGCAGTGAGAGCCGTCAATTCTGGGCCACTGTGCACATCTACGCTAGGGATCTGTCACCAGAACGCCCCTACAGGTTCACCGGAAGGACAACTTCCTTCGAGCCACAAGCCATCTAGCTAGCTGCTCGAGAGGCTATAGTTCAACTCCGACAGTTGTCGCCCAGAGTTAGCTGTCGCTCGTTCTACTACTACCCCAGGCATGAAGGGTATGGTATACTACCCCAAGTTGCCAACGGAGATCACGAGATGGATCCTGCATTGTTGCACCTAGTGCGCTATGTAGGTGCACTAGAGGCACTGTTCGATCAAATCACCATTGATCTGATCGCAGCCCGTGGAGAGCTGGTTCACCGAGCCCCAGCAAGCAGGGAAGACGAGCCCGACGCCGACAACCCAGTCGTGCTGTTCGGACACCCGATCGAGACCCTGAGGTCAGCCCCAGCCATCAACCAAGGTGCTTTGATGACCCCAGAAGTGCTTCGTCGCCTTTTGGGAGCACACTCCAACGGGATTGTGGCCAACAACCCCCGCGATGGTCATCATCGCCACCCCGACCCTGCAGCCCCTCAACCACCTCCAGCTAATCCCGATGGTGAGACCCGCGGAGAAGCCTCGACATCCACAAGGCACACCCATTTGGATATAAACGAGGTAGACTAAGTCACCCGAGTAGTGCCGAGTCTCAGTGTATCCTCGCTTTGTAATCGAGTGATTTTGTAAATAAAAGCAGCCTGTTGTTGTGCCTCTGTCTTAATAGTAACCTTGCATATTTGTGTCAGCCTGCAGTTGCATTTTTGTCCCAGGCACAGCTACCAAAACCAACCCCGAAGACACCCACAGTAACACGTCCCTTTTTGAGATATGTGTATCTGTGGCTCTGACCCCGACCCTTGGAGCTGATCTAGCAAATTTATTACCTTTCACCATGGTAAATAACCCAGCCCGGATGCTATATAAGAAGGCCACCTCGTGACCTTGCCAAGCACCCCTCACCTCGTGCACCATCCTCACAACCATTTCTTGCCATGCCGAGCCCTAGTATTTATCTGAGAACCCCAGATGCAACCCCGGTAGTTTTGTCAAAATATTGTGGGACTTTACCGCAGTACCATGGGTTCTACCCAGCCACCCCAAAGATGAGCTGTTCAAATCGAGAATCACCCCTTCCACCTCAAATATTGGGCAGCAGACACATCCCTCCCAGTGACTCCAACAAAGACCCAACGGAGGTCTCCTTCGTGGGGAAATCTATGCCGACCCCACATATGGCCATAGAAGCTGCTGCTTACGAAGCGCTTGCTCGCCTTCGATTCGCGGTACCCTATGCCAGCGAACGAGGGTAATATTACTTTCCGAGCCGTGCAGCACCCGGAGAAGTAATATCTTTTCCCGTGGACGATTTGAGAGAGACCCAAGATCGCCAACCTTGTCCAAAGACGTCATCGCCAAGAACGGTTGAACCAGCGAAGTTATGGGTTATCTCCGTAGTCTCGCTGATTTGAATCCTCAAATTGCCATCGGCAGACCACTGAGGCCGGACCAGGAGAGATACATACATCGACTGGTCAATCCACTCCCTCCAATAGAAGAGGAGTGTGTCCCAGTACCAGAGACATTTTCGCGGGACCCCGTCCATACCGTTTTCATTTTAGACGTCACTGCTGTGTTTATTATTGCAACGTTCATTATTGCGTTGTAACTTATGCATAGTACCCTGAGTTTGTGCGACGAGTCGATTATTTGGTTTCTACTAATATGAGTAGTTTTCTTTGTGATTTTTTTAAGTTAACCATTGTCCCCGCGAAAAATCCTGGAGTGAGATTTCTTTTCCCTGAGTTGCTGCATCTTTTATCTTCTCACGACATGGATTATTTTTTATTCACGCAGCACCATGGCAGCAGACCCACAACCACTCGGACTCTTACACTTCTTGCAAAGACACGTAACCATGTTGCATCTCACCGACCTCTCCCTAAGCGCACCACAGCCTCTAAAGGAGAGATTAGCGAATAATCATCCTGATACTAATCACCTCCGGAACACCGACAACAGTTAACACCCGGCATCACACCTAGTCCTCGTGATGACCGCCACCGCGGAGAGCCAGCACCCGAGCGGCAGCATCACGGTGATCATCGAGGATCATCGCGCACAGGAGCACGGAGAGCCCCAGCACTGCCGCCAGCCCTCCGCACACCAGGATCACGTATCAGTCCGACACCGCCTCTGCCATTAGAGCCTCGTCTCGAGCTCCTGTAAGCAGTAATGGAGGAGAAGGAGGAGGAGAGGCGAGGCCAGGTGCGAAGAAGAAGAAGTAGCACCGCGGTCGTTTTATAGCTCGAGATCGGTGTACGGTGGGCGAGGTCCACCAGCGCCACTCGTCGCCCGATCGCCGGTGTTCGGAGGCGAATCCGCGAGGAGTGCCGACAGCGCACTGGCCCGCAAGGTGAGTGCACGCTGCAGCGGCAGCAAGCACGCCGCGCACTACCACAGTACGGCCTAGATGCCCTACGCGCTAGACGTCGCCGGTGGAGAAAGCGCGGGAAAGCGCGTGGGAGAGAGGAAGAAGAGAGAGCCAGAGGAAGAAGGAGAGACCGACAGTGGGCCCTGGGTCCACCTGTCAGCCAGACGGAGCACTGTGTTCTCGGGTATGACCAGCGTATTTTAGAATTTAGAATTTATTCTAAATTCACTACGTCCAATGTAGAGATCGCTCGTTTTTCCCTAAAACGTGGATTTCTCCACACAACGCTAGTGTCCCACACTGTAGTTTTACACCACGTATTGCCCTCTCACTGTAGCCGCATTTTACCGCTTAAGTAAAGTAATTGTTTTGATTTGGTAAAAGTAGTTTTTTATAAAAACAATCCTTAGCAAATCTCGAGGACGAGATTTTTCTTAAGGGGGGTAGTGTTGTAACACCCCAAAAATTCAACCAGGTTTTAATTATTAAAATTTTGCCAGGAGTTTAAAAATTTTGCTTTCTGGATTTTTTTTTGTTGATTTCAGAACCCCTTTTCTTTAATATTGAGGAGTTTTACCCAAGTGGAAACTTTCCAACAATGCATTGGACTTCTATGCTCTCTCAATATAACAATTCTTAATCAGTAGATTTATTTATTTAATTATTTCTCTCTGAGCTTTATTCCTTAAAATGACTTCCATTAGTTTTGGAGCTCTTTTTGAACTACAACCATTTGAGTAATTTAACTAAAATTCCAACCAAAATTTGGAGATGTCATGTGATGTTTCTAAATCACTTTTATGCAAAAAATTATTTCATTCATTAAATATTTTGAGCTCTACACCATATTTTTCAAATCTGATCCAGTTGGCATATTTGCACTACAGCCTATTTAAATATTTCTTTAAAGCCTCAACCAAAATTATGGGATGTCAGTGGTAGCATGCAATCCAACTTTATGCAAAAACCTAGTGATGTTCCTTGGAAAAATTGAGTGAATCAGCCTCTTTTTCATTCTGGTCCAGCCTTGTGATTTGTACTGCAACCCTATTTATTTTTGCTCTAGTGACCTTGTGCTTTCTCCTACTTGTAGTCAACCCTACAAAACCCCTAAGTCCAGGAGCATGCACCCATTGGGACATTTTTGGTTCATGTAATGATGCCATTTACCCCCTGTCCAGAATTGAAGTTTTGCAAAACTTGCACTAACAAGTTTCTTCATTTGTCAAACTAACCTCACCACCCTCTCATGCATCTAAAGAGACCCCACTCTGGAAGATTTGACCACCCCAGGTACTGCCTAGATGCCTCTGGCAATTTTTCAAACACCCTGTGTGCATTGACAGATTTGGCATGGTTGAAGGTTTTGTGTTGTGAACTTCCCCCTTGTCCAAACCAAGCTGTCTAGTAGTCTTCTAATTGTCTCTAACCTAGGCCTATGGATTTGTAGTGGCTCTCTAGCAATTTTGGTCGCACTGGCATTTCGTCGAACGAGTGTCGTGCACGCCCGGAGCACGAGCAGAGCGCGCGTTTTGCACGCGTCGCCCGAGCCAGCACGCCTCGGATAAGTTTCCCGAGCTCATCCTGGTCCTCTCCTCTCGCCACGCCACGCCAAGCCCCGACCGCCTCGCCCCTGCAGGCCGCCAAGAAGCCGCTTACGGCACGCCTGCGCTGCATCCGCCCCGCCATGAGAGGCACCGCCTAAACCACCATAGCGCCACCGCCGCCTCTTAGACAAGGAGCGTTCGTCGTTAGCCCTTGGAGCTAGCCAGCCACCGCCACGCCGCCTCGCAAAGACAAGAGGGCGGTCCGCCGACGAGCTGATCCACGGCCGCCGCGAACTGACATGGTTGTGCTATAAAAGGAAGCCCCTGAGCTCCTCCGAGCACTCAGGCAGCCTCACACCGTCTCCCTAGTGCCCCCGTTGACATCAATTGAAGAGGAATATGCCGTCTTCACTCTCTCCGGTCAGCTCGACCGCCGCCTCGTCCCGGTTCACCCCGGCGCCACCAGGCCTCCCCACCTTCCCATCACCACCACTGACTCCTCTTCGCTTGCGGAGCCGCCTGCACTTCAACTACGACGGGCATCACCCCAGCCCGAGCCCCCAAATCCATCGAACCTTCCTCCGCAAGAAGCTTTCGCCGGCCGCGATTCCTCCACCCCGACGAACCTACAACCACCGAAGGACCGCCTAGATCCACGGATCCATCCCGCCTCAGCTCCCGCGAGGAACTGCTGCTCACCGGCGACGATCGCCGAGTCCCGCCTGCCGGGCAGAGGAAGAGGAGGGGGTGGAGATTAGTCAAACATGACTTGTGGGCCTCGACCCACCTGCTGCTGATTCTCGCGTCCACGCTGGATAAGTGGAGGCGTAAAACCTCAAGTACGCCTCCTCTGCCCGAAAGCGTAATCCCGTTTGAAACGATTTCTTTTTCTGTTTTTTTAAACAGATTTTTACCAAAACTTTGACTAGCTATAACTTTTTAAATATAACTCCAAACGAGTTGATTCTTTTTACTACCTCTCTCAAATATTATCTAGTTTATTTTAAGATTTATTTTAAAAAAAATTCAGACAACTTTTTGGTACTGTTTTTAAACTACATATTGATTCAAAAATATTTTAAATAGGATTTTTGGAGAGAGGAGAAAGCTTTCAAGAGTTTTGGAATGCACCCTGCCTTCCCACGACTTGAAGGCAAGCATTCTGAACCCTGGCATGATATTGTGTTGTTTATTTGACATGGTGACAACACCACCCCGACACGGGCATACGTCATTTTATGTGATGATGTGTTCCTACACATGAGAGCATATTAATGATTTCATACTATTGGAGTTTGATATGGTTGTGATGGTAATCACCATCATATGCCTTTCATGCATACCAGAAGGGAATCCGGGAAAGCCTCTGTCTTGGGTAGACACGGTTTGTCCCTAATCCTCCGTCGAGACGGTCGTGTCAGGTATGTCATGAGGGGGTATGTCGCGTGGTGTTTCTGTCTGTTGGTTGAAGTATATATTGTTATGCTAATCATGCAGGGAATATTTAAACCTCATGAGTCGACCATAGATCGAGTCTTGTTCCGGTAACCCCCATACTTGTTCATGCTGCCACTTGTCCCCACCATAGGTAGGGTACGGTTCAGTAAGTTGTCAACCCCTTTCCTAGCACACACCGTACAGAGAGGCCATGGTGGAAGATACCGGAGGCATCCGGTAGGCATGCCACCTAGTCCGGGAGCATGGGTGTTTCGGTTGTAGCCGAAGGGGTAGGTCCCCTAGTTTGCGAGCTGTATAAATTTTGTGATCCCATGTTACATCGAGGTTGTAGCCTCCCACTTAGAGTTTTCGCTTAACAGTGTCGTGGGTGATTCCATACCGGTAAGTTAGGCCGGTGTGTGGATAGGTGTGTTTTCAATTAAAAGGCCGTAATTAGTCCCGATGGACTAAAGGAATCTGTTACTCGTGGGTAAAGAGTACACTCTCTGCAGAGATTAAACCTATTCAATAGCCATGTCCATGGTTAAGGACTACACCGATGGGTCAAGTGTCGGTCTTAGTGTCTGCCTCTTGGAGAAACCGTTAAACCGTAACGGGATCACGACTTTGAGACTTGTGATGATCATGATTATTATTTGTTGTGGACTAACCCGTTATATTATTGGAATTATCGAGTATCCCCGGATGGTTCTACCTCCTGGATATTCACTGTGATTATTTATAAGCCCTTTATGTGGTGTCGCTGAGACGCCCGACTGTGGCATGATTGTCATTTATTTACCTTATAAGCCCTTTATGTGGTGTCGCTAAGACGCCCGACTGTGGCATGCTTGTCATTTATTTACCTTATAAGCCCTTTATGTGGTGTCGCTGAGACGCCCGACTGTGGCACACTTGTCATTTATTTACCTTATAAGCCCTTTATGTGGTGTCGCTGAGACGCCCGACTGTGGCATGCTTGTTATTTATTTATTTTATAAGCCATTTATGTGGTGTCGCTGAGACGCCCGACTGTGGCATGCCTATTATTTATTTTATAAGCCCTTTATGTGGTGTCGCTCAGACGCCCGACTGAGGCATTTCTCATTGTTTACTAACCTTTCGAGGCATCGCTTCGGACACCCGATCGGTGCATTTTATTACTACTATGTTATTGCATATCCATAAATAACCTGCTTGCTTGCATCAGAGATTTTTTTTGTGACTGACGTCATGATCTTAAATTTTTTTCAGAACATAATTATCATTGTTATATTATACCCGTGTTCATAGTGTTTGCGAGTACATTCAAAAGTACTCACTGGCTTGTCCCTGGCTATTGTCTTGGCCAGATTTCTTGCGCGGAGAGGAGCGACCGTGATGACAGCCCCGGAACCTAAGCAATGGTGATAGCAGCCTTGCGAAGATAGGAGTTATCCTGGTCAGCTGTTCCTGTGGGAAATGGAGTCCCATAGACGCTAATGATCCACAAACCGCTTCCGCCAACAACCACTAGAAACCATTTGTTGTACTCACAGGCCAGAATGGTCTTGTACTGCATATTTTCTATTTTGCTTGGAATTTCTGTATCAAGTTGATGCTTCATCAGCTAACAGTAATCCTGGGGCTGGTGAGCACAAAGGCCATTTTCTGGAAATTAATACCCGTAAAACCGGTCGCGACAGCTACATGCAGAGATCGGTTCATCAAGCATTTTCTTCACCGATTCAGTAACTTCAAGATCAGTTATTACTATTTTGTGATATCGTTGAGGGTCTTTGACATCACCAGTATATTCATGCATCAATCCGGGGCGGTGGCTTAAAGGTAAAATGCCCCAAGAAACCCAGCAGCGGACAAGATCAATGCCAGTTAAACCGTTGGCCATAAGAGCCCGGAGCTTGGCGAGTTGAGGTGCAAAATTCTTTCGTTCTGCGGCGGTCAAGCGTAAAGGTAATGGGTGGCCGTTGCTAAGCCGGTGAGGGTGATAACCCGGCAAAGGATATTCTCCATCAGGGGCAGTGTTCCGGCAGTAAATCCAGGTATGATTCCAATCTTTAGGATGGCTATGTTGTTTTGCATGAGGGAAGTCAACTTCTTTCCTTTTCTGAATTGAAACGCCGCCAAGCTCTGTGTTGGGACCATCTGAGAATTCCGTACGGCGGTTCAAATGAAAGAAGTCCCAAAATAGCTCCAAGGTTGGCTCTTCTTGAAGATAGACTTCGCAGAATACTTGAAAGTTGCATATATTGGACACAGAGTTCGGACCAATATCTTGCGGATGGAGTTGGAAGCTTGTGAGGACATCCCGGAAATTTTTTGATCCGGGCAGACTGAATCCCCGGTCTAAGTGTTGCATAAAAACAATCACCTCTCCTTCTTGAGGTTCAGGTGGACATTCCGATTTCGGAACTCGCCAGTGGAGAACCCTTTTTGAGGCTAAAACACCAGTGGTGACATAACCATTGATTTGTGTTTCCGTGATCCGGGACGGAACTCAATTGCAAGCAGCGAATTGTTTCGCCATTCCGGAAGGGGGGAACTGAAAGGAAAAACAAGTGCCGGTTTTACAATTTACGGTTTAAGGTGTACAATTCAGTGTTAAACCGGAGAAAAATACTATGCAAGGTTCAGTTGGCGGTTTAAGAGAGGGCTAATGATATATGGCGGATTGGCTATCAAAGGTTAAACCGCCCATAGGAAGAAGGGCCAAGATTCAAAATTTCTACTAAGTGTTGACAGAAACAGGTTTCACACAATGCTCAAATTTATTTGGATCTACCGCACATCTGTAAAGCAATTTTTCTGTGATCTCTAAAGGCGTTAAGTAGAACAGGGAAGGTCGTATATTCTACAGAAGAAAAGGAAGATATGCTAGCATTAAAAACGGATGCGGAATAACTACCGCATGAGATCTACACTGCTATTGGATCAAAACTACCGCGGTAGAAGGAAGGACGAAGAGGAAGAATGAAGAACTGTACAGATGAGCTCACGAACCCTAAACACAGATCTAAAGATGAAGGAAAGAGGAAACTTACCACTGCAGATTTACTGCGGAGGGGTGCGACGAGTTTTTGATCTGTTTCAGGTTGATGCAGCGGGCTTTGTCGATGCAGTTCTCAAGGGTTGCGGACGGCGGCGGAGCTTCAGAGCTTGGGCGTCGCGAGGAAGAAGAAGGCATGTATGGAAGAGAGAGAAGGGCCCTCGGGCCTTATTTATAGAGGAAAGAATAAATGGCAGGCACGAGAATCAAGGAGCCTGAAGCGGCAGAATGGGTGCGCCTGTCGCCTCGATTTTCAGGATAGCCATTAAGTGAAGGGAGAAGACAATATGGCGGTTTACTAAAATACAAGAGGACGCCTACAAGATATCTTTGAAGTATTGAAGATTGACATGAACAAATTCAAATCAATCTGGGGCCTAATGTTGAGGATATAGCTACTAAGTGTAAACCGGCCAGGAGGGCCCGGTTCACCCTCGACTATGCTGAAGCTCATGAAGATCCAGAAGATGGTGTTTTACTAACGAAGCTTAGAAGCCCGCAGCCCAAAGGCGGATTAGGGACATAGTGGTAAACCGCCATGACTATGTAAACTTGTAATATAAGTTAGGAAAGGAGAGACCGAGCCGGGCACTTTGTATGAGTCGGCCTCGGGGCTCTGTAGACCGGCCGGGCATCACCCTGTGTATATAAAGGGACGACCCGGCGGTGGTTCAGGGACAACAGTCAATAACTCAAGACTCAGGCAAGCGTATTTCGCTCCCTGGTCATCGAAACCCAATCAATCCCATCACAACTAGACGTAGGCTTTTACCTTCATCGAAGGGGCCGAACAAGTATAAACTCCCGTGTCCCTTGTCCGGTTTAACCCCTTCAAGCTAACCCATTGCGATGGCTCCACGACTAAGTCCTTTCATGAGGACATCTGACGTGTTAACTCCACGACAGATGGGTTGCGTTTTACTACTACACATGATGATTTTGATAGATATAATATGCATGTGCTTGCTGCTCCTACTTGCAATTATTATGAGAGAGGAACTACATCTCCGCCTCTCCATGTTTCCAACATGATAAAATTGCAAGAAACTTTTTATACTCTGCATTGGCCTTTACTATGTGTGCATGAATTGTTCTTTTATGACATGTCGATGCATAGGAAGAGAGTTAGACTTCGTTGTTGCATGATATATGTTACTTTGTGCTCACTACTAAATCACAAATCATTGTTAATTAAAATTGGCTTTGATATACCTTGGGATCCGGGTGGATCCATTACTTGAGCACTTTATGTCTAGCTTAATGGCTTTAAAGAAATCGCTGCCAGGGAGACAACCCGGAAGTTTTAGAGAGTCATTTATTTCTGTTGAGTGCTTTTATCAAGTTTTAAAAAATAAAAAATAAAGAGGGGAACCTAAAACCTTTTCAAAAAGGAAAGTGAAAGTGAGAGAGACAAGCATTGTTGAAGTGGGGGAGCTCCTTGAACTTTGTTCATGCTCACGGAAACTTTGTGAATCTTTATTACAGAAACTTTTCAACAAAAATAATCATCCCTGTCGGTGTCAAAACCGGCGGATCTCGGGTAGGGGGTCCCGAACTGTGCGTCTAGGCGGATGGTAACAGGAGACAAGGGACACGATGTTTACCTGTGTTCGGGCCCTCTTGATGGAGGTAAAACCCTACGCCCCGCTTGATTGATATTGATATTGTGGATGTTTACAAGAGTGGATCTACCACGAGATCAAGGAGGCTAAACCCTAGAAGCTAGCCTATGGTATGATTGTAAGGGTTGTTGTGATTGTCGTCCTATGTACTAAAGCCATCCGGTTTATATAGACACCGGAGAGGGCTAGGGTTACATAGAGTCGGTTACAATGGTAGGAGATCTACATATCCAGATCGCCAAGCTTGCCTTCCACGCCAAGGAAAGTCCCATCCGGACACGGGTGAAGTCTTCAATCTTGTATCTTCATAGTCTTGGAGTCCGATCGATGATGATAGTCCGACAAATGATAGTTCGGTGATGATGGTAGTCCGCTATCCGGACACCCCTAATCCAGACTCCTCAAGAGCCCCTGAACCAGGCTTCAATGACGATAAGTCCGGGCGTGTATATTGCTTGGCATTGCAAGGCGGGTTCCTCTTCCAAATGATAGAAGATTGGGAACACCAGATAGTGTCCGCTCGCAAAATAAATTCCACATTCCACCGTAGAGAGAATAATAATATATACACAAGTTCAATCTGTCGACGCTTTTCCGTGGCATGACGCCACACCACCACCAAGCCATTACTCAATTGTTTTTACTTTACCACCTCAACAAGATTTAGCGAAGCGTTTCTTGGCACGCCTTGTCGGGCAGAGATCGTGTTTCCTTAATCCGGGATTCTCATCAATACGGGCGTAGAATTCAACCGCGCCTGCTCGCCACGCCTCTATCGGGCGAGTCCCAAACGGTCACGGAGACGGCTCTTGGTATTTCTCCTCTTTATAACGGGACCAAGGCTCGCTTTTTCTTCAATCTTCCATCGAATCCTCTCCACGCCCAAGTTCCAACACCTAGAGCCCCAGATTCGAGCGCTTTGGACCTTCAACGATGTCCGGTTCCGACCTCCAGGCGGTGGACGCCTCCTCCGTCACGGAGGAGGACGTGCTAAAGCTGCGGGAGGCCAAGTACTGCCTTACGAGATTTCAGACAGGTTGCTCGGCCAAGGGCAGGCCATCCCCACCCCGAGCCCGCGAGTATGTCGCCTTCAGATCCCACCTCCTTCGGGTTTAGGCTTCCGATGGATCCTTTTGTGAGAGGGCTCATGTTTTACTATGGGTTGGAATTCCACGACTTGGCTCCGGAGTCCATCCTCCATATATCCGCATTTATTGTTATCTGCGAAGTCTTCCTCCGCGTCACCCCACACTTCGGCCTGTGGCTGAAGACTTTCAATGTGGCGCCAAGATGATCGGGGCGCTGCGGAGTGTGAAGGGGCGGCCATAAGTAGGAGGGCCGATGCCCGTGGGTCCGCTGGCTCCTTCCAAGAGGAGCTCGCCTGTGGCAGCAAGGGTGGTTCTATATTACCGCCCGAGGGGCCGCAGACAAAATTCGCCGCCTTATTCCGCCGGGGACCTCCACGACGATTGATGTCGTGGGTCAACCAAGGCTCAACTGGGGCCGCAAAGGACGTGCCCCTCTACCGCAGGGCCGGATTCGAGATCTCTTAACGAGGGAGATCGATATGGTGGTGGTGATGCAGGTTATGCTAATTAGGCGTCTCTTGCCCTTCAAATGCCGTCCTCTCCGGCTATGGGAGTTCAATCCGGAGGGCCCACGGATTCTCCAACACTTCATGGGTATGACACCCCTGGAGATGTATAACTTATTCTTCGGATCGCAAGAGGTGCGTCCGGAATTGACCGAGGATGCTGGACTAACCTGCAATCGCCCAGATACTCAAGTAAGTAGTTCCAAGTCCAGACATGCCATTTGTTTGCCTTTCGATGATCCGCCTTATGACCAATCTCCTTCTACACAGGAGTGGATAGCGGAAGCAAAATTAATACGGTGTCCGGCCCCCCTCCTCGAGACCGCTACCGATCCCGTGGCTGTCCGGATGTTGAGGTTGCGCCTTCGGAGGAAGGCGAAGGGGAAAGCAGAAAGCTACGCCTCACCCGAGGAGGCTCTTGAACGAGGGGGATCGAGAATCCTCCTACCAAGGGGAGAAGAGGACTGCCTCCGAGGAACCGGGAAAAAGCCCTAAACGGGGAAGAAATCTTCGCCGAGGGTCCTGCGTCCGGGAAGCCCCGCCGCACAATCTCCTTAATGAGCCAGCCTTCAACGAGCCGTAAGTAGAAAGAAAGGAGTTTTATAATAAGGACATCCCTATTTGTGCTTCGAGGATAACTAAAGTTTTACCTTGTAGTTCGGATCTCCGCCCTTCGCAGATGAGCTCGTCTTCGGGGACCTTCGTCCGGAGATGATAGAGAGCGAGACGCCCGTCCGGGCGCCGTTGGATAGGGCGGACGAGCCTGAAGTGTCGCCACGGAGGAGCCCCGGTGTGGCAAAGCCGGATAGTTCGGGCGCCAACTGGTGTACGGCTAAAGGATCTGCTTGAGAAGGTGTCTATCTCGTAAGATCAGATGCATTGATGAGCATGGTGATTGAAAGGATTTCGTCACCAAGGCGGTTGCATGATGCCGCCGAGTTTATCGGCGGGGTTTGAGGTACGTAAAATGACACACCTTTTAACAGTTTTGCATATAGAATGCGCCAGTATAGATAGTAGCCCCTGAGACTCGGTAGGTTGTCGATATCGACAGCGTGCCGAGGATCAAAATCGCAGGTTTTAAATTCCCGTCATGCCGATGCAGGTGGCGGGTCGTCCGGGGGCCAGCCGGACTGATGGAGTTGCTGAACTAAAGCGGCAACTCGATCTGGCGGATGAAGACATCGCGTTGATCAACAGGCGACTTGATGAGTCGCAAGGTAAGTGTTACTGTGCGGTCACGTGGTAAGGGAGCCGAAGCCAACTCCTTACAATATGTGCGTGAAATGCAGATAGTGCCGCTGCCGTGGAGAGTCTTCGGGCCGAACTTGCTCAAGCCAAGGAGCAGGCCCGAAGGAGTAATGCGGCAGCCTCGAAGGCGGCCGAGGAGTTAGCGGCTGAAAGGGCCGCACACTGCCGGAGCAAGGAAGAGATAGCCGAAATGGCTGTTAAGTTAAAAGAGGCTACCGACCGCAATGAGGCTCTTGGGAAGGAGCGCCTAGCGGGGCAGGAAGACCTGCGGAAGGCCACCGCCGAAGCCGAGAATGCCCGCTCTGCAATGCGGGCTATGAAGGAAGAGCTGCGCCAGTCGGGAGATTGTAGCCGGTAAGCCTTTTCGCTGCGCCAAGGTTCACGGATTCAAAATATGTTCAGCTGGGCTAACTGTGGTGTCCAGAGGACCCTTATATGGACTTAGCAGCGAAAAGCGGCGGATGCCACAGCATTTTCGCCGTATGATCACCGACGGAAGAGCTGTTTTGGTCTCAATTCCATAGTCCGGAGCGCTCACTTCACCGACCGATCGCTATGGCTGAGTGGGCTGAGCTAAATAGGTTATCCGGCTTGCTATGGCGGATATAGTGACCCATATCCGGCCGGATAGGCCTCAGCCGAAGAGTTACTTTGGCTTATTGCAGCAATTTCTTGGGGCGGTGCCGCATATAAAGGCGAGGAAGCGGTCGGCCTGCATAGAGGGTGCGCGGATGGCGGTCTCCCGTGTGAAGACACATTGGACAGAGATGGATGCCACCGCTGTTGCGACCCCAGGTTCGGATAATAACCGGCTACCCGCCGAGCACTATTTTGGCGAAGTGTTGCCTGGTGCTCGTGTAATAGAGTCGCAGTGCTCGAAAAATGTTACATTCGAATGAACGTTGATATGATGTAAAAATGATTTTTATGATGTAAACGCCTTTGTATACTTGTGCGCTCAAGTAATAGAATATCTCCGTGCGGCCGCTCATGTATAATGCATGTATAACCCGAAGATGGCGTCGTCGGCTTTAGCCCCCACGCACAAGGTGCGGGGTGTTCGCAAAAATAGCGCTGCCACACTTAATCCAACGCCTCGGTCCTGTAAAGGAGGTGGTAGCGAGCAAACGAGGCAACCGGACTATAATGCTTTATCACTTTCACTTAGCCATGGAGTTCGAGGGTGGGGCTACGACATAGCCCCGGGGCACCGTGCTCTCCGAATTCGGGCGCAGATGTGCTGGCCGAAACGGCCCTTCACAAAGCGGAGGAATCCTAAACATTCCCAAGGTCGATCGAGTGGTTGACCAGTCTCTCGCTGTATCATGATAGTCAGCTTTGCTTTCTACTAAGGTGCTCACCAGCCAAACTGGGCACAATCGCAGAGTTCTCCGGAGCCGCGTTAGCCGATGATACGGAACGTAAGGCAGCAAAACACAGGAGCCAGCAAACCCAACATTTGACCAAAGACATGATTCGAGCTGATGCATATAAGGCCTAACTCGAGACGCCGAACACTCCCAAGGTGTTCGGTCTTTATAATAGCGCAAAACAAAGCCCTAAGCCCCTTGTGTCCGTGTATCGGCAGGTTCTTCAGCGCTGCCGATGCCAAAACGCCAGCCTCCACTCTGGTTATACTTGAAAACCAGGGATTATAGCAACAAGAGACAGAAGAAAGGTTTACGAGGGTCTTAGTCCGAAAAGAGTCCTTGCAACGGGTCCCTCTGCACGCCTGCTACCAGGTTCCGCGCAGCCGTGATCCTCGACGGGTGTGCACGCTGTTCATCTGTAAAAGAGAGGAACTTGGTTGGAAAAGAAATCGTGCGAGAAAGTGCATAAAAATTGAAATATAGATTAAGGAAGCTGAGCCTATGCTAGCTCATTATGGCTTGTATGTGCAAACCCTTGTGAAGGGGTGTGCGGCTAGGTAGCCCCTAGCTTATTTATTCCGACTCGCCCAGCCGTGTCCGGGGTCTCAGGCAACCCTTTGATGAAACGATGCCACGTGGACTGGGCATTTGAAGCGTAAGAGACGCGGAATGTGGTATTGTATTGAAGCGACGAGAGCTTCCCGCCCCAAAGGTGCTTGATAGCTAGCTTAAGGGCCCGCGCCACCCTTTGAAGGAAGTGCGGCTATGCCGAATTGTAATAGGGTCTATCCTCACTTGCGGATTGTGTCCGGATATAGCAGGTTTGTCACCGCCGCCGCCCATCAACACCTGCGTAATTGCAGTCCGCCTATTATGGGATCCAATATCGTGGCAGTCTATCCTGCGCCCGGATACTTCGGACTAATCCAGATGGTCGAAAGTGATTGGTTTTGACATCCAACCTTGGTACACTGGGTGGATCGTCCGACACCTGTCTTGGCGAAAGTGCCGTGTTGGCTTTCCGTGTTTATCACGTGAAGCAAGTTTACTGTTTTGACTTCTCGAGGGAAAGTCCTTTGACTTCCTGTGCTCTCGCTGGTGGGGCTCGCCATTGTCCTCGCCATGACGAGTTTTTTGTGTCCGCATTAAGTCTGCCGGACTGTTTAAAACCCAACAATTTCGTTGGTATGGTTTGCGTGCCTTCGGGGTATTGTGGATTTGACATATCCGATCTAAATTTTTGTTTAAATTTGATAGCTCGCCTCTGTTGTCCATAAGAGGCCGTGTTTTTATTGTATGGTCATGAGCTTTTGAATCCGGCGTTGACCGTCGTGCCTGTGGGCTTTTTTTCTTTATTCCGCGCCGATCTTTCCTGCGCCGTGTCTTTCCGCTTTCCATCTCTCGATCTCGGATGTACTGGTCGCCGGTGCTGCATCTTGCTAGCCAGCTGTCTTCTCCGCGCAAAAAGCGTCATGAGGCTTGTTAGCGGCCATTGTTCTTGGCTTCTCTTGGCCGAGGTGTCCGGCGAGCCATTCGCCTCGGACGTTGTGTTTAAAAGCTGCTAAAGCTTCGCGTCCGACAGTCGACTATTTGGTTCTTTTGGTAAGGAACCTGTTCCAGAATTTGCTTGTGACTCTCCCAAGCTGTTGGGTTATATGACTCAGATCGTCGGTGTCCGGAGGGCGGACATAAGTCCCTTGAAAATATGTTTAAACGCCCCTCAAGCTCTTCCCAACTTCCAACAAGTTTTCTCGGGAGGCTTTTGAGCCAATGCCGAGCTGGCCCTTTGAGCTTGAGGGGTAGGTATTTTATGGCGTGGAGATCATCTCCTCTAGCCATGTGTATGTGTAGTATGTATTCTTCTATCCAGACTCCGGGTCTGTTGTTGTCAGATGCCTCTATGTTTATGGGTTTAAACCTGCTGGAAATTCATGATCCAAAGACCTCATCGGTGAAACATAGCGGTGTGCAGCGCCAGATTTGGGTGTGCCGCTGTCTTCAACACTTGTCGTGGTGTGTTACTTCTGGGTCCTCTTTTTGGCCCGTAGATGGACCTAGTTGGGCCGCCCTTTACCAGTGATTATAATTGCTTGTGTGCAGCCCCGCTTGTCGCTTTGGGCCTGTCATCTGGTCGTCTATCCGCCAGGCGGCCTCTTTATTTTTGACCGTGAAGGCTCGATGGCTTCTCGTCAAATTCGCAGCAACTTGCGCTCGGTAGTTTTTAGTTTGATGGCCATTGCCATATTTGTCTGTGGTCTTGAATACTTTGCTCCACTTCATTCTCGAGCGTGTCTTCGCTGTTTTGAGCTTCCGCTTCGCTTTCTTCAAACTTCTTGCAAGTGGCGATGAGTTTTTTGCGATGTTCATATGCTCGTGTTGTGGCCGGACTGTTGATTGCTCCGTGAAGGGGTTGATTATCCGCCTCGCCCTGTTCGCTCGCTCGCTGGCTTGCCCTGCTCTATCGCTGGGTCGTTAGGGAAGGCTGCTTTGATCGAGGCGGGACTTAGGGCGGCGCTTATGCCGCCGCTTTGGTTCTTTATCGGCGAGATTATGCTCTGCCGCGTCCCGTTGTTCCTCGTTATCGCTTCTTCGGGTGTCCACCATGTATATGTCGATGACGAGGTGGTCTTCAAAGGTCCTGTAGGCACTGGTTCTTGGAGTCTCCGCATCGCCGCCCATACCGCCGATGTCTTCGGAGTCGTAGTCGAGTATGTCGGTTAAATCGCCGACGGTGGCTACGGAAGTGGGTGGTGGTGGGATCTAAATTTCTTCGCCATCCGCTGCCCAACCGCCCCGGCCGTAGTTCGCCAGGCTCTCCGGATAGCGAGAGGTGCTTCAATGATTTTATGATATCGCCAAGGGCGAGTGCTGAAAGATGTCCGCAGCGGTGAATTCCATGATCGGCGCCCAATCAGATTCGATCAAGGAGCGTAGGAGGTTCGGAGTCCGGCAGGGAGTCCAGCACCTCGGAGTCATGGGATTTATGTGGGACAAGGTAAGTGTTCGGCTCCATCGCCATAGGAATTGCGGCTCCCGAGGCGGTGTCCAGCCATCCGTCCTCGATTCGAGCGATCGGCTCCAGACTATGAGTCGGAGCGGATTCGCAGCGGCCTCCAAGGGGCTGTCCGCGGCAGAGTTAGGTCATGCCCATCGTGACAGCCGCTGCACGCCGGCTGTGGCTCAGATCCATCGAGGATCAAGTCCCCGCGATATCGGCCGTGAAGTTTAGGTTTCCAAACCTGACTCGACGGCCAGGGGCGAAGCTTCGATCTGCTCCAGATGGCCAAGGAGTTGGCCCGCAGCGCGCCGCCGAATACGAAGATCTGTCCGGGAGAAAGGTCTCACCCAGATCTGCGCCATTGTTGATTGAAGAGGCCATCGCTTATCGGTGACGGCACGTAGGAACTCTCAATGAAAGCACCAATGTCGGTGTCAAACCGCGGATCTCGGTAGGGGGTCCCGAATCGTGCGTAGGCGGATGGTAACAGAGACAAGGGACACGATGTTTACCTGTGTTCGGGCCCTCTTGATGGAGGTAAAACCCTACGCCCCGCTTGATTGATATTGATATTGTGGATGTTTACAAGAGTGGATCTACCACAAGATCAAGGAGGCTAAACCCTAGAAGCTAGCCTATGGTATGATTGTAAGGGTTGTTAGATTGTCGCCCCACGGACTAAAGCCATCCGGTTTATATAGACACCGGAGAGGGCTAGGGTTACATAGGGTCGGTTACAATGGTAGGAGATCTACATATCCGACGCCAAGCTTGCCTTCCACGCCAAGGAAAGTCCCATCCGGACACGGGGTGAAGTCTTCAATCTTGTATCTTCATAGTCTTGGAGTCCGGTCGATGATGATAGTCCGGCAAATGATAGTTCGGCTGATGATGGTAGTCCGGCTATCCGGACACCCCCTAATCCAGGACTCCCTCAATCCCCTTGTACAATTCCATTGTATTATAAAAATAATGTGCCAAGATTTGCCTTTAGGATGTTTACATTGCTTGTTGGTTTGTGCGGTGCAAAACAGAAACTTTGGTTGTAGTGCACGATTTTACATTTTTTACTGGAACGATGAACGCTTCTGAAACATATTGCACTGTCTTTCTATACAATTTTTTTATTTTTCCTAATTGTTTCAGAATTTTTGGAGTACCAGAGGTATGGTGAATTTTCAGATTACTACAGACTGTCCTGTTTAAGACAAATTATGTTTTTGATGCATTGTTTTGCTTGTTTTGATGAAACTATCGATTTCTATCAGTGTATTAAGCCATGGAAAAGTTATATTACAGTAGCTACAATGAAAAAACAAAATATGAATTGGTTTTCAATAGTACTTACTAACGGATCTTACCGAGCTTTCTGTTGAGTTTTGTGTGGATGAAGTGATCAAAGATCGAGGAGGTCTCAATATGAGGAGAAGGAGGAGAGGAAAGATCTCAAGCTTGGGGATTCCCAAGGCACCCCAAGTAAATATTCAAGGAGACTCAAGCGTCTAAGCTTGGGGATGCCCCTGAAGTCATCCCATCTTTCTTCAACAAGAATCGGTATGTTTTCGGTTTCTTTTCGTTCATGTGATATGTGCAAATCTTGGAGCGTCGTTTGCATTTAGTTATCACTTTTCTATGATGCACCATGCTGGTATGAGATAGTCCATGGTTGATTTATAGAATGCTCTTTGCACTTCACTTATATCTTTTGAGTATGGCTTTATATAATGCTTCATGAGCTTCGCTTATATCATTTGAAGTTTGGATTGCCTGTTTCCCTACACATAGAAAACCGCCATTTGTAGAATGCTCTTTTGCTTCACTTATGTTTGTTAGAGCATGGGCATATCTTTTATAGAAAGAATTAAACTCTCTTGCTTCACTTATATCTATTTGGAGAGATGACAGGAATTGGTCATTCACATGGTTAGTCATAAAATCCTACATAAAACTTGTAGATCACTAAATATGATATGTTTGATTCCTTGCAATAGTTTTGCAAGATGGTGATATTAGAGTCATGCTAGTGGGTAGTTGTGGATTGTAGAAATACTTGCGTTGAAGTTTGTGATTCCCGTAGTATGCACGTATGGTGAACCGTTATGTAACAAAGTTGGAGCATGAGGTATTTATTGTTTGTCTTGCTTATGAGTGGCGGTCGGGGACGAGCGATGGTCTTTTCCTTCCAATCTATCCCCCTAGGAGCATGCGCCTAGTACTTTGTTTTGATGACTAATAGATTTTTGCAATAAGTATGTGAGTTCTTTATGACTAATGTTGAGTCCATGGATTATACGCACTCTCACCCTTCCATCATTGCTAGCCTCTTCGGTACCGTGCATTGCCCTTTCTCACCTCGAGAGTTGGTGCAAACTTCGCCGGTGCATCCAAACCTCATTGTCGGGGATATACCCCGCGGAGTAACCCGGCCGGAAGTATAACCCGGCCGAACTTGGTGACTCACTAATGACCCGCCCTGGCTGGACGACATACTAAGTGACCTGCCCGATCTTGGCGACTTATGGGTGACCTGGCAAGCGGATCAGAAGAGCGACAAGACCCGGGGGCCCAGGAGGCTCAAGGCCCAGAAGGCCGGCTTACGTTATGATAGGCCGGCTTAAGAGGAAAGGTGTAAGGAGTATCTCCCTTACAAGGAATCAAGATCCGGACTTGTATTCGGCTTGTAGTACAAGATAGGCTAGTCCTACTAGGACTCCACATGTAACCCGCCCCTCTAACTTATATAAGGAGGGGTAGGGCTCCTCAAAAAGAAACAAGAAACAAGATCTAGGGCTAGAAACAAAGGGAGAGCCGGCTTACCGGCGACTCTCTCATGATCATAATGAGACCTAGCCACAAACAGCATGTAGGGCTATTACCGGATGATGTTTCCCGGGGCCCGAAGCTGTCTAAACCCTTGTCTGCGTGTTGATCCGCCTTGCGCCTCTCGTCTCCACTCAACCCTCTCGTTACCACATAGATGCGTTGGTTCGCGACTAAGTCTCGACATTAGGACATCTGCCATGATAATCCACGGCGCTTGGCGCCCACAAGGGGCCAACCGTCGGGAATTGTCACGCAGATGTCCTCTTGCAAGGACTTAATCGTGGAGCCATCGCAACTAGGAAGCTTAAAGGGTTAATCGACAAAGGACACGAGAGGGTTTATACTAGTTCGCTCCTTACGGTGAAGGTAAGCCCACGCCTAGTTGGGTTGGTATTGCTTGAGGTTTCGGCGACCGTGAGAGCGAGATACGCTATGCCCGGTCCTTGAAGGGTTGTTTTCGTTCTAAGTCACGGGCGGTCGCCCCTTATATACACGGGTTGACGCCCTGCGGCTTACAGAGTCCCGGCCGGCTCATAAACAGTGTCCGACTCGGTGACTAGTCAAGTCTACCTTATGATACAAGTCATGCCATTATGGCGGTTTACTACAATGGGCCTTAAGTCGCCTGTGGGCCTTAGGCCCCTTGTTCGACAGCTATGTTCTCTTTGGTTCGAATACGACCTATGTTTGAACAGGAAGCCCCCAAGTGACCATGAGAGTAAATAATACTAAGGGCCAGGTAAACATTATATGTGCCAATTTTCAGAAGTTAAGTATAACTGTCTGCTTTTTTTGGGATCAAGTAAGCCGGTAAGGTACGCCTCAAACCGGCTGATACTTATGATGTTTTGGTTCCTACTCCGGATTAATGTTATTTTACATGACCTCGGATGTGGTGAGATGCCAAAGGAAATTTTTGTTTTATGCATAGAGTAAAGCAGAAAGCTTTTGGATGATTCAAGTAAGCCAGCAGTGCACATTGCTGGCGGCTTGAGACATTGTTAAGCACCGCAAAACATGCGCGAAGGCATGAGAGAGCAGAGGAGTTCATGCATCCTAATGAGGATTCCTAGCTAGAAAAGAAGATCTGCTGGTATATAAAATGGATGCGGAATAGGTACCGCACGAGATTTATGCTACTATGGGATCAAAAGGAGCCACACCAGAGGAAATACGAAGAACAGGGGATGAACTACGAACTGTACAGAAGAACTGTCAACCCTAGCATAGATATAAGATTGTCGGATTTCGGGTTCCGGCAGAACCTTGAGATTCGAACACTGGGGTGCGCACGGAGATCCAACCCTCCACCGTCTCGCACCTCCCCGAATCGCTGGGACCTAAACTACTAAACGGAACAGCACAAGAGACATGAGATTTATACTGGTTCATGCCACCATTGTGGTGTAATACCCTACCCAAAGGTGTGGTGTGGTGGATTGCCTCCTGGCTGACGAGGAACAATACAAGGAAGAACAGCCTCGCGAGGGTCTGTTCTTGGCGGGTGCGATGAACTGCTAGGTGGTGTTCAGTCGCTCTAGCTATTGGTTTCTTGATGAGGATCGGGTCTCTGTCTTTCTCTGGATCCCCCTCCTCCCGCTCTGAGTGTGGCTACTCCTACTTATAGGCGAAGGCCCTGGGCCTCTTCCCAAATATTGAGCGGGAAGGGCGCCAACAATTGGCCACTTTGAAGGGGAACAACGGGTACACTTATCCTGACTAAAGTTGGTCCTCGCCGCCAAAGGCTCGTGATGACGCCGCTTGGGCTCCACGATGACTCTTCCAGCCGCTGGGCTGGTCTTGGTCTTGTTGCACCAAACGGATGCCTTTGCTTGATGCTCTCGCCGCGCTTGCTCCCTTTGCACCAAAGAGGAAAGGAGGACGCTGCGCGGGCTGGCGCCCAACTGGCGCCCTTGGTCGTCATGGCTTGCTTCATGGGCACCTCGCGACATACCCTGCCTTGAACTCTCCGCCTCCTCATGAGCCAGCCTGACGAGGCCGGCTCGAGGAAGCTCCTTATCATCCGCCTCATGAGGCTTGGCCCTCGCGAGGGTCTTGAGCTTTGTTGATGAAGATGGGCCGGCTGGCCTCCTTGAGCCACGCCAGCAGGCCGCAGTGCAAGTCTGGGACCCCTGCTCCTGCACGCCGACAAGAGCCCCGGCCCATGGCGCGCTGAACTTGGCCGAGCAGAGAGGCGAAGGGAAAGTGCAAAGCGTCATGGCCCTAACAGCCTGCGGCCTTGGGCGCCGCGTGGCGGTTGATTGACGCGGCGCGCTCAAATCAAGTGGGTTGATAACAGAGCGGCATCTTCCTTGCCTCCTTTACTTTTTTCTAGTTGCTGCTCGATCCCTTTCTTGCGCCTCCTATCCGCCCAAGATCTTCAGATCCACTCCACTGCATGCCCTAGCCAACATGAGCGCCGCCAAGCCCGGCCGAGCTTGGTACTATCCTGCATTGGACCCGCCAATGTGTCAGGGCGAGCCTCGCCTGGTGCGCCGGATGGCGGAGGCGCAGGCGCCAACGAACGGAGGCGCTCAAGGTCGCTCCTCCGCCTCGAGGGTCGGGGAGTACCTTCACCCGCTCTTCGTGAGCGCCATCATTGCTGGTCTGGTGCCTCCTTTTCTGAGTTCTTCTTCTCCGTCCTCCGTCACTACAACATTCAAGCTCTACACCTCCATCCCAACTCCGCCCTTCTTCCGCAATCTTCGCCACTATTGTGAGGCCCATGTTGGGGTGAAGCCCTCGTGGCCTTGCTGCGCCATTATTTCTCCCTCCGAACCCTCCCGTGGTTCCGCTTCATGGCGCGAAGCCACAGATACGGGCGGAGCTATTGCTATTTCAAACCCCGGGAAGCGGATTGAGGGCTTCAGAGCAGTGGTCTTGGTGGATGCTGGGCGATCCACCCACGGCTGATCCTGCCCACGGAGCACCCCGAGAGCTCCACGACCGGGTCCCGAGTGGAGCTTCGATCCTCGCGCAAGCCGGTGCCGGAGAAGATGGACGAGATCCGGCCGCCAACGCGGGCGGCGGGCGGTTGACCGGCCGCTGCCGAGGGAGTTCCTGAGCATCAATCGGCTCCGCTTCACAAGATTTCACTTCCGGCGTGGAGGCCTCACTCGATCCTCGTGGCCTCGGCCAGCGAGGATCCGGGCGACGGTCCTCCAGCCCTTGGTTGGGCGCGTGGCGAGACGAGGGCGCCTCCGCCTCTTCCTTCATGAGGATTGGGAGCAGGTTGTGGGGCCCATGCCTGTCTTCAATGGGGACGGGCCCGTGCCCGTGGAGGCCCGGAGGACCTGGTGGACGGTCCTCTTCCGACTCCAGCCAAGAGGTGGAGGAAAGAGAGCCGGAGAGGGGTTGATCTGGGCGGAGTCAAGGGCCTCACCTGCGGTGCAGGTCCCGATTCTCCGCCTCCCCAGAGTGACGACGACGAGGACGAGGATGAGCAGGAGGCGAAGCCTGCCTCGATCCCAAGAAGGACCGAACTGGGCTGGTCCTCAGGGTCCGCCTCGCCACGGGCGATCTGCAGACGCGCCTGCCTCCTGTCCCTTGAAGCTGATCCCCGCAGCCGGCTCGGCTTCAAGTATGGCCGGAGGCTGCTCTAGGCCACCAGCGACGCACCTGTAAGTGCCTGCTTCTGCCTTGATTATTGCTCCGCGACGAGATCTGATGTCCATGTCCTTCGCCAGCCGGCGCCCGGGCGAAGAAGCCGAAGGGGGCCCCGAGGCCCCATCCGTGGCGGTGCCTCTGCCCAAAAGAAGATGATCCCGATGCCTGTGCCTCTCTGCCCGGCGCCCTCACAGGCTCGGGCCGAGCTCAGCCGGGCGAGCCAAATTTCTTTGACCCAGCGACTCCCGAGGTGCCTTGCTTGGCGCTGCCTCCACTGCTGTGGCGCGCTGGTTCCGCCTCGGGCGCAGTGGGTTACACAGCCGCCTTCTCCTCCTACTCCATCGACCGCTGCTCCTCCGAATGCTATTCGGATCGCGCCAAGTTGCGGACTGGACCGCTGCGGCAGATCTTCTGGCGCCGACTCCGCCCGATGGCTGGGCGTTTGGAGCTGGCTTCGCTGGATTCGCCTGATGCTTCGATTCGGCGGCGCTGGTCCAGGCCTCGACGGCTTATGGCGAGGAGAAGCAGGCTGTCCGTGAGGCAAAGATTGCCCGCGATGCTTCCTCGGGGAGGCAGCCAGATCCAAGGTCGCTAGAGACACCGGAGAGCGAGCCAAGGACCTGCAGAACCAGCTTGCCGAGGAGGCCCGCCCGCCAGAGCAGGAGGGAAGCATGAAGGCTCGCGAGGCGGCCGTCAAGGACCGGGAGGCCAGGCTCAAGAAGCGCCGCGATCGCCTAGGCGCGCTGGAGCAGGAGCTGGAGGCGAGGAAGGTCGAGCTGGACGACAAGGCGCGCGTTCTTGCAGAAGATTGCGTGGCCTTCACGGATATAGAGGTGAAGGCTCGCTCTTTGCTGAGGACGCTTTACGACAGCGGCCTGGAGAGTCCGCTGGCCGGCGCCGAGGATGGTCCCGCCAAGCTGCTTCCCTTCCTGGTTCGCGCTCTTGAAGATGTCACCCTTGGCCTTGGCCCTACAGCCGAGGCCGAGGCGCGTGTCCTGTCTTCAAGGCAATCGACGAGGGTCCTCACCCACGTCTACCTTCACGATCCCAACGTCAACCTCGACAGCCTGGCTGGAGCCAAGCAAGCGGCGAGCATGCAGCTGCCGCTGCCGAGGCTGTGAAGGGTCGCGCTGAGGCTCTGTTGGGGAAGTTCCGCCTTCAAGACAAGCTGAAGCGAGGCGCCGCCGCCCCGCTGCTCCACGAGGCCAACCCACTGCTGGCCTCTCCGCCGACAAGTGACCTGCCAGGCTCCTGCCTTGCTTTTAATTCCTTCACATGTATCATGCCTCGGGAGGCGCGAAACTTGCATTTGGTATTATGATAACAGTGTGGACTGTAATATTTGCTTTCAATTCCTTGAAATTTATGCGCTCCTACTTGCTTATGTTCTATGCCGGCAGAGTCCGGCCTCACAAGATACCTCAGCCGCTGCTAGCCCCAACCGAAACCAGGACGGGACCAAGGAGTGAGGGGCTACGTGACAACTTAGGGCTCTGAGTCGCGATGCTCGTGGAGTCCCCTTGGCGCACTAACAACAAGTAGGGAGGTGAGACGCGGTGGATCGACTGCCCTACGCCTGCAGAGCCCGGCCTCACAGATACCTCAACCGCCAAGTAGCCTTTTGGAACTAAGGGTGAGGGCTACGTGACCAGTTAGGCTCCTGAGTCGCGATGCTCAGAGTCCCCTTGACGCCAAACGGCATTCGCACCTTGGCTCCGCCGGGAGTGACGTGCACGAACCAGGCCCGAGGGACCTGGGCTGGGTGGCGGCATCTGGGCGTGACCTGTGGCGTGAGCCCCTCAGGCTCAGCACCTCACGCGTGCTCCCGAGGGGAGGCGCGCGACGAGGCCGACACCGAGCTCTGGGCTCCCCGAGGTTGATGCGACCGAGGCCACCTGCGTGGTTCTAAGTCCGACAAGAGAATGGGGTAGGTATGGAGAGGCAAGATCCTAGCTATGGAGTAGTTGTATTCGCAAGGATTTACGAGTTCAGCCCTTCTCGGAGAAGTAACAGCCCCACGCCTCGGAGCCCGGAGGCGGTCGATTGGATTATCTGCGTATGTGTTACAGGGTGCGAACCCTTCTACCGTGGAGGGGTGGCTTATATAGAGTGCGCCAGACCCCAGCCAGCCCACGTAGTAGAGGGTTTAAGGTGCAAAAAGCTAGGCGTTCTTTCGTAACGCCTTACATAAAGTGTCATTAAGGTCATAAAGACTATTTAACTACGACCGCTTGGACACCGAGTGGCTCTTGGACTCTTGGTGGTCGAGTGGGTCTTCATAGTCGAAAGTGTCTTTGAATCTGTCGAGTGGAAGCCTACCAGGTCGACTGGAAGGCTGCTTCTCTTGTGAATGTCCTTGTGGAGGGTACCTTTGGGGCAGGTCTATGACCCTACCCCAGGTACATGACTTCATCATTAGCCCCCGAATGGATCGAGGTTGAGTGAGGAAGGAGTTGATAATCTTTCCGACCTGTTCTTCATGTTGTGAGTGCGTCTTACTCTGGATCAACGACCTTTTAGTGATGGCATCAACTTCTCTTTCAGTCACCTTGATCCATTCTTCACGTTTGTCGAGTGAACTTTGTGAACCTGGGGATTTCCGAGCGACATATCTGAGGAAATCTGTTATCTGATGAGTTGCTCTGCGGTTAGCGGATTTCGCGGGATCCGAATTTTGGGAGGCGCGCGAAGCGGAGAAAACCGCGGCACTTGGATGGGATAAGACGATGACGCCTCGATCCTCGCGCTGCCTTTTTTCGCCACGACGTACAAGCGCTGTTGCGGGATTGTGACGGGATTGCCTAGGCCTACCGGTCAGCCACTCGGAAGCTAATTCCCATATAAAGCGTTGGACCGGCATTTTGAACAGGCGTCCTCGCACTTCTCTCTCTCCGCCTCCAAAACTTTCTTGCCACACTCTCCGTCCGTCCAGCACCGAAGCTCGGTACTTTTCTCACCGGCGACCATGGTGAAGGACAAGATTGCCGCCCTAGAACGGGTGAAGAAGACGGCGGCGAAGGCCAAGGGGAGAGCGCCCAGTCAGGGAGGTTCCTCTTCGCGGTCCTAGCTGCCGCAGGGCTGGGTCCAAGGAGACTGGATCCGGTCGACCATCACCGAGAAAGATCTCACCGATCTGGCCAAGGAAGGACTGATCCCCCATGGGTCGGCGAGGCTTCCGGGCACGGAGTGGCAACCGCAGCCTGAAGAGGGTGAGTGCGTCCTCCTGGCCACCCACTTAGATAGGGGTTTTCTGCCGCCAAATCCATTTTTCCGGGGTTTCGAACTTTTTGGAGCGCAACTCCACCATTTCACTCAAACTCCATTGTGTATCTTGTTGCTTGCTTCGTTTCCCATGAGAATTTCTTGGGTTGTCGACCGCATTGGGGTCTTTTCAAGCACATATTCACCGCCGCTCTCAGACGGTGAAGAAAACGAGTCCAATGACGAGAGGACCCAAGTAATCCAAATGTGTGGGGACTCGGGGTCCGATGAGGGGAAGAGCGCCTTTCCAGCTATGACTCTCCCGACTGGCTAGAGGGTGGCAATCAACCTGGTTATATCGCCAAGACCAGCCGACGCCGGGCGATGACCGGGCTCCCTCCTTTCTCCATGAGTCGAGTGAACAAGCCATCTTCCCTGAAGGTGTTACCAGAGGAGAAGGCCCAAGTAAAGCTGCTGATGGAGCGTGTAGTCCAGCTTATTCGCGATGGGGTGACCGACATGGATCTCCTGGAGGTTTTTCTCCGACGGCGTATTCAGCCACTCCAATACCGAGGTCATCCGATGTGGATGTACTCTGGTACGGATGATACCACTCGGGTCCATCCGGAGGAGGTTGATGACGCCATACTGGAGAAGTGGATGACTGCCATCACAGAAATAAAGACAACCTCATGGAGCTAGGAGGATTCCACCACTCGACCGAGTTACCAACGGCATAAGGTATCACCGCTTATCTCCGATCGTGATTCTCGCTGCATTCATTCTGCTTTCGATGTCAATTTTGTCGACTGACTTTCACCTTGTTTTGTTGTCTTCTAGGTCACCACTGAGATGTACTCGATGCCCAACGGGGCGCAGGAAACAGCCGAAGAAGAAGAAGGAAGTGGAGGTGAGAGTCCGGAGGAATGGGAGTCCAACGGCGAGGAGGATGAGGAGGATGATGGCTCGATGATGAGGAGGAGGAGGAAGAAGAGGAGGAAGACGCCGACCCTCCTCGCCGGAGGAAGGTCCAAGTTGACGATGACCCGCAGCCGGGCGCGGTAAAGCTGTTGTGCCCACCGTCGGTCCGACGGCTTACCTAGGACAACTTCTCCCGCCCACTAAGAAGCCGCCAAGCAACCTCGAGCGACGTCGTCAAAGCCGGGCGAAGGCCCTGCCTAAGATGCTAATGGTCATCCCCACCATCTCCGTGTAACCAATGTAACCTTGTATTTCCTTTTCCAACATGAGTGAACTTTTGGTCGACTTGATGACTTATCAGCCGACTCTTGAAATCTACAGCGCCGCTACCTCCGAGACTTCAGCCAAGCACGATGATCAGGAAATGGAGGATGCGACCACTTCCAACCTTGGTAAGATCTCTGAGGTTTCACTTTTAGCCGACTGGAGCTTTTTAGTCGATTGGGCTTCCATGTTTACTTCTGGATCTCTCTTGTAGTTCCGCCTCATGTCATTGATCTCCCCGATGATGACAAGGAAGCGCCATTGAGGAAGAGGAGGAACAAGAAAGTGCCTGCTGGCAAGGCTGCTCAAGTCGCGGCGAATCCTGAGACGCTGATTTCCGAGGGAGGCAACCTCACTCGGACTTCTGTATCTTTTGCTGTATCACGACAAGTACTGCACCCACTTCGCCGATCGCTGATCCACCATCTCTTTTGCTACACACCACGCCCCGAAGACCAAGTAAGTGCTGCTAAGGAGGCCATACGCCAGGCAGGGATCATGATGGAGCAGGTGAAAGCGGCTCGAGAGGCAAGTTAGGCGGCCTATGATGCCAGTTCAGCTCTCCATAGAAATGTCCAAGTAAGTCAGTCGTCGCTTGCTTTGTTAGGATATACTATTTGAAACTGCTTTCTTCTGGAGATTTCCATATCTGTACACCCACTGGGTGTGTGTGTGTCATTTGAACTTTTGTGGGGGCACGCTGAGTGCACCCACTGGGTGTAGTCCCCGAGACTATGGTCGACTGCGTGCAGTCGGCTATGGTCTTTATGCTGTGATCGTCTTCACTCGACCTGGACGGACCAAGTCGAATGGAATCAGAAACTGGTGGGGCACGCTAAGTGCACCCACCGGTGTAGTCCCCGAGACTATGGTCGATCGTGCGCTTGACTATAGTCTAAAGAACTGTTTTTTACTACGGCCGATCACGACAATTAGCCATATTTTTAGAATCATAACCTTTTTGCCTCTTTTGGTCGATCGATCGAACCAAATTGGTAAACCAAAGGGGGCACGCTGAGTGCACCCGCTGGTGTAGTCCCCGAGACTATCAGAATGTTTTATTCAATCGTAGTCTTAGAAATGCTACTATTTTTCCTTAGTCACTCGGAAGTGATCTGTCTTTCGTTGGTTGACTCTTTGTAGAAATCTTGCGAGCTTGTGGCTCGCTATACTGAGTTAGAGAAAAAGCATATTCAGCTCAACCTCGATTTGAAGCTTGCTCAGGAGAATTCGCAGAAGGCAAAGGATGAAGCAAAAGGTATGGCTGGTGAGAATTTTTGACGACTGCCTCTGTTTTTCTGCTCATTCTCAACTCTGTTCTCATTGTTGCTTTGCGATAAACCGAAGAGACTTTGAAGAAGAAGGACCTTGACCTTGCAGAGGCACACAAGGCGGCTTTGGAGAAAACAAAGCTCGCTGAAGAGAAGCTTGCCTCAGTCGACAAACTTGAAGATGAAAATGCCAAGCTGAAAGCCTCTCTTGACGCGGCTAACAAGGAAGTCAATCGATCAAGAACGACAAGAATGTTCTCGGTCGACAAGGTTGGCCAGTCAAGGGAAGCCGAAACGACCTAGAGATTTATCTTGGAGGGTTCACCAAGAAGCTGTTTCTCATGCTTGAAGCGGATTCGCAGCTAAGCCCCCGAGTGAGAGACTGGCTCGCACTCGGAAAGGATTTTTTTTTACAAACTTAGGCTTAATCGGATTCGCGACTAAGCCACCCATCGGGGTAATTTCAACAAAAAAGCAATAACAATCACTGGGAAAATTATAACATTCTTGTCTTGGATAAAAAACTACAAAAGTACTTTTATTACATCTCAACCGAGTGAGTTTTTAAGTGTAAAGGGGCGGAGCAGCTCCGCTCCAAGCTTTCCGGCTCGTCGATCCGCGATCGATGTTGTAGAGATGATATGCCCTGCTGTGGAGGACTCTCGTGACGATGAAGGGACCTTCCCAAGTGGGAGCAAGCTTGTGTGGTTTCTGCTGATCCACTCGGAGGACCAAATCTCCCTCTTGGAAGGCTCGACTCTTCACATTTCTGGCATGGAATCGACGCAAGTCTTGCTGATAGATAGTCGAGCGGATCAAGGCCATCTCTCTCTCCTCTTCCAAGAGGTCGATCGTGATCTTGCCGTGCTTGTTCCGCTTCTTCTTCGTAGTATAGCTCGACTCGAGGCGCATTGTGAAGCAGGTCACTGGCAGAATCGCTTCAGCTCCATAGAGCAGGAAGAATGGAGTTATCCCAATGACTGTAACCATTCAGCATCTTGGAACCATCGAAAACATAGTCCAGTGTTCCGAGTGAACTTGGGTCGGAAGTTGTCTGTTCAGTCCACTCGGCGAGGAAATCTGCTATTGCTTGGGACTTGATGGCTTTTGCCTCGAATTTGATATCAAGGGAAGGAGTTCAATCGCCCATTTGCCACTCGACCAGTTGCATCTCCTCGTTATGAAGAATTTCCGACAAAGGGCGCCGCCGACGATCGTAATGGAATGATCGAGAAATAATGAGCAACCTTCTTCGGGTCATATAGATCCCGTAAACAAGCTTCGATAGTGAGGGTATCTTTGATTTGATGGGGTCAGATTTCCGTAAAGATAATAAACCGGGCGCTGAACTTTGAAGGCTTTTCCTTCTTCTTCCCGCCGACCGTAAGTACGGTCATCGACGACTTGTCCAAAGGCTGCAATGTAAAGCAGCAAAGGCTCTTTGCTGATTGGAGCAGAAAGCACCGGCTGGGTGGAGAGTAGAGCTTGAGCTCGCAAACGCTGCATCGCTTCTAGAGTCCACTCGAACTTGTCTCGACTTCTTCATCACCGGTAAAGAGGCAATGCCTTTTCACCGAGGCGAGAGATGAATCGACTTAAAGCGCCAAGCATCCAAAGAAGTTTACGGACATCGTGCACAGCATTGTATGCTTCATTCGGAGTATGGTGCCAACCTTTTCGGGTTAGCATCGATTCTCGCTCGAAATGAGAAAACCGAGTAACTTTCCACCCGAACTCCAAATGTACACTTTGATGGATTAAGCTTGATATCATACCTCCCGAGATTGGCAACAGTTTCAGCAAGGTCACCAACAGGTCGGAACCCTTTCGTGACTTGACCACTATATCATCCATGTATGCTTCCACATTCCGACTGATTTGAGTGAGCAAACACTTCGAATCATCCTCATGAATGTGGCTCCGCATTCTTGAGACCGAATGGCATGGTGACATAACGAAGCACCGAATGGAGTGATGAACGTTGTTTTAATCTCATCGGGTCCATACAGACGGATCTCGATGGTACCCGAATAGGCGCTCTAAAAAGACAACCTCTCGCATCCCGCAGTTGAGTCGACTATTTGGTCGATGCGAGGAAGAGGGAAATGATCTTTCGGGCAGGCTCGATTGATATGCTTGAAATCGATGCACATGCGCAACGACTTTGGCGAGCCACTCGGAGTGGTAGATCTCTCGGATGAACTCTGCTGCTAAGAGCCGAGCCACCTCCTCGCCAATGGCCTTTCTCTTCTGGACGGTGGACCGCCTAAGATACTCTTTAACTGGTTTGAATTTTGGGTCAACTCGTAGGCGATGCTCAGCCAGCCCCCTGGGAACACCCGGCATGTCAGCAGGCTTCCATGCAAAGATGTCCCAGTTCTCACGGAGGAACTGGATGAGCGCTTCTTCCTATTTTGAGTCGAGTGTTGTTGAGATGTTGGTCGGAGCAGCATCGGGATCAGCCAGTGAATGTGAACCTGTTTCGCCTCGCCACCGACCGAATGTCGACCAGAAGCGGGCTTCTTAGCTCGCAACAAATCACTCGGATATGCCGCTTTCGATACTCTTGTAGTTCTACCACTGCCAACCGAGCATCGGCGATCTTAGAGCCTTTTCGAAGCACTCTTCGCCTTCTTCCGATTGTTCGTGATGTGATCACGCCCTTGGGACCAGGCATCTTCGCTTAAGATACACGAACATGGTCGGGCCATGAAACGTGCATAAGCTGGTCTCCCCAGAATAGCGTGATAAGCGCTCTGGAAATCCACGACCTCAAAGGTCAACTTTTCTTTCCGGAAATGCTTTGAATCACCAAAAACTACATCAAGAGCAATTTGGCTGAGTGACTCGGCCTTCTTTCCAGGAATGACTCCGTGGAAGCTCATGTTATCGGTAATCGAGTCCGACATCGAATGCCCATCCCTTTCAACGCCTCCGCGTATAATATATTCAAACCACTACCACCATCCATCGACTTTGGTCACCGAGTGCCTTCGACAACTGGGTCGACCACCAATGCTTGCCTCCCAGGGGTGGCAATGTGCGTCGGGTGATCAGACTGGTCGAATGTGATGGCGGTCTGGGACCATTTCAGATAATTGGGTGTCGCCGGAGCAACCAAGTTTACTTCCCGATTGATAACCTTCAATCGACTTTTGCTTTCGACGTCAGCAAAAATCATCATGGTGGAATTGACCGGGATATCCACCATCACATCATCTCTATCCTCAACTTTGTCCGTCTCATTATCCTTATCCTTGGGCTGTTTCCTTGAACCGCTGAATCAAGAGCCGACACTCGCCGAGTGGTATGTTTCGGTAAATGAGTTTACCCTCTTCATCTTTCTTTGTATGAATATGACATGGTAAATCCAACACGCCGCTCCCATCCTGGTCTTTCACCTTCTTAGGGTTCCAAGGACCCTTGGCTTTCCCTTGAACTTTCCCAGGGTCACTGCCAAGGCCTCTCCGGAGCCACTGCTCGGCTTTTGCGCTTCGCTCCGACTGGAATTTCCTCCGCCGGTCTCATTGGCGGCCGATTTATATTTACCACTCCGAGCCGATCCTCTTCTTCACCATTTGCATATTTGGTGGCAATCTCCATCATCCGACTCAGGGGTCATATCTCCGGTTAGACCAAATTTCAAACTCAATTCTCTGTTCTTGACACCTTCCTTGAAGGCACAAACTGCCTGGTGATCAGATACATTCTCGACTGTGTGGTGGAAAGTGATCCACCTCTGGATATAATCTCTCAAGGTTTCACTCGACTTTTGCATGCACGACTGCAACTCTGTCAAACCTGCTGGTCGTTTGCAAGTTCCTTCAAATGTCCTGACAAACACTCGGGCAAGATCTTCCCAAGTGTAAATATCGCTGGTGCTAATCGATTCAACCACGCCTGGCTGAACCCTCCAACATAAGAGGTAAATGCTTCATGGCTACCTCATCGCTGCCACCGCTAATCTGAACCGCCACTCGGTAATCTTCAAGCCAAGTGTCGCTTGGATTCTCCAAAGGAACTTGTCGACTCAATCGCCAACCTGAAGTTGGGAGGAATCATCGCGTCCCGATGGCCCCGCTGAAACACTCGTCCCGAGACATGAACTCTACTACCGGAAGGAACATCTCTATCATGGCCGCCTCGGTGAGCTCTATTCTGCCGACCAAACCTTGAACGATAATGGATCTCGCATCAAAGCCTCGTTCCTCGGGTCGACTAGAACTCTTCGCCCAGACTGTTTTACGCTCTATCGTCCTGCGCCGCCGAGGAGCGATGATCCACCCCTTGGGGAGGAGGGCACTGACGCCGATCGCTGCGATTGAATCGGTGCTCATACTGCTCGCGCCCTTGTATTGATCATCACGCCGCCTCCACGCTCCTCATGCCTTGGGGCGATCTTGACTACGGGCCGACCGAATGAATTCGCAGCGACGGATCGGTCAGTGAACCCTGTTCCGCGATCGATACAACTGAGTTTGATCTCCTGCCGCCCGAGCAAATCCCGATTTGCTGCAAACCTCTACCTGCCTCCGACTCGAAGGCTGAATTGATTTTGCTATACGGGCGGCAGCTGCTAAATTCTGAATCGGAGTTCGATATACCGGTTGGCGGCTGAAAGAGTCAAGGCCGACCGGATTCTCGAACCTCGGTCACAGACGCCGTTCAAAGACTCGCTGAAGATTCTCCAGCCGAAAAGCGCCAGCCAGTTGGCTGGCGCGCATCCTCCAAGCGCGAGCCTCGGGGTTTCTCCTACGATAGGAGTGTGAAGTGCATCCATGTTTAACGATGAAGCTCCTCCCTCTCGAGCGGGTGAGGGCTCGCAAGTACTCTTCATGGCATGCACCGATCGCTTCCACCGCCACCTTCGTTGGTGCGGGTGAATCCAGGGGGACTGCGTGGTCCATCGACCATCAGAACCTCTGTCGTCGGGTCATTGCTATCGCATTCGGACGCGGTCTCTACAGAGCCAGTCGACAGGTCGAATAGGTCATAGAGGGATTCGTCGGGCTCGATCGCCGCGACTTGGGGGATGGCCGACTGGCGGGCCACCGCATGCCTCACCAACCGCTGAAGCCTCGACCGACCGGAACGCTTGTGCCGGTGGGAGACTAGGAGTGAAGACAGCGCAGGAGCCGACCCATACTGGGTCGACGGTTGCCGCAGGAGGACGCCAGGACACACGCGACAAAGTCGTCGCCCAGCGGATGGGGAGCGCGCCCACGCCGAGTGGAGCCTCCTCGAAGCTAAGCGGAGTCGTCGGGCGACGAACGTGAGCGCATTCAAGACGGATCTCGTGGCCGTCGACCAAAACTCCACCAAACCATGATGCCGAGATCGAGAGAATCCCAACTTCTCCAACAATTCGCTAGAACACCCGCCCCACGGTGGGCGCCAACTGTCGTGGTTCTAAGTCTGACAATAGAATGGGGGTAGGTATGGAGAGGCAAGATCCTAGCTATGGAGTAGTTGTATACGCAAGGGATTTACGAGTTCAGGCCCTTCTCGAGGAAGTAACAGCCCCACGCCTCGGAGCCCGGAGGCGGTCGATCGATTATCTCGCTTATGTGTTACAGGGTGCGAACCCTTCTACTCGTGGAGGGGGTGGCTTATATAGAGTGCGCCAGACCCCAGCCAACCCACGTAGTAGAGGGTTTAAGGTGCATTAAAGCTAGGCGCATCGGTAACGCCTACATAAAGTGTCATTAAGGTCATAAAGACTATTTAACTACAGACCGCTTGGACACCGAGTGGCTCTTGGACTCTTGGTGGTCGAGTGGGTCTTCATAGTCGAAAGTGTCTTTGAATCTGTCGAGTGGAAGCCTACCAGACGATCGAAGGCTGCTTCTCTTGTGAATGTCCTTGTGGAGGGTAACTTTGGGGCAGGTCTATGACCCTACCCCTGTACATGACTTCATCAGCCACCCCAGCTTGTTTATCACCAGCTGAGCATAGCGCTCAAGATGCGACTGGGCATAGCCGCTCCTCGGCAAGGTCGCCACCAGCATGAGCATGGTGCTTCCACTGCACGTGGGAGGGGATTCTCCGGAGGAGCCCCTGGGCGATACAGCCCCACCTCGACACATGGCTGGCACGGTAAGGCTGGACGAGGTGTATCTGGGCACCCGTGAGCCAGCTGGGACTCACGGGCCCTACCTCAAGGCGGGTTGCGCTGGCTCTGGGCCTTATCTTCGAGTGTGTTCTCAAATTTGGCCAGATGCCGGTGCTCACGCTCTTCGGTCCCGGCTCGGGCTGGTCTCAAACGTCGGTGGCAAGCCAGGTCGCGATGCCATGGACAAGACCAGAGGGTGAGGGCCGAGAGCCGTAGGAGCCCTGAGTCGCGATGCTCGTGCACCCCCTTTAACGCGCAAGCTCGGGTTAGATGCAGCAACTCCACGCCCCGGTCCCGCCTCGGGCTGGTCTCACCGCCGCCGGCAAGCCAGGTCGTGATGCCATGGACAAGACCAGAGGGTGAGGGCCGGAGAGCCGGTAGGAGCCCTGAGTCACGATGCTCGTGCACCCCCTTTAACGCGCAAGTTGGGTTAGATGACTAAACTCTCGTCGCCCGGGTCCGGCTCTCGGCTGGTCTCACCGTCCGGGCAAGCCAGTGTCGCGATGCCATGGACAAGACCAGAGGGTGAGGGCCGGAGAGCCGTAGGAGCCCCGAGTCGTGATGCTCGTGCACCCCTTTAACACGCAAGCTGGGTTAGATGACTAAACTCCACGCCCCGGTCCTGCTCTCGGGCTGGTCTCAGCCGTGTTGGCAAGCCAGGTCGCGATGCCATGGACAAGACCAGAGGGTGAGGGCCGGAGAGCCGGTAGGAGCCCTGAGTCGCGATGCTCCGGCACCCCCCTTTTAACGTGCAAGATTCCGTCACCCAGGAAAAGGCACCAAATAACAAGCATGGTGGAGCGAGAGCATAATCCTAAGGAAAAGGTAGGAAGGATACATGCCGCTGGGACAGGCCCGAGCGGCTTGGGGATGATGCAGCCCGAGGGGCGCCCCCAACAGGATAGGCTAATGACATGAAATAAAAGGGATACATGCCGCAGGGACGGACCCACGCGGCCTGGGAATAATGCGGCCCTGAAGGCGCTCCCAGCCTGAAACGAAACTTAAAGATGTCACCTGGTGATGTTGGGGACGAAGGGGTGTTGGTGTAGCAGACTCGGTGGGCTGCGGGAGCCGACCTCACGAGCCCCCAGGCCCAGGGGCCTCGGGAGGATCCGAAGAGGCTAGCGGCTCCTCGCGGGCCATCTCCATCTCCGCCAGGGCTGCGGTGTGCCTGACCTCTTGAGCCTCCAGGATGGTCCTCATGAGACGCTGGTGCGTAGCTGCCGCGTTTGGCAGGCCATAAGGCATGCGACGTAGCTGTGGGCGGACTCGCAACGCCCCACTCGCGAGGGCCAGAGGCGCTTGAGACGCTGCTCGGCTTGAGCCTGGTATGTCGATGCAGACGCGGCCCACCATCCTCGCCTGATGGGGGCCACACAGGCAGCGGCGGCTGCCCCTCATGACCCTTGACTCCTGAGCTCCCGAATGGCCTTGGCCGACGAACTCCCGAGGGTTCGGCCTCCTTGCCTTGCTCCTGCCAGGGAAACGTGCTCAAGCACGCCCACGTGGTGCCCAAGCGCCTCGAGACCTTGGCGAGGTCGGCGGCCCTCAGGGAGAGCCCCAGCCCTGCTCGAGGAGGGCGCCGCGCTTCCTATGCGATGGAGGGAGGCTCCCCTTGGCCCGGCGCGGGCCCTGAGGGGTCTGCCTCTTGAGGAGCCGGGCCGGTCGATGTCTTCTTCTTCTTGGGTGCAGCCTCGGGAGGCCTCCTGCTGCTGCGGTCTGGGTCTTCTAGCAATGCGTCCTGAAAGGCTCGCTCCAGGGAGCACACCGCGTCTCTCTCTTTGCAGGGCACCGTGATGACCCCGCCGCTTCCTGGCATCTTGAGGACGTTGTAGCCATGGTGGGTTACGGCCATGAATTTGGCCAACGCTGGGTACCCGAGGATGGCGTTGTACGGCATGCGAATGTGGGCGGCGTCAAGTCGATGAGCTCGGTGTGGTAGTTGTCGCGAGCCCCAAGGTGACAGAAGGCGGACCTGCCCGATCGGGACCGTGGAGCCGCCGGTGACTCGGAGAAAGGCTTGGTTGGCTGAAGCCGATCAGAAGGCACTTGAAGATTGTTGAATGTCTCCACGGACAGGACGTTGAGCCCTGCTCCGCCGTCGATGAGGGTCTTGGTGACTAGCACATTGCTGATGATTGTGGAACAAAACATCGGGAGAACTCCGGCTGTGGCTGCGCACTTGAGCTGGTCTGCTGAGTTGAACGTGATGGCGCACGCCGACCACCTGAGAGGGCGCGTGGCCTCGAGCTTGGGGAGGACTGCATTCACTTCACGGGCGAACTGCTTGAAGATGCGCTGAGAGGCTGGGGCTTGAGCTCCGCCCAGGATGCAGGCAATTGCACGCGGTTCCTGGAAGCCCCCAGCCCCCTCGTCCTGATGACGGTCTTCAATTCTCCTTGGCGGCGGCGGCGGCGGAGGGAGGCCTGCGTTCCCCTGCGGGCGATCCTTGCGAGGCTGATCCCTCCAGCCTCCCTCGCGAGGCGGGTCTTGCCAGCGGTCCTCGCGAGGTTGGTCGCGCCACCCTTGGCGTGGGCCGCGGTCTTCCCAGCTCCTGCATTCCTTCCTCCTCCTCGGTCAGAGCCTGTCGCCACGCTGGTGTCTCGCCGACCCTTCCTTCGCAGACGCCCGGAGCTCTTGGCATTCATTGGTGTTGTGGGTGGAGGTCGTGGTACACGCAGCACCGACTGCCCTTGGAGGACTCGGGCTGATCTCGCCTCGCTTGGTGTCTGTTCGCCATGCGAGTACGGCAGCCCTTTGCGCTTGACGCCCTTGGCCTTGGACTTTTTTCTTCGATCCGCGCAGCAGCTCGAGGAGGAGAGGCGCCCTCCTCAGCCCCGGGCGCACTTGGTCGCCAAGTTGAACAGCTCCAAGGAGGTGCACAGATCCTCATGCATCGCCAGCTCCTCCTTCATCTTGACGTCACAGACGCCGCCGGAGAAGGCAGAGATGATGGCCTCCTCCGTTACCACGGGATCTTGAGGCGCTGTTGTTGAAGCGCTGATGTACTTTTGCAGGTTTCCTGCTGCTGCTTGATTCGGCGATGTCGCTTACGGCGGTGGCCGGTCGCGAGTACCTTGAAGTTGGCAATGAAGCGGTGCGCATCTCGGCCGAGGAAGAGATCGTGCCTGGGCCAGATTCAGGAGCCAAAGGGGCTCTGGCCCTGAGCGCCATGGGAAACCAGTTTGCCATGACCTTTTCATCCCGCTGGCAGCTCGATGCCCAGCTCAGAGCTGGAGGAACTCTGTAGGGTCAGCTGTGCCGTCGTAGTGAGGAGGTAGGTCTGGCTTGAACTTGGCGGGCCACGCGATGCTGCGCAGCTCGGAGGTGAAGGCACGACAGCCCGCCGTGGCCGCGGGGGGCCTCGGACAACAGAGAGCTTGGTCTTGTGGGCCTCCCTGCGCCGCGGCTGGGGGCAGCGCAGGGTCCTGATGTGCTGGAGCGGGGAGCGCTCGGGCAGCTTCTTGTGGGTGAGGAACTTCTTGACAGCTCTTCTCCTGCCCCGCCGGCGCCTGGTGGAGCGGGTTCCGCCCAGGGGTCGAGCGCCTTGGGGCCAGGGTGCCTTCTTGAGGAGGAGGCGGCTGAGGCGCCTGGAGTTTATCGCACAAGGGCGGGTGCGGTGCAGCGAGACGGATGGTGCGGGGGCGCCTCCTGCAGCGCGGACGAGCTCGGCGACTCGGTCGAGCCATTCTTCGCAGACGTCGTCGACGGGGCGGTAGCGCAGGAGCTCGTTTGCCGCGATGAGTGCAGCTCGGGCCTCCATGGCCGCGCGGGGCGCACGTGACGAAGAACCAGCGGGCGTGAGCGAAGGCGTGGCGGTGCGGCCTTCCCGCCTCATGGACGGGTGCTGGGACGACGCTTGCTGCTCGTTCCCCGCCGGGACGGTGGCGGCGTTGACGGCAGGTGACGGGGAACGACGAGGGCGCCACGACGGAGCTGTCTGGGCGACATGGGAGGCGAGGGCGGCTCGGCGCTCGGCGCGGGCCCGACGGGCGTCAGACATGGTTGTGGTGGTCGGGGAAGAACGAGGCGACGAAAGGCAGATTCCGGCGCACCCCTACCTGGCGCGCCAAATGTAGGATTTCGGGTTCCGGCAGACCCTTGAGATTCGAACACTGGGGTGCACGGGGAGATCCAACCCTCCACCGTCTCGCACCTCCCCGAATCGCTGGGACCTAAACTACTAAACGGAACAGCACAAGAGACGCGAGATTTATACTGGTTCAGGCCACCATTGTGGTGTAATACCCTACTCCAGTGTGTGGTGTGGTGGATTGCCTCCTGGGCTGACGAGGAACAATACAAGGAAGAACAGCCTCGCGAGGGTCTGTTCTTGGCGGGTGCGATGAACTTCTAGGTGGTGTTCAGTCGCTCTAGCTACTGGTTTCTTGATGAGGATTGGGTCTCTGTCTTTCTCTGGATCCCCCTCCTCCCGCTCTGAGTGTGGCTACTCCTACTTATAGGCGAAGGCCCTGGGCCTCTTCCCAAATATTGAGCGGGAAGGGCGCCAACAATTGGCCACTTTGAAGGGGAACAGCGGGTACACTTATCCTGACTAAAGTTGGTCCTCACCGCCAAAGGCTCGTGATGACGCTTGCTTGGGCTCCATGATGATTCTTCCAGCCGCTGGGCTGGTCTTGGTCTTGTTGCACGAAACGGATGCCTTTGCTTGATGCTCTCGCCGCGCTTGCTCCCTTTGCACCAAAGAGGAAAGGAGGACGCCAGGTGGCTGGCGCCTGACCGGGCGCCCTTGGTCATCATGGCTTATGCCATGGGCACCTCGCGAGGTACCCTGCCTTGAACTCTCTGCCTCCTCATGAGCCAGCCTGACGAGGTCGTGCCTGAGGAAGCTCCTTGTCCTCCGCCCCGCGAGGCTTGGACCCTCGCGAGGGTCTTGAGCTTGTGTTGATGAAGATGGGCCGTGCTGGGCCTCCTTTGAGCCACGCCGCAGGCCGCAGGCAGGAAAGTCTGGGGACCCCCATTCTCAGAACACCGACAAAGATGCAGAAAGGGGAAACTTATAGTGTTGGATCTGTTGCGGAGGGGCGCTGCCGTTCTCTGGTCGGATTCAAGTTGATGCAGCGGCCAAGGTCGATGAGGACGAGGGGTTCGACGGCGGCGGCGGTGAAGCTTGAGTGACAGAGAAGAGAGGAAGAAGACGACTGGAAGGAGAAGAATGAATGACCTAAAGTCGCGCCTATATATAGGGAGAGGGTAACCGAGACGGTGCGGGAAACAAGGAGATAAGAATTACTATCCAGCGGCCCCGACGCCTCGATTCTCGGAACGGGCAATAAAGACAAAGATCCGCTAATGATTCGCGGAATAAAAGGAAAGATGACGTCATGACGGGTTAACACGGATCCAAAGAGTGACGTCACGCCGGGTTAAAAAAGTCTTTTTGCGCAGTCCAAAGACTGAAGATTTACGTTTAAGTTATTTTAAGATTGACATGAGCTGGTTCAAATCAATCTGGGGCCTAATGTTGGAGATATAACTATTTGTGTAAGCCGCCCAGGAGGGGCCGGGTTACGTAAAGAGTTACCAGACAGAAGCCCAAGTCCAAGCATGAAGATGGCGTCTCAACAAGGGGCCTAAGGCCCACAGGCGACTTAAGGCCCGTTGTAGTAAACCGCCATAATGGCATGACTTGTATCATAAGGTAGACTTGACTAGTCACCGAGCCGGACACTGTTTATGAGCCGGCCAGGACTCTGTAAGCCGCAGGGCGTCAACCCGTGTATATAAGGGGACGACCCGCCGGCGGCTTAGGGCAAGAAACAACCCTTCTAGGACCGGGCATAGCGTATCTCGCTCTCTGGTCATCGAAACCTCAAGCAATACCAACCCAACTAGACATAGGCTTACCTTAACCGTAAGGAGCCGAACTAGTATAAACCCTCTCGTGTCCTTTGTGCCGATTAACCCCTTTAAGCTTCCTAGTTGCGATGGCTCCACGATTAAGTCCTTGCTAGAGGACATCTGCCGTGACAATTCCACGACACCCGTGATACGATACGCTCTATCACACATAAGCCTCCTTATATCTTCCTCAAAACAGCCACCATACCTACCTATCATGGCATTTCCATAGCCATTCCGAGATATATTGCCATGCAACTTCCATCATCATCATCATATACATGACTTGAGAATTTATTGTCATATTGCTTTCCATGATCGTAAGATAGCTAGCATGATGCTTTCATGGCTTGTCCGTTTTTTGATGTCATTGCTACGCTAGATCATTGCACATCTCGGTACACCGCCGGAGGCATTCATATAGAGTCATATCTTTGTTCTAGTATCGAGTTGTAATATTGAGTTGTAAGTAAATAAAAGTGTGATGATCATCATTATTAGAACATTGTCCCATGTGAGGTTATAAAAATAAAAGTGGCCAAAGAAGCCCCAAAAAAAGAGAGAGGCCAAAGAAGCCTAAAAAAAGAGAGAGAAAATAACAAAATGAGAGAAAAAAGAGAAGGGACAATGTTACTATCCTTTTACCACACTTGTGCTTCAGAGTAGCACCATGTTCTTCATATAGAGAGTCTCTTGAGTTATCACTTTCATATACTAGTGAGAATTTTCATTATAGAACTTGGCTTGTATATTCCAATGATGGGCTTCCTCAAATTCCCTAGGTCTTCATGAGCAAGCAAGTTGGATGCACACCCACTTAGTTTCAGTTTGAGCTTTCATACACTTATAGCTCTAGTGCATCCGTTGCATGGAAATCCCTACTCGTCACATTGACATCAATTGATGGGCGTCTTCATAGCCCGTTAATTAGCCGCGTTGATGTGAGACTTTCTCCTTTTATTCTTCTCCACACAACCTCCACCATCATATTCTATTCCACCTATAGTGCTATGTCCATGGCTCACGCTCATGTATTGCGTGAAAGTTGAAAAGGTTTGAGAACGTCAAAAGTATGAAACAATTGCTTGGCTTGTCATCGGGGTTGTGCATGATTTGAATATTTTGTGTGGTGAAGATGGAGCATAGCCAGACCATATGATTTTGTAGGGATAACTTTCTTTGGCCATGTTGTTTTGAAAAGACATGATTGTTTTATTAGTACGCTTGAAGTATTATTGTCTTAATGTCAAATGATAGACTATTTCTTTGAATCACTCGTGTCTTAATATTCATGCCATGATTAGATTACATGATCAAGATTATGCTAGGTAGCATTCCACATCAAAAAGTATCCTACTCGAGGACAAGCAGGAATTAAGCTTGGGGATGCTGATACATCTCCGTCGTATACATAATTTTTTATTGTTCCATTCCAATATTATACAACTTTCATATACTTTTGGCAACTTTTTATACTATTTTTGTGACTAACATATTGATCCAGTGCCCAATGCCAGTTCCTGTTTGTTGCATGTTTTTTGTTTTGCAGAAAATCCATATCAAGCGGAGTCCAAACGGGATAAAAATTGACGGAGATTTTTTTGGAATATATGTGAATTTTGGGAAGTGGGATCAACGCGAGACGATGCCCGAGGGGCCCACGAGGGTGAGGGGCACGCCCCAGGTGGTCAGGCGCGCCCTGGGCCCTCATGGCCACTCCGTAAGGCGGTTGGTGCCCTTCTTTCACCGCTAGAATGTAACATCCCAAAATTCTAAATTTTGGAATGTTACAATAAATAAATAGTTTTGATTGATTGATTGATTGTTGTCTGATTGATTGAGTGAAATTGAGTGGAATTTGAAACTTTTTTGAAAGTTGAATGAGAGGGAATGAAAGGACTTTCCCCGACTTTCACTTTGCCTTTTGATATCCATGAATTCAAATTCAATTCAAACACAAAACCCTAGAGAGAAGATGATATGACTTCTTCCATTTAAATAAATGAAAAGGGTTTTGAAAAGATTTGAATTCCGTTTGGAAATATTTCAAATTCAGAAACTTTATGCAACTCAATGATTTTCAGGAGGGAAGATAAAATGACTTCTTCAGATTATATGAAATATGAGTTGAAGTTAAAAGAATCAAATTGAAAGTCATTTGGAATTATTTTGAAACCCCTTTCAATTTGGAGTTATTTGGTTTTTATTCAAATTATTTTTCTCCAAAAATAAAATATATTGAAATAAGGGTAAAATGATTCCTTCCATGGAAAATTAGGAGAAAATAAATTTGAAATAATTTTGGTATTTAAAAAAATGATTTTTGTTAGGTTTTAATGCAACAGCAGCATTGTTTGACTTTGTCAATTTTTGTGTATTTTATTTCGCCATGAAGATATGTTCATGTTTTAGGAAATCTTTTTCTGAATTTTCTGATATATAATATACCGATATAAATTTTGTTTCTGTATTTTTTCCTCGCTATTTTTTCAAAAAGAAATGAAGCCTGAGCCAGCCGCCCAAGAGGCCAGTGCTCAGACGGAGCTGCCCTAGCGAGCGCTACCAACTCCCAGGAGCCGCCGCCACCTCCCTCGCTCGCCAAAATCTCTCTCTCTCTCTCTCTCTCTCGTGGACTTCTCTACATCTCGGGCTCCTGGACCCCACCCTTTTCTTTCTTCTTCTCCACGTACACGTACACAACAAACTCCTACGTGTATCGCTCCCGACGCCGCCGCCGCGCCCGATCTTCACGGGAACCCTACCTCGAGTTCACCCCTTCCCCAAGCCTCATGTCCTGTAAATACCCGAGGTCGTCCTCTCCCGTTTCCCTTAGAAAACCCACGCCCAACACCACCTCTAGACGACACTCTCGTTGTTCCAATCTAGGCCGGCCAAGCAGAGTTCATCGCCGACCCGACCGCCGGTGAGCTTTCCGCACCCTCCTTCCATACTATACTTCCTCGGATTGTGCATCTATTTGACATAACCACGCCGCCCGGGGAACACTAGAACCTCGCCCTCAACGCCGTCCGCCGTCACCGAGCTCCCGGTTCACAGGAGCTTCTCGAGTCGCCCTTCGCCTCGACATCTCCGACCTCCACCTACAACACAAAATCGGACCTCTCGGAGTTCTCCATTAAGTGGACATCGCCGCTCACGCCGCTGGTCACCGGGCCACCACCTGTCGGCGCCTGCTTCGTGCCACCGCCGCTTTTCTCTGTAGTTTAGCGCCCTCCTCTTTGATTTTTTCTTTCTTTAGATCGAATCGTTGTGCTAGATTAGATCGGTTTAGTAAGTCGTTTTTTTCATTAGATCGGTTTTTAGTTTATGGTTTTGTTTTGGTTTAGATTTAAATCGGTTCGTCGATCTTCTGTTAAAAACGTACGCGCACATTTTCTGCTAGTCTTCGGCCTAGCGTATTATAACTACTGATCGCCCATCGCTTAGCCCAGTAGCAATAGGCCACGTTGTTTGTTTTTCTTATTTTCGTTTCTGTTTTTTTTTAACAGAAAAGTTTCAATCTTAGATATTCTATATCTTTTAGGGTTTTAATCCAAATTGAGTGATTCTTTTTTCTGTAGTTTCAGAAAAATCCCATCTATCCAGGGAAACCAACGAAAAATACTTTTGAAATTTTGAATTTCGATTTCAAACAGATTTGTTACAAACACTAGATTGCTAATAACTTTTATTCTAAAATAGGTTTTGATTGATTCCTTTTGCTACGGTTTTGTTATTGTTTTATCTATCCAGTAGCATATAGTGATTTATTTTTAGTTTATTTTAAATTAGAGTTTTAGTCAAAACAGTATTGTTTTAGTTTTACTTTTGTTTTAACCTTTTCCTTATAGTTTTAATTGTTTTTAAATTATTTCTTTTTGTCTCTTTTGACAAATTTAGTTTTGTTTCTTTTATTTAACCGTAGACAATTTTATTCCTATTTTAAAATTTATTTTTTAGTTTCAGATGAAAACTTGTTTAGGTCATAGTTAGTGTTTTATAAAAGCTTTTTATTTGTTTCTTTCTGCAAATAAAATTTTATGAAAAATACTTTCTGTTAACTTAGTTGTTTTACATTTTATTTTCTAATAACTTTTTGCTTTAGTGTTTTAATTGTTGTTAAGTTTTTACTTAGGACAAAATTGTTTTTTTGTTATGTCTTAGAGTTTTCTTTAGTAGTTTTGTTGTGTAGTTTTCCTTTGTTGTTCTTATTTGGTGTCCCTTGTTGTTTTGCAATTTATTTGTTGGTTTTTTATGAGTGTTGGAATTGTTTGCTTGTATGTTTGCTTATATGAATGCTATATTTGACTATATAGATTTTCAAAGGAGTGACGAATAGTTATACCAAGTCATTATTCCGAGAGCGCTATTATCTTCATCAACTTACCAGGCAAGTTCACTTTGACCATGCTTTCATACCTATGTTTTATTGCATTTAGCGGCATCTTTGCAACAACCCTCCAGTAGTGATATTGAATTCTTGTAGTTGAGTAGTATGCATGAGGTAGGAACCCATCACCCTGTTACAAGCCCGGGACGTTATTTATTTTAGTGCTACGCTATAGTAGACGAGGTTTGGTATGAGTGCTCGGGAATGGTGTGAGAATGGAGGACTCTATGTCAATGACGACAACTCCATGATGGCATCTGCAAGGACTGCATCTTCAAGGCCTCAAGACTTAAAGACTCGAGACAAGAATTCAATACACACTACTGGGTGAAGGATGGTTGACGGGCACCCTGGAGAAACCAGTGGATGGCCGGGATGCATGGAGAAGCGCCATGACATCTTGCGGAAAGATTTCCCCAGACTCAAAGAGACGGAAGAATACTTCATGCCCGAAAGCTTACCTGTGCAGCCGCAAGTCACTATGGGCTCTGGCTTGGTTGACCTTAGTGGTGACTCTGGCTGGGGCGGTGCTAGCGATGTAGAACTACAAGAGGATTGGATGAGCACCGGACGGTGGTCGGGAACTCTTCGGAAGACCATGTTTGGTCGCCTTGTTCTCAAACACCTGAAGTGCGAGAACGTAAAGAGAGGGATCGAATCTTGCGGGTAAAGTGTACAAACCTCTCGAGAGGGTTAAAACCTAATCGATTAGCCGTGTCCCCGCCACGGACAACTTGAGCATCTGGACTTGGATCTATCTCGGAACTCTCAACACTGGATTGATAACTTAATTGTGGGCAACTTATGATGATTTTGGGCTATGAGACATCGGTTGGCGGAACCATGTCGTGATAGAAAACTCCATAGTACAGACTCCTGATATTCCTTTGTTGTAGGGAAAATAAAACCAGCTTTTACGCAAACAAAACTCAGACCCAAAGCCACAAAGCCATATTGCATATAGTATAGTTTTATCATCTGTTTTTCTCATGTTGTGATCTTGCAGTACATTCAATGTAATCGACTTACACGGCTGCAACGTATCATGTTGCGTATACTTTCTTCCGACGAGTAAGATTACGGTACAGGGTTACGGTCTACACTCAACCTGCCGATGGCGTTGATGGGACTCCATACCCGACTATTTGTTTCCGCTGTGACTTAGGAGGTATATATCAGTTTTACGTTATTTATACATGTGATTGCACTTTGATATATACATTGATGTACTGTGTGTGCCAGCATACTGATCCAGGGATGGCATAGAAACACAGAGGCTTGACCGTCTGAGGTCGGGTCGCTACAAAGAAAGCCAATATCCGTATAAAAATCGTGTCCAAATTTGATCCCAATCGGGGTTACGGATCTCCGGAAATATAAGAAACGGTGAAAGGGCAGAATCAGGGAGCGCAGAAACAGAAGGAAATAGAGAGACAGATCCAATCTCGGAGGGGCTCTCGCCCCTCCCATGCCATGGAGACCAAGGACCAGAGGGAGAACCCTTCTCCCACCTAGGGAGAAGTCCAAGGAAGAAGGAGAAGGAGGGGGGCTCTCTCCCCCTCACTTCCGGTGGCGCCGGAACGCCGCTGGGGCCATCATCGTCTTCGCAATCTACACCAACACCTCCGTCATCTTCACCAACATCTTCATCACCTTCCCCCATCTATCTATAGCGGTCCACTCTCCCGCAACCCGCTGTACCCTCTACTTGAACATGGTGCTTTATGCTTCATATTATTATCCAATGATGTGTTGCCATCCTATGATGTCTGAGTAGATTTTTGTTGTCCTATTGGTAATTGGTGAATTGCTATGATTGGTTTAATTTCCTTGTTGTTATGTTGCTGTCCTTTGGTGCCCATCATATGAGCGCGCGCGTGGATCACACCATAGGGTTAGTTGTATGTTGATAGGACTATGTATTGGAGGGCAAGAGCGATAGAAGCTTCAACCTAGCATAGAAATTGGTGCATACGGGATTGAAGGGGGGCCAATATATCTTAATGCTATGGTTGGGTTTTACCTTAATGAACATTAGTAGTTGCGGATGCTTGCTAATAGTTCCAATCATAAGTGCATAGAATTCCAAGTCAGGGATGACAAGCTAGCAGTGGCCTCTCCCACATAAAACTTGCTATCGGTCTAGTAAAGTAGTCAATTTCTTAGGGACAATTTCGCAACTCCTACCACCACTTTCCCACACTCGCTATACTAACTTTATTGTGTCTTTATCTAAACAACCCCTACTTTTTATTTACACTCTCTTTATCATCTTTCAAACCTATCCAAAAACACCTACAAAGTACTTCTAGTTTCATACTTGTTCTAGGTAAAGCGAATGTTAAGCGTGCGTAGAGTTGTATCGGTGGTCGATAGAACTTGAGGGAATATTTGTTCTACCTTTAGCTCCTCGTTGGGTTCGACACTCTTACTTATCTAAAGAGGCGAGAATTGATCCCCTATACTTGTGTGTTATCAATCACCAGCATTTGTCCAGGTCAGCAAATAAATTCATCTTTGACAAGAGCAATATGCATTAGCCCCCAAGTGCCAAGTATAATACTTGTATTGTGCTTGGGACTTCACAGTATTTTAAGAAGCAATAGACATTAGCCCCCAAGTGCCAAGTATAATACTTATATTGTGCTTGGGACTTCAAATAAATTCATTGCCATCTCATTTATTGTTTATCTCTTATAGGCTGAGCTTAGCAGCCTATAAGAGATAAACAATAAGTCTCAACAAGAAGAAACCTCCAAGAAAACATCAAGTCTCAACAAGAAGAAACCTCCAAGGCCAAGGATGAATTGACCAGTGCTTTAGCAGCGATGGAGAAGTTGAAGGAAAACTTCCAAACTGAAAAAGCGAGTTGGGACATTGAGAAGTCAGCCCTATTGAAGAGGGCTGAGGATGCTGAAGCGGCCCTTAAGCCGATATCTACAGAGCTTGCTTGCTTAAAACAGCAAATTAATGACATGACTGCTGTCGTTTTCGGTAAATAATTTACTCTTAATATTATTAACATATGTTAACCAATGTGCTCCCGGCTTACAAATGTCCTTGATGATACAGGATCAGGAGTTACCCACCTTGGCTCAGACATGGGGAAAAAGCTGAAAGCCGCCTACACGCTCATAGAACAGTTATATACTGGCGCATAATGGGTCATCTGCATAGCTGCTCACAACAAACAGCCTCCAACCCTTATCAAGGATACGTTGGAGAAACTATCTATGCTACCTGCACGGATCGAAGAGTTGAAGAAATCAGCTGCGAGAGCCGGTGCACTTACCGCGCTAACACGGGCCAAAGCCTGGCTAGCTGATCTTGAACCGACAGACTTGGCAAACGGCTGCCCGAGCATAAAATAAGATGGGTCACCCTTCAGCACAGACGACTTTGCCGCCATTACGAGGGAAATGCGTCCTCTGGCTAGTAAACTGGCTGAAGACACTGATCTTACACGTTACCAGCCGGTTTATGATGCTAACAATAAGAAGGTCAAGGCGGCGACTCATGATGCTCCGAACCTGACTCCTTCGATCCGTAAGCACACTTATGCCCCTGATGTTGACCCATCAACACTTATAAGTGATGAAGTTGTATTCAGAGCTTTAACTGGGATCGACTGGGCAACCACTGACTTCCAGCCATTGGGTGAAGAGGAGGAAGATGAACCGGTGCTGGACGATCCACAACCTTCAACTCAGCAAGGCCAAGATTCATAAGCCGTAGGTCGGCTTAGCATCTGCTTTCTGCGAAACTGCTAAGACAATTATTCCTTTGGGGCATCATATGCCTTTGTAATAGGCTAGTTAAACTCTTGATCTGTCATGCCATCGTGCATGTTTTGTTTTGTATGATACTACTGATCTGTCAAGTTGAAGATCTGCTACTTATGTTTATGATTTCATCAACTGTGTGCACCAGATTATTTATTGTACCTGCACACAAAGATATGACAAGGATCCTGGCGGTTTACCGCAGGACGGGTCACAATACCCTATAAAAACCACTAGTGACAAAAGACAGTCCATAACCAGGGCTGGTTTAATCATGACCTTATATAATTATAATAAAAATATCATACCTGTGATACACCGCCGGCTTAGCATACCAGTGCAATAAGGGTGACAACCCAAAAGATTGAGCACATAATGCCCTGTTTAATGGTCCTATATTGTTGGCTTACATCGCCGTATGCAGCAAGGGGTAATATCCCAAATCTTAGAGCACAACGCTTCCAAGTATATATTACGAAGAGTGAAAGGTTCCTCCTCCGACGCTTCCTCCTCCGACGTGTGTGAGTCCTTGTGGTCTCGAACATCGACAAGTTAGTATGATACATTATTCAGATTCTTGCTGACCACAAAGGGTCCATCCCAAGGTGGGGATAGCCTGTGCATATCAGTTTGATCCTGGATAAGCCGGAGCACCAAGTCACCTTCTTGAAAGGTTCTGGTCTTACCCCGGCGGCTGTGATAACAGTGCAGATCTTGTTGGTAAATCACTAAATGAGCCGCCACAAGGTCACGCTCCTCATCTAACAAGTCAAGTGCATCTTGACATGCTTTTTCATTGTCAGCTTCAACTTAAGCCGCCACGCGGGGCGAGTCGTGACGGATGTCACTAGGGAGAACTGACTTTGTTACGTAAACCATGAAGAAAGGCGTGTAACCCGTAGATCTATTGGGGGTAGTATTGATACTCCATAACACCGAGGGTAACTCCTCCACCCAACAACCCGACGTCCTCTATAAAGGAACCATAAGCCGGGGCTTGATGCCTCTCAGAATCTCTTTATTGGCTCTCTCAGCTTGACCATTAGACTGGGGGTTAGCCACTGATGATACATCAAGTCGGATATGCTCACGTTGACAAAATTCTTTTATAGCACCCTTTGACAAATTAGTGCCATTATCAATTATAATGCTATGGGGAAAGCCAAAACGAAAAATCCCCTTTTTGATGAATTGTACCACCATCCCGACATCACACTTACTAACCGGCTCTGCTTCAACCCACTTTGTGAACTTGTCAACTGCCACCAAACGGTGGGTCTTTTATCCTTGGATCTTTTGAAAGGCCCAACCATATCAAGCCCCCAAACTGCAAATGGCCAAGCAATTGGAATCATCCTCAATTCTTGAGACGGCACATGAGCTCATCGTGAGAACTTCTGACAACCATCACATTTACTGACTATATCCTCAGCATCAGCGTGAGCCATCAGCCAATAGAACCCATGACGAAAAGCCTTGGATATGAGAGACTTAGAGCCGACATGATGACCACAATCTCCTTCATGAATATCTCGCAGAATCTCACATCCTTCTTCAGGAGAAACACAACGTTGAAACCCCCCTATGACATTGCGGTGATGCAACTCCCCATTAACAATAGTCATTGACTTAGACCGCCGGGTTATCTGCCTGGCCAAAGTTTCATCCTCAGGTAACTCGCCCTGGGTCATATAAGCCAAATATGGAATCGTCCGATCAGGAATAACATGAAGAGCCGCTACCAGTTGTGCTTCGGGGACAGGAATAGCAAGATCTTCCTCTGTAGGCAGTTTGACTGAAGGGTTATGCAGAATATCCAGGAAAGTGTTAGGTGGCACCGGCTTATGCTGGGACCCTAACCGACTCAAAGCATCAGCTGCCTCATTCTTCCTTCGATCAACATGTTCAACTTTATTACCTTTGAAATGACCAGCAATAGCATCAACCTCGCGGCGATTAGCCGCCATGAGTGGATCCTTAGTATCCCAAGTGCTTGAGACTTGCTGAGCCACCAAGTCTGAGTCGCTAAAACATCTCACCCAGCTTAAATTCATCTCCTTAGCCATCCGAAGACCATGGAGCAATGCTTCATACTTAGTTGCATTGTTAGTACAAGGGAACATCAACCTTAAAACATAACAAAACTTATCACCTCATGGGGAAGTTAAGACAACTCCAGCCCGAGCCCTCCAATTGCCTGGATCCATCAAAGTGGATAGTCCAATATGTGTTGTCTGGCTTCTCCTCAGGCATTTGCAACTCAGTCCAATCATTGATAAAGTCCACCAATGCTTGAGACTTAATGGCTGTGCGGGGCACATACTTCAAACCATGAGGACCAAGCTCAATGGCCCACTTGGCTACCCTACCTGTGGCTTCTCTGTTCTGAATGATATCCCCTAAAGGAGTAGAACTAACCACAGTGATGGGGTGACCCAGAAAATACTGTTTGAGCTTTCGACTAGCCATGAACACCCCATATACAAGCTTCGGCCAATGTGGATACCTCTACTTGGACTCGATAAGCACCTCACTGATGTAATAAACCGGCCTTTGAACATGATGCTCCTTTCCCGACTCCTTCCATTCTACCACAATGGCTATGCTAACAGCCTGGGTGTTGGTTGCCACATATAACAACAATGGCTCCTTATCAATAGGAGCAGCAAGAACCGGCGGCTCAGCCAACTGTTTCTTCAGGGCCTCAAACGCCTGATCAGCAGCATCACTCCAAACAAAATGATCTGTTTTCTTCATCATCTGATAAAGAGGGATGGCCTTCTCACCCAACCGGCTTATGAACCGGCTTAAGGCCGCAATATGACCCGCCAAACGCTGAAGATCATTGATGCATGCCGGTTTAGCCAGAGAGATGATAGCTTTTATCTTCTCCAGGTTAGCTTTAATACCTTGTTCCGAAACCAGAAAACCCAAGAGCTTGCCTGCCGGCACACCAAAGACACACTTGGTTGGATTAAGCATCATCTTGTAGACCCGGAGATTATCAAAGGTCTCTTTCAAATCATCTATCAAGGTTTCCTTCTTCCTGGAATTTACCACAATATCATCCACATAGGCATGAACATTGCGCCCAATCTGATCATGAAGATAATCTGCACACACCGCTGGTAAGTTGCCTGAACACTCTTTAGCCCAAAAGGCATGGACACATAGAATAAGGCTCCAAAGGGAGTGATGAAAGTTGTTTTCTTCTGGTCCTTAACTGCCATTTTGATCTGATGACAACCAGAATAAGCATCCAAAAAACTCAAATGCTCACAACCCGCCGTAGCATCAATAATCTGATCAATACGTGGGAGAGAAAAGGGATCAGCTGGACAGGCCTTATTAAGGTATGTGTAATCCACACACATACGCCAAGTACCATTCCTCTTAAGCACCAGCACCGGGTTAGCCAACCACTCAGGATGAAAAACTTCAACAATGAACCCAGCCGCCAAGAGCCGGGCTACTTCCTCACCAATAGCATTGCGCCTCTCTTCATTGGAACAAAGAAGGAATTGCTTGACCTGTTTAAACTTTGAATCAATATTAAGAGTGTGCTCAGGGAGTTCCCTCGGTACACCTGGCATATCAAAAGGTTTCCATGCAAAGATGTCTTGGTTCTCATGGATTAACTCGATGAGCGCGCTTTCCTATTTTGGATCCAGATTAGCACTGATGCTGAACTGCTTGGATGAATCTCCAGGAACGAAATCAACTAGCTTAGTGTCATCTGCCGACTTAAACTTCAAGACCGGATCATGCTCCTTAGTTGGCTTTTTCAAAGATGTCATATCTACCGGGTCAACATTATCTTTGTAGAACTTCAATTCCTCTGTTGCACAGACAAACTCAGCATAAGCAGCGTCCCCTTCTTCACATTCCAAAGCTATTTTCCGGCTTCCATGCACTGTGATGGTCCCCTTGTAACCCGGCATATTTGAGTTGCAGATAAACATAACAAGGCCGTGCCATGAACTTGGCATAAGCCGGCCATCCAAACAGAGCGTGATACGGGCTTTGAATCTTGACCACTTCAATGGTTAGCGTCTCGGCCCTGGAGTCATGCTCATCCCCAAAGGCCACTTCCAAAGAGATCTTGCCTACAGGATACGCCTACTTACTAGGCACCACTCCATGGAAAACTGTATTGGATGGCTTAAGATTTTTTTCAGTCAACCCCATACGACGGAAAGTATCATAGTAGAGGATATTAATGCTGCTACCTCCATCCATGAGTACCTTAGTGAATTTGTATCCTCCAACCTGAGGTGCCACCACCAAAGCCAAGTGACCCGGATTATCAACCCAAGGCGGGTGATCCTCATGACTCCACACAATGGGCTGCTCAGACCATCGCAGGTAATGGGGAACCGCCGGCTCAACGGTGTTCATAGTCCTTTTATGGAGCTTCTGATCCCGCTTGCATAAAATCGTGGTGAAGATGTGGTACTGACCACTATTCAATTGCTTCGGATTACTTTGATAACCAGATTGCTGCTGCTGATTCCCCTGACCGGACTGTTGATTATAAGCACCTCGATTGCCTTGATTGCCTTGGCCCTGGAAACCGGAATTACAATCGCCACCATCGTAACCCGGACCATGAGAGCCGGAACCTGAGCCACCACCCGACCCATGATTGTCCTAGAAAATATTGGAATTTTTGTACTCTTTCATAATGAAACAATCCTTCCAGAGGTGAGTGGACGGCCTTTCCCGTGTACCATGCTTCGGGCAGGGCTGATTCAGCATCTGCTCGAGATTGAAACTTGATCCTCCAGTCCGAGGAGGTGGCCTTCCTTATGACGCTGACCATTATTCTGTGTGTTGGTATTAGCCACAAAACCCGAATTATTATCAGCTTTGCGCTTACCATTGCCCCCTAACTCGCCGAGTTATGATGCTGCCCCTTGGTGTTGCTACTCTTCTTTCCCTTTCCCGGCTTTTCATCATTAGACTCGGGGTCCTTGGTACTATCAGAGTCGGCATACTTAACTAGAGCAGCCATCAGCTCCCCCATGTTGCTGCAGTGGCGCTTGAGCTGCCCTAGCTTCTGTTTAAGGGGCATAAAACAACAATTCTTCTCTAACATTCACTACAAAAAAAAGACACATCCATGACATTTTGGGCCGAACGAAATTTTTTTCTGTCATACTTATGAAACTTCTATGACGATAATTGTGACAAAACCCGGTATCATCATAGATGTGGTGGGGTCCTACTTCTGTGACAAAAAATCACGACAGAAAATGTGCTTTTCATCTTGGGCGGGCCGAAGACGCAGCTGCATGACATTCTTTGGGTCGTCCATGACGGAAAAAACTGTGGTAGAAGCAAGGGCGAGGAAAATATCGGGGTGTTCCCGGTTACGTGGGTCGTCGGGGCCGAGCGATGCGCGTTTCTCTCGTACACGCACGCGTGTGGGTGCGAGGCGTTGGGCTCTAACTGAACCCGAGCGAGGCGGTAGGCTCTAATCGAACTCGAAGCGAGACCGCAGCTTACGACATCGAACCCGAAAGATAGATCAATGGCTGTTAACTAAACCTGATCGAGCGATTCCTTCGCTACTGCTGCTAACTGAAGCCGATCGATCCTGCTTGTAGATGAACAGTGATCATTGCATGGGGGTTTGGATGAACAGTTCCCGGTGGGGGTGGATGAATAGGACCCCATGGTGTTGCCTCTGGATGAACAGGACCCCGATCGATCGAGCCGGTTGGGGCTGGATGAACAGGACCCCGTGGAGAGCTGGATGAACAGGACCTGCCCGTGGAGGGCTAAATGAACAGTAGACGGTGTAGCGCTGGATGAACAGTAGCCCGTTGGAGGGCTGGTTGAACAGGAGCCCGTGGAGAGGGCTGGTTGAATAGTAGCTGGTGGAGTAGCGCGCGGTGGAGGCTGGATGAACAGGGGCTCGTGGATGAACAGTCGCGGGTGGAGGCTGGAGGAGGTCGATGGTGGATGAACAGTAGCCCGTGGGGGCTGGAGGGGGTCGACGGTGGAGATGAATAGTATCTCGTGGAGTCTCGTTTTGCGGTACGCCACACCCCTCCCGATGAACAGGACCCCCGTTTCGACCGTAGTGCTCCAACACAAGTCCGTTTCCTCCATTTTGCGGTACGCCACACCCTCCCGATCAACAGACCCCGCTTCGACCGTAGGAGGTCCGCTTCTCCGCTTTGTGGTACGCTGCACTTCTCCCGATGAACAGATCCTGCTTCGACCGTGGCCGGTCGAACACAAGGCCGTCTCCTCCGTTCTGCAGTACGCCAGGCCTCGTTTCCATCGTCTATTCCGTCCAAGTCCTCTCGATGAACATGACGACACATTTCATTCCGACCCAGCCGGTTGGCTCCCCATGAACACGATGACGACGCAGTTTCTCCGTTCCGACCCAGCCATGTACATGGGCCCTGGCCATACGTATGCGCGAGTAGGCGTTCGAGACCCTGCCCGTATGTACGTACGTGGCTGTATTTTCTTTCTTGCAAACCGGCAGACGATTCAGACATGCTACGGCACGCTCTACTACGACACGTGCGCGCCTCTACATTGACCAAGATATACGCATACCGCTCACGACCAGAATGACAACACTACGTGCGCTCACCAGGTGGGTCCCGACCGCGTGCACTTCCTTGCTCATGAAGATGTAGCTGGTGGGACCCAGCAGTCAGGGGGCGAATCGTTTTTTTGCCCGGACACACTTCCTTGTGTGCAAAGATGTAGCTGGTCGGTCCCAGCAGTCAGGGGGAAATGTTATTTTTTTGCGAAATACGGTGGCCCGTTGTAACACACTAAAAATTTAACCATGATTTATTGATTAAAATTTTGCCTTGGTAAATTATTATTTTTTTGGATTTTTCTTTGTTTCAGAACCCCTATTTCAATTATTATTGGACTTGTATACCCTCTCAAGAAAACATTTATTTTATTAGTGGAAATTATTTATATGATTATTTTCCCTGAGCTTTATTCTTTTAAAAATGGGTTTTCATACGTTTTGGGTTCCATTTGCACTACAACCCTTTGATAAATTTGTTTAAAAATCCCACCAAAAATTGGAGATGACATATGATGTCCCTCAATCACTTTTATGCAAAAAGATCTTTTAGCATTTGAAGAATTTGAGCTCTACACGAAATTCGCAAATCTGGTCCAGATTGCACTTTTGCACTACAACCTATTTAAATATTTCTTTAAAACTTCCACCAAAATTAGGGGATGTTAGTAGGAGTATATTATTCATCTTTGTGCAAAAAACCACTAATGTTCTTTGAAAATTTTGAACAAATCATCCTCTTTTGCTCTCTGGTCCACTTTGGCATTTTCTACTGCAACCATATTTTAGCCTGCCCTTTTTCCCTTGATTCTTTTTCCTTCTTATAGTCCTCCCTACAAAAATCTTAAGTACAGGAGAATGGACCTATTGGTGTATTTTTTGTCCATGAAACTATGCCCTTATCTTCCTGTCCAGAATTGGTTTTTTCAAAAACTTGCACTATCAAGTTTCTGTTTTTGCCAAGCTAACCTTGACACCCTCTGACTCATCCAAAGAGACACTGGTCTGGAGCTTTTGGCCACCCCAAGAGTTGCCTAGATGCCCCTGGCATTCTGTCAAACACCTTGAGTGCATGAGCAGATTTGGCATGATCTTTAGTTTGCATTGTGGACTTGACCCCCTGACCAAACCAACATGTCCACTAAGCTCCTAGATGACCCTAGCCTAGACCTGCTAAACCTCATGTGATTTGGAGCCTCCTGGCAAGCGTTGGCATTTTGCTGAACATGCAGCGTGCATGCTCTGGGCGCGCCCAGAGCGCACGTTTTGCATGCTTGCAAGACCGAGTCGCCAAGGCCCCACCGCTGCCGCGCCCAGCGCTCGTTCGCCCTTCCCCACTCGCAGCCAGCGCGCCCCAACTCCTCCCTCGCCAGAGCCGCCTGGCCCCTCTCGGCGCCTCTGGCGCCACCGACGCAAGCCGCCACCGCCGCTCCGATAGCTCTGCCTTGGACGGCGCCGCCCGAGCCACACGCGTGCGCCATCTGCCCTCTGGAGCAGTCCGAGCCCATCAACAAGCTCGCTCGCAGCGCTTCTGCCACCACGCCCCCGATACGTAATGGCGGTTCGCCGTTAAGCTTATCCCCGGCCGCCGCGGAACTGACCTTGGACGCCTATAAAAGGACCCCCGAGCTTGCCTAGGCCCTCAGGCAACCTTCAAGCCAACCCCCTGTAGCACCCTTGGCCAGCAGTCGACGGCGGGAAGCTTTCTTCCCCATCTCCGGTCAGCTCGGCGCCGCCGTGTTCTGGTCCCGCTCATCGCAACCAGGCCCTCCCCCATCCCTCCAGCACCACCACCCGACTCCCCTTGACCGTGCGGAGCTTCAACCTCTCAAACGCATCCGGGAACCGCCATCGCCCAAAGCCCCAATTCACCCGAAGCTGCCGTCCGCCGCGGAGTTCACCGCCGGCGACTACCTCCATCCCTGCCACCCCCTCGACCACCGGGAGGACCGCCCTAGACTGAGGATCCATCCCTGCCCTCCGGAGCCCGCGGGGAGCCGCCGTTCGCCGGCATTGATCGCCGGAGCCCCGCCTCTGTTCAGCCAGAGGAGGAAGGAGGCGGGGGCGACAAGTCAAACCTGACCAGTGGGCCCCCTGGACCCACTGTCAGTGACCCTGAGCCGGCCCGCGCTGTTTTAAGTGGAGGTGTAAACGCAAAGTACGTCTCCTACGTGTATCTATTTGAAACATTTTTTTTCTTCTCTTTTTCTGTTTTATTTTAAAAACAGAAAGTTGACTAAACTTTGACTGGCTATAACTTTTTAAATATAACTCCAAATGAGTTGATTCTTTTTCCTATCTCTCTCAAATATTGTCTAGTTTATTTTCAGATTTATTTGAAAAAAAATCAGCCAACTTTTTGTACTGTTTTGAAACTATGTGTTAATTTGAATATTTTCAAAAATAGGATTTTGAAGAAGAAGAAAACTTTCAAAAGTTTTGGGAATGCACCCTGCCTCTCCACAACCTGAAGGCAAGCATTCTAAACTCTGGCATAATATGTTTGTGTGTCGTTTGAATACAGTTACAACACTCCTTGTCTCAGAGTTTTCGTTATTTTATGTAATGATATGAACATACTCATAAGTGCATATTGATGATTCCGTGCTTTTGGAATTTGATACATTGTGATAGTAATCACCCTCGAATGCTTTTCATGCATACCGGAGGGAAGCCGGGAAAGTCTCTGTCTTGGGTAGACACGAGCTTGTCCCTAGTTCCTCGTTGAGACGGTTGTGCCCAGTATGGCATGACGGGGTATGATGAGTGGTGATTCTATCTGTTGGTTGAAAATACATCTGTTATGCTAATCATGCAGGGAATACTTAAACCTCCTGAGTCGACCATAAATCGAGTCTTGTTCCAGTAACCCCCATACTTGTTTCGTACTAGCACTTGTCCCTGCCGCAGGTAGGGTACGGTTCAGTAAGTTGTCAACCCCTTCCTAGCACACACCGTACAGAGAGGCCATGGTGGAAAATACCGGATGCATCCGGTAGGCATGCCACCTGGTCCGGGGGCATGGGTGTTTCCGGTTGGGACCGAGAGGGGGGCACCCCTTAGAGCGCGCGATATAAATTTGATCCCATGCTACGCGAGGTTGTAGCCTCCCCACTTAGAGTTTTTCTTAACATGTGTCGTGGGTGATTCCAGACGATGGTAAGTTAAGCTGGTGTGTGCGGTCAGGTGTGTTTTCAATTAAAAGACTGTAAATGGAATTAGTCCCGACGGACTAAAGGAATCTGTTACTCATGGGTAAATAGTACACCCTCTGCAGAGGTTAAATCTATTCGAATAGCCGCGTCCATGGTTAAGGACTACAGTCTGGGATGGGTCAAGTGTCGGTCTTAGTGTCGGTCTTCGGAGGGGAAAAACTGCTAAGCCAGAACATTGATTATGACCTGTGACATATGATGATTATGGTTATTATTATTTTGGACTAACCATTTACATTGTTTGAATTATTGAGTATCCTTGGGATGATTCTACCTCCTGGATATTCACCTTGATTACTCTCATATAAGCCCTTTAAGTGGTGTCGCACAGACGCCCGACTGTGGCATGTTCGTTAGTTCTTTCACTTATAAGCCCTTTATGTGGTGTCGCTGAGACGCCCGACTGTGGCACGCTTTCTATTTATTTACTTTATAAGCCCTTTATGTGGTGTCGCACAGACGCCCAACTGTGGCATGTTCGTTACTTGTTTCACTTATAAGCCCTTTATGTGGTGTCGCTCAGACGCCCGACTGAGGCATGCTTTATGTTATTGTCCTTTCGAGGCGTCGCTTCAGACACCCGATCGGTGCATTCTATTTCTACTCTTTGATTGCATAATCATGTTTCATATGAATAACGTGCTCACGTGCTTCATGGAATTTTATTCTTTGACTGACGTTGTGATCATAGAATATTTCAGTACATGATTATCATTTGTTATGTTATACCCGTGTTCATAATGTTTGCGAGTACATTCAAAGTACTCACTGGCTTGTCCCTGGCTATTATCTTGGCCAGATTTCTTGCATGGAGAGGAGCGTTGCGATGACAGCCCCGAAACCTAAGCAATGGTGATAGCAGCCTCGCGAAGATAGGACTTATCCAGGTCAGCTGTTCCTGTGGGAAATGGAGTCCCATAGACGCTGGTGATCCACAATCTGCTTCCGCCTTCAACCACTAGAAACCATTTGTTGTATTCATAGGCCAGAACGGCCTTGTACTACACATTATGAACTTTGCTTGGAATTTCTGTATTGAGTTAGTGCCTCATCAGCTAACAGTAATCCTGGGGCTGATGAGGACAAGGGCCATTTTCTGGGAAATTAATATCCCGAAAATCCGGTCCTGACAAACTTGGTATCAGAGCCAGGCTGACCATTGGCTAATCCTATCTTATCCAGGTCGAAAAACCTAGGTTAACTAACATACCAGACCTTAACCTAACCCGAGCCAAGCTTCTCATGTAAGATATCCACACAGTGACCCGACACTTTTGGCAGTCGGTGCCCAACCTACCAGCCTAGCCTGTCGATCACGCGCTAGTGACCAACACCTAAATTGTCTCATTCGCAAGCGTGCGAAGGAAAACTCCGTCCCCTTTTTCTATAAAAAGGGCACGCTAGCCTCAACACAGCACAACAACAACCCCTTTCCCAAACCGAGCCATAATGCCTGGCCCCGTCGTGCACAATGAGACCACAGCAACCTACCTTGGAGGTTTTGTGAGCGTGCTAGCAAACCTCACCCGCCGTGCCTTTGCATTAGAAGAGCCCCCAGAATATGTTGTTTACCAAGGACCCATGAGCGGTGAGAGCTGTCAATTCTGGGCCACTGTGCACGTCTATGGTAGGGGTGTATCTCCAGAACGCCCCTACAGGTTCACCGTAAGAACAACTTCCTTTGAGCCACAAGACATTCAATTAGCTGCTCGAGAGGCTGTAGTTCAACTCAGGCACTTGTCGCCCAGAGTTAACTGTCGCTCGTTCTACTATTACCCCAGCCGTGACGGGTATGGTAGGCCACCCGAAGTTTCCAACAGAGATCACGAGACGGATCCTGCATTGTTGCATCTGGTGCGCTATGTAAGTGCACTAGAGGAACTGTTCAATCAAATCACCCTTGATCTGATCGCAGCTCATGGAGAACTGATACGCCGAGCCCCGGCGAGAGGAGAAAATGAGCCCAACGCTGACAACCCAGTCGTGCTATTCGGACAACCGATCGAGTCCTTGAGGACTGCCCCAGTCATCGACCAAAATACCTTGATGTCCCTAGAAGTGCTTCGCCGCCGTTTGGGAACACGCTCCAACGGGATTGTGGCCAACAATCCCCGGGATGGTCGTCATCGCTACCCCGACCCTGCCGCCCCTCAACCCCCTCCAGCTAACCCCGGCGGTGAAACCCGTGGAGAAGCCTCGACGTCCACAAGGCATGCCCACCTAAATATTAACGAAGTATACTAAAGTCACTCGAGTAGTACCGAGTCTTACTATGTCCACACCCTGTAATTGTGTGATCCTGTATCGCCATAATTAAATGTTGTCTGCTTGTGCTTCCCTATTTTATATAGTAGCCATGCATAAGTATGTTGGTGTACGGTTGCATTTTTAATTCCGGGCACAGCTACCAAAACCAACCCCGACAACACAAAGTTTGTGCTATGAGTAACCCATTTGGTTTCAGCTAATAGCAGTAATTTTTTTTAAAAACAACCCTTATCAAATCTCGAGGACGAGATTTTTCTTAAGGGGGTAGTGTTGTAACACCCCAAAAATTTAACCATGATTTATTGATTAAAATTTTGCCTTGGTAAATTAATTTTTTTTTTTGGATTTTTCTTTGTTTCAGAACCCCTCTTTTCTCCTGAATTGTAGAGTTTTCACCCCAAGTAAAAAACTTTTCAATTATTAGTGGACTTGTATACCCTCTCAAGAAAACATTTATTTTATGACTGGAAATTATTTATATGATTATTTTCCCTGAGCTTTATTCTTTTAAAAATGGTTTTTCATAAGTTTTGGGTTCCATTTGCACTACAACCCTTTGATAAATTTGTTTAAAAATCCCACCAAAAATTGGAGATGACATATGATGTCCCTAAATCACTTTTATGCAAAAAGATCTTTTAGCATTCGGAGAATTTGAGCTCTACACCAAATTCGCAAATCTGGTCCAGATTGCACTTTTGCACTACAACCTATTTAAATATTTCTTTAAAACTTCCACCAAAATTAGGGGATGTTAGTAGGAGTATATTATTCATCTTTGTGCAAAAAACCACTAATGTTCTTTGAAAATTTTGAACAAATCATCCTCTTTTGCTCTCTGGTCCAGTTTGGCATTTTTACTACAACCATATTTTAGCTTGCCCTTTTTCCCTTGATTCTTTTTCCTGCTTATAGTCCTCCCTACAAAACCCTTAAGTCCAGGAGAATGGACCTATTGGTGATTTTTGGTCCATGAAACTATGCCCTTATCTTCCTGTCCAGAATTGGTTTTCTCAAAAACTTGCACTATAAGTTTCTGTTTTTGCCAAGCTAACCTTGACACCCTCTTACTCATCCAAAGAGACACTGGTATGGAGCTTTTGGCCACCCCAAGAGTTGCCTAGATGCCCCTGGCATTCTGTCAAACACCTTGAGTGCATGAACAAATTTGGCATGCTATTTAGTTTGCATTGTGGACTTGATACCCTGACCAAACCGACATGTCCACTAAGCTCCTAGATGACCCTAGCCTAGACCTGCTAAACCTCATGTGATTTGGAGCCTCCTGGCAAGCGTTGGCATTTTGCTGAACATGCAGGGTGCGTGCTCTGGGCGCGCCCAGAGCGCACGTTTTGCATGCGCGCACCGAGTCGCCGGCCCCACCGCCATCGCCTCAGCTGCTCGCCCCTTCCCACTCGCAGCCAGCGCCCCTAACTCCTCCTCGCCGCAGAGCCGCCTGCCCCCCTCTCAGCCCCTACTGGCGCCACCGACGCAAGCCGCCACCGCCGCTCCGACAGATCTGCCATGGACGGCGCCGCCCGAGCCACACGGGTGCGCCAGCTGCCCTCTGGAGCAGTCCGAGCCCATCCAAAAGCTCGTCTGCAAGCGCTCGTCGCCGCCACGTCCCCCTTGGATACAGAACGGCGGTTCGCCGTCAAGCTTATCCCCGGCCGCCACGGAACCGACCTTGGCCGCCTATAAAAGGACCCCCGAGCTCGCCTAGGCCCCCAAGCAACCTTCAAGCCAACCCCCTGGAGGTCCCCTGGCTAGCAATCGACGGCGGGAAGCTTTCTTCCCCATCTCTTTTTCTATTTTATTTTGAAAACAAAAAGTTGACTAAACTTTGACTGGCTATAACTTTTTAAATATAACTCCAAATGAGTTGATTCTTTTTCCTACCTCTCTCAAATATTGTCTAGTTTATTTTCAGATTTATTTGAAAAAAATTCACACAACTTTTTGTACTGTTTTGAAACTATGTGTTAATTTGAATATTTTCAAAAATAGGATTTTGAAGAAGAAGAAAACTTTCAAAAATTTTGGGAATGCACCCTGCCTCTCCACAACCTGAAGGCAAGCATTCTGAACGCTGGCATAATATGTTTGTGTGTCGTTTGAATACGGTTACAACACTCCTTATCTCGGAGTTTTCGTTATTTTATGTGATGATATGAACATACTCATAAGTGCATATTGATGATTCCGTGCTTTTGGAATTTGATACATTGTGATAGTAATCACCCTCGAATGCTTTTCATGCATACTGGAGGGAAGCCGGGATAGTCTCTGTCTTGGGTAGACACGAGCTTGTCCCTAGTTCCTTGTTGAGACGGTTGTGCCCGGTATGGCATGACGGGGTATGATGAGTGGTGATTCTGTCTGTTGGTTGAAAATACATCTGTTATGCTAATCATGCAGGGAATACTTAAACCTCCTCAGTCGACCATAGATCAAGTCTTGTTCCAGTAACCCCCATACTTGTTTCGTACTACCACTTGTCCCTGTCGCAGGTAGGGTATGGTTCAGTAAGTTGTCAACCCCTTCCTAGCACACACCGTACAGAGAGGCCATGGTAGAAGATACCGGATGCATCCAGTAGGCATGCCACCTGGTCCGGGGGCATGGGTGTTTCCGGATGGGACTAAGAGGGGGGCACCCTTAGAGCGCGAGATATAAATTTGATCCCATGCTACGTGAGGTTGTAGCCTCCCCACTTAGAGTTTTGCTTAACAGGTGTTGTGGGTGATTCCAGACACCGGTAAGTTAAGCTGGTGTGTGCGGTCAGGTGTGTTTTCAATTAAAAGATCGTAAATAGAATTAGTCCCGACGGTCTAAAGGAATTCGTTACTCGTGGGTAAAGAGTACACCCTCTGCAGAGATTAAATCTATTCGAATAGCCGTGTCCATGGTTAAGGACTACAGTCTGGGATGGGTCAAGTGTCGGTCTTAGTGTCGGTCTTCAGAGGGGAAAAACTGCTAAGCCAGAACATTGATTATGACCTGTGACATATGATGATTATGATTATTATTATTGTGGACTAACCATTTACATTGTTTGAATTATTGAGTATCCTTGGGATGGTTCTACCTCCTGGATATTCACCTTGATTACTCTCATATAAGCCCTTTAAGTGGTGTCGCACAGACGCCCGACTGTGGCATGTTCGTTAGTTCTTTCACTTATAAGCCCTTTATGTGGTGTCGCTGAGACGCCCGACTGTGGCACGCTTTCTATTTATTTACTTTATAAGCCCTTTATGTGGTGTCGCACAGACGCCCGACTGTGGCATGTTCGTTACTTGTTTCACTTATAAGCCCTTTATGTGGTGTCGCTGAGACGCCCGACTGTGGCATGCTTGCTATTTATTTAATTTATAAGCCCTGTATGTGGTGTCGCACAGACGCCCGACTGTGGCATGTTCATTACTTGTTTGACTTATAAGCCCTTTATGTGGTGTCGCTGAGACGCCCGACTGTGGCATGCTTGCTATTTATTTACTTTATAAGCCCTTTATGTGGTGTCGCATAGACGCCCGACTGTGGCATGTTCGTTACATTTTTCACTTATAAGCCCTTTATGTGGTGTCGCTCAGACGCCCGACTGAGGCATGCTTTATGTTATTGTCCTTTCGAGGCGTCGCTTCACACACCCGATCGGCGCATTCTATTTCTACTCTCTGATTGCATAATCATGTTTTATATGAATAACGTGCTTACATGCATCATGGAATTTTATTCTTTGACTGACGTTGTGATCATAGAATATTTCAGTACATGATTATCATTTGTTATGTTATACCCGTGTTCATAATGTTTGCGAGTACATACAAAGTACTCACTGGCTTGTCCCTGGCTATTGTCTTGGCCAGATTTCTTGCATGGAGAGGAGCGTTGCGATGACTGCCCCGGAACCTAAGCAATGGTGATAGCAGCCTCGCGAAGATAGGAGTTATCCAGGTCAGCTGTTCCTGTGGGAAATGGAGTCCCATAGACGTTGATGATCCACAATCCGCTTCCACCTTCAACCACTAGAATCCATTTGTTGTACTCATAGGCCAGAACGGTCTTGTACTACACATTATGTACTTTGCTTGGAATTTCTGTATCGAGTTAGTGCCTCATCAGCTAACAGTAATCCTGGGGCTGATGAGCACAAGGGCCATTTTCTAGGAAATTAATATCCCGAAAATCCAGTCCTGACAACCGTCCGGTGGGTCCCTGCTGTCAGGTGGAGGAACAATTATTTTGCGCGTAATAAGGAGGCACTTCCTTGCGGCCGCCGTAGACCCAGCTGTCAGCCTCTCCACGTCAAGATACTCTTCCGATGGAAGTCGTTCCTTGACCACGTTGACCACACCGCGCCGAGAGCACCACGGCGGTGGACGACGGCGAGGCCTAGGAAGGGGACGACGCAGAGCCGGGTAAGACGCGGCAGCGGAAGCCCGCGCGGAGAGGGGTACGTGGGTTCACTGGTTCGGCTGCGGTGTGAGGCTGCCGTCGCCGCCAGAATAACAGGGGTGTGGGTGAGTAGAGGATGGCTCGCCAGCGGCGGGAGTAGTACGGGCGGTGAGGCCTCCGCGGCATCACAGCCGCCACGGAGGCGTGAGCACGCGACACGACCGGCGCTGGTTTGGGCGGCTGGAGCAAGAAGACCAGTGGTTGAAGAAGCACTACGGCCGTTCAATGGACATCGTACGGTCACTTGAGCTAGAATCATTCATATTGACTAAGTTGACAAAGCCCTCCGTCCCCGTGAACTTAGTAGGCCCACAAGTAAGCCTCCCACCAAGGTGGGTCCCAGCTAGCAAGGGGATTATTCATTTTTTTGCGTAGTAAGGAGGCACTTCCGGTGGGTCCGAGCTGACAGCGGGGGGAACGCTTTTTTCGCGAAATACGGTGACCCGTCCGGTGGGTCCCAGCAGTCAGGGGGAAATGTTTTTTTCGCAAAATACGGTGGCCGGACCTGTGGGTCCCTGCTGTTAGGTGGAGGAATCATTATTTTCTGTGTAATAAGGAGGCACTTCCTTGCTGCGGCCATGGACCCAGCAGTCAGCCTCTCCACGTACAGTACACTTCCGATGGAAGTCGTTCCTTGACCATGTTGACCACGCCGTGTTCCATTGCATGCATGCGTCCATGGGCATGGTGCGTCCCACTGTCAGCCTCTCACGTACAGTCATCTTCCGATGACTCTCGGTTGTTGACCACGTTGACCACACCGTGCCGAGTGCACCAAAGGCCGGTGGACGACGGCGAGGCCCCAGACTGGAACGACCCGGAGATGGGGAAGACGGGGAAGTGGAGTCACAGATGGAGAGGAGTGGGAAACTTGACTAGTTCGGGTGTGCGGCAGCACAGCCGTGGTGCTGCCCACGGGAGACAGGAGCAAGAACAGAGGTTGAAGAAGGAGCACGGCTGTTGGATTAACATCCAACGATCCAGCTGCTAGAATCATTTGTTGATTAAGTTAACAAAGCCCTGCGTACACGTCCGCTTAGTAGGCCCACAAGTCAGCCACCAAATCTGACGGGTCCCAGCTGTCAACGGGAGGAATAATTTTTTTTGCATCACAAGGAGGCACTTCCTTCCGGGCGAAGATACAGCCGGTGGGTCCTAGTTGTCAGGTGGAGGAAACATTTTTTTCAGCTTAATAAGGAGGAACTTTCCTTGCGTGCGACCATGGACCTCGTAGGTCCTAGCTGTCAGGATCTCCACCTACAATCCTCTTCCGATGAATCTCGTTTGTTGACCACGCCGCACCGAGCGCAGCGAGGCGATGGACGACGGCGAGGCCCCAGACGGGAATGACTCAGAGATGGGAAGACGCGGCAGTGGAGTCGCAAATTGAGTGGAGGAGAAGGGTCATAACTGGTTCTGGTGCGGCGTGGGGCTGCAGTCGGTGGAGAATAACAGGAGGTGTGGAGGGTGGAGGGATAGCCTAGCCGGCAGTGGGGTAGCGCTTCGCAGCGATGCATGCTAAGCAGAGCCGCTAGCCGCCGGTAACATTCCAAATTTTCAATTTGGAATGTTATACATAGATCATCAATTGCATATCATATTTTATTGCATTTTGGCCCGATCCTAGAAATTCCACGCAACTGAAGGACCCACGGAGAGAGTTGGAGATTTCGTTATTTTCATATTTGAGTATTCTCAAATTTTGAAAATAGGATCATTTGATTTGATTTATTTTATCTTCAATTATTTCTACTGTCAAAATATGAGAGAGGGAATAAAATGACTTTCCTAAAATAAAGGAATAATGAAGATTTAATAAAAAATCAAATAAGATTTTATTTGGAGTTTTTCACTATTTTATTTGGATTTAAGAAAAATTGCACGTTTTCAAAACTGCATTTTAGAGCCAAGAAAATGTTCACCTCGTCCTAAATTTCACTTAGGCGGTGAAAATTTGTTTTGGCATTTTTAGATTTTTATTTATTTTTCTAGAATTTTGTGAGTTTCATGAATTGTTTTTTTAAAGCGCCAAGACTCCGATCGGGGGCAAGGCCCAGCCAGGCCGGACCAGCGCCGCCGCCGCCTCCAGCACCGGCTCGGGACCGGTGTCCCGAGCGTAGCCGCCGCCGCCCGAGTCCGGAGGTACTCCGCCTCCTGCCCCCTCGCCCAAGCCAGCCACCGACCCCCACCTATATAAATCGTCATTGCCGCCCCCTTGAGCTCTCGAGCCACCGCAACCCCGCCACGGAGCCGCCGAGCCTCCCGCCCGCCGCCAGTCGCCGCCCCTCGCCCGCCCGCCAAGCCGCCCGCCCGCGGAGTACCTCGCCGAGGTACTGCTCGAGCCGCCGCCGCCGGACCGGTTTTTTAAGAAAAAAACCACTTCGGTTTTTTTAGAAATACCTAGTTTCGTTTTTTTAGATCGGTTTTTTTGGTTTAGTTTAATTAGCGAGCGTTCGCTCGTTCATTCGTTTTAACGAACGCGTTCACCGTTTAGTTACAGTTAACGAACGTCCGTTCGTTAAGCTGTTCGTCGTTTTTCTTTTTCTCGGATTTGTTCGTCGATTTTTCTGATCGCGATTTCTGATCCAATTTTCGATCTAGTATAACTTTTTGCTCGTTTATCGGAATCAGGCGATTCAAGCGCCTAGAGTTTCGAATCAAAACTCTCTTTCTGAATAATCAACTAAAACAAGTTGTTGCTACTGTAAAATTTGACTTAGGTCTAGATTAGTAAACAAAGATTGTTTCTTTCGCCGTTTGACTTTCGTTGCTTCATTCGAGTTGTTTCTTTTTGCAAACCGGAGTTCTTAAGTTGAACTTTCTGGTTAGATCTTTTATTTGAGTTTTACCTGTGCATTACTTGAGTACTTATTTTGTGCTTGTTTGTTTGCGATAGAGTACCTGGAGTGCGCCGCTTGCTACTTTGAGTCTCTAGGTTTCACGGATCATCAGCAAGGCAAGTAACACTTTGATCATACCTCTTTTCATACCCAGTTTTTATGCATTAGATCAATCCTCAAACATTGCATGATTAGGATCTAAATTAAACTGTGGGCTTGGGAAACTAGTTGAGGTAGTACCAATTACCTGTTTTATTATCAAACCCTTGGGAGTTACTTCTGCGTTTGCTTATTATGCCATGCTATGCTAGTAGACGTGGATTGGGTGAGTGTATCCATGACAGATGTGAGATTGTTAATTACTGGTTTATTTAAGGTGGCAATTTAAACACACATCTGGGTGTATTGAGGTACCTGGGTATTCCAGGATTGCCTGTTTCTTTTGGACCGCCACCCAGGCTCAAAGCGATTATGAGATTATTCATGCTAGAAACTTCCGTGTGCAGCCACAAGCTACTATGGGCTCTAGCATAGTTGACTAAGTCATGCGAACTCTTACAGTGGTAGACTAGCAGATGTAGAGGGATGTAGGTGTAACTGTCTACCCGTTCGTAAGGTGCTAGCGCTTCTGGAATACTATGTCTCGGTCATCCGTTTCTCAAACACCATGTAGTGCGAGAAATCAAACGGAGGAGATCGAGTCTTGTGGGGAAAAGTGCACAAACCTCTGCAGAGTGTATAAACTAATCATGGTTAGCCGTGTCCCCAGCTATGGACATCTTGAGTATCTAGTACTTGGATTATCATGTGAATCTCATCATGTTACTTTAATTAATATTGTTGGGTTTTAATGGTGATACTTAATTGGGATTGAGAATGCTGTCAACCATTCTCAATGTTTAACAACCACCATGATAGTTAAACAAAATTTATTCCTTTGCAGTTGGGAAAAATTGGCTTTACGCAAAACTGTAACCATAGAGCTTTCCACCAACCATATGTGCATGTAGTATAGCATTACTCTTTCATATTGCTCTCTATGTGTTACATTGCCAGCATATTCCATGTGCTAACCCGTTTTCGGGCTGCAACATTCATGTTGCAGACTTTTCAGACGATGAGTAAGGTGCCTTAGGTCGTGGTTCTATACTCAGTGATGCCGTTGGAGTTGATGGACTCGCTTATCTTCCAAGCCTTCCTATGTTATCATTATTAGATGGCCTTAAGCCATATTTATTGTAATAAGTTCTCTTTTGAGACATTCGATGTAATAAGTGTGTGATTGCTACTATGTTATAAATCCTTCAAGTACTGTGCGTGTCAGCATTACTGATCTAGGGATGACACTGATGCACAGAGGTCAGACTGTTTGAGGTCTGGTCGCTACAAGATGGTATCAGAGCACACGCTGACTGTAGGACACGACCACTAAGCTAAAGCCCTAGATCACTACTCTTTCTTCTCTTTCTGACTCCTCATGTTTTCTATTCTTTTAGGATGGCGGATGCAAGGAACAAGTTCACACAACCGGATGAAGATACACCCTTTGGATGCCACTTGAAGGAAGTCACTAGATACCTGAACATTGGAATACCAAGCTTCATCGGGACCTACAACGCCACTTTACGCGAAGAGGAGCGCTAGATGATTCAAGTTCAAGTTCTAGGAAGGACATTCGCACCAGTCACGGAGCCCATAGAGTTTTCCTTTTATGCACCAACCTGGAGTCTAGGAAAGAGCATGGCAGCCCACATCGCCATGGGACGTATTGGAGAAGTTTACCGCAATGATCTCAAGAATACTATCTACCAAATTTGTGGGCGCCGAGATGAGCAATGGGAGATGATGAGCACCAGGAGGGATAGATCAATCGCAACATATATCCAGGAGTCAAACCAGCATATCCGACGTCAGGAGAACCAGATGTGCGCAGGCATGGAAGATCTGCAGAAGGCCTTGACCAAGATCAAGGAGCTAGAGGAAGAACTCAAGGCTACGCGTGAATATTACATGGAAGAAATTGAAGTGCTAGTGGAGAAGAATGATCACTTAACGAGGAAGCTCGGAGTTTTCATGGGAGACCCCGCGCCAGGAGGAAATGACGACGATTCCACTTGCCCGAATAACTATATCATCATCGACGACACCGACTCGGATCCCGACGATAGTGATGATGACTATGTCGATGAAGCTGGAGCAGATATCATGGAATCTTCATCGGAGCAGTTTTTTCTAGTTGACCACCATAACAATAGTAGAAATTCCCCCATTGTATTTAGTTTAGTCCAAGCACTTTTGTAACGATAGTTAGACCGTTGTATGCCCTTGTTTGTTTTGATTGGGGTGTTATTGATTGAATTTGTCTCATGTGCATATGGGTAGTGTTTTCTCACTAGACCTCATTCTATTCTATTTTCTCACGCTCTCTAAACCCTCAGATGCCTCCGAGACGCGACACCGGATTTGTTTTCCCACCGGAGATCAGTCAGTTGATTCAGCAGCAGAATGCCTTGATTCAAACACTGGTATAGAACCAAGGCAACAACAACAACAACAACAACAACAACCCACCACCACCACCACCTTTTGACCATTTGACTCGTTTCTTGAGGCGAAATCCGCCGGTGTTTTCCAATAGCACCGAGCCGATTGTTGCAGATGATTGGCTCCGCAAGGTTGGAAGGGAGCTGACCACTGCAGGATGCACTGATGCGGAGAGAGTGCGTTTTGCCACACATCAGCTTGATGGACCCGCATCATCATGGTGGGAGAATTACACAGCCACCCACCCTATTGACACTGTCACGTGGGATCAGTTTCAGCAAGCTTTCTGTACTGCCCACGTTTCAGCAGGAGCTATGGCCCTGAAGAAGCGTGAGTTTCACAACTTATGCCAAGGAGGACGATCAGAAGCCAAGATGTGGAGGACTTTAGTAAGTTAGCACGTTATGCCCCGGATGACGCTACTACGGATGCAGCTAAGGTGAGAAGTTTCGAAGGACTGAATGATGAGCTGAGCATGCGTTGATGGTAGCCACTTTCAATAACTACCAGGAGTTGGTAGATCGTGCTCTTATGATTGAAGGGAAGCAGCAACAGATTGATAACCGCAAGAGGAAGTATGGACAGGGGAAGTAAAATTCTGGAGCTCAGTAGAAGCTATGCTTTACGCCAAAACCGGGAGGACAATTTCAGCATACCCATGGAGGAGGTACCTCACACAATCATAATGGTTCCAAGAATGGAAACGGGGGTGGAGGAAACAACGGACAAAACCGCACCAACCCGTCAACCCCAGCCAGGAGAGACCTGAGCCAAGTCACATGCTTTAAGTGTCAGAAAACTAGACATTATGCCAATGAATGTCCCGAAGCCCAGAATGGAAATGGCAATGGAAGCTCAGGGAAGAAGCCGAACCCTTTCAACAGGGGACAGGTGAACCACGTTAACATGGAGGAGGTTGAAGCTCAGCCAGATGTAGTAATAGGTAAGTTTTTTGTTAAGACATTTACTACAATCGTTCTTTTTGATACTGGTGCATCGCATTCATACATATCACGGGGATTTGTGGATAAGTACAAACTGCCCACCAAGGTTCTTAGAACACCTATGCTAGTAAGCTCACTAGGAGCGGAGTATATGGCCAGTCGTGGATGTTTTCAAGTACCTTTGAGTATAGGTAGGCATGTTTTCCCCACGGATTTAATCATTCTGGAATCGCAAGGTTTGGACGTGATTCTAGGTATGCATTGGCTATCGATGTATGGAGCGAACATCGATTGCGCCAGTAAGTCGATTTTGCTTACAACGCCAGAAGGAAGAAGGATCAAGTATGTATCATGGCATGAGCCGAGGAGGACACAAGTAAACTCCTTATCAGGAGTTGTGCAGGAGGAAGTACCAGTGGTGAAGGATTACCCGGACATGTTTCCAGAAGAGTTGATAGGCATGCCACCGGATAGAGACATTGAGTTTTTGATTGAGCTTTTGCTAGGCACAGGGCCAATATCCAAGAGACCGTACCGGATGCCCGCACAAGATTTGGAAGAAATTAAGAAACAGATTAAGGAGTTACTGGATAAAGGTTTATTCGCCCAAGTTCTTCGCCTTGGGGATCGCCAGTACTTCTAGTAGAGAAGAAGGATGGATCATTGAGAATGGTTGTTGATTATCGTGGATTGAATGAAGTGACAATTAAGAATAAGTACCCATTGCCGATGATCAACGACTTGTTTGACCAATTGCAAGGAGCTAAGGTATTTTCCAAGATCGATTTGCGATCAGGATACCATCAGTTGGAGATTCGAGAGCATGATATACCTAAGACGGCTTTTACCACCAGGTACAGGCTGTATGAGTATACCGTTATGTCATTTGGGCTGACTAACGCACCTGCCTATTTCATGAACATGATGAACAAGGTGTTTATGGAATTTTTGGATAAGTTCGTCATGGTGTTCATTGATGATATTTTGGTCTACTCGAAGAATGAAGAAGAGCATAAGGAGTATTTGCGTTTAGTACTCGAGAAGCTCAGAGAACATTAGTTATATGCCAAGTTCAGCAAATGTGAGTTTCGGTTGAAGGAAGTTGGATTTCTCGGACACGTTATATCCGGAGAAGGTATAGCAGTGGATCCCACCAAAGTTGCCACTGTGACAAACTGGGAAGCACCAACGATAGTTGGAGAGATCCGGAGTTTTCTTGGACTGGCAGGATACTACCGAAGATTCGTTGAGAATTTCTCGAAGATTGCGAAGCCTATGACGGAGTTATTAAAGAAGGATACCAAGTTCAATTGGACTGAAGACTGTGAGGCTAGTTTCCAAGAGTTGAAGAAACGTTTGGTTACCTCACCAGTGTTGATTCTGCCAGATCAAAGCAAGGATTACGAGGTGTATTGCGACGCTTCACGTCGAGTACTTGGAGCAGTGCTTATGCAGGAGGGAAGAGTTGTTTTGTATGCTTCAGGACAGCTTAAGCCTCATGAGTTGAATTATGCTACTCATGATTTGGAGTTAGCAGCCGTAGTACATGCATTGAAGACTTGGAGACATTTTCTCATTGGAAACCATTGCGAGGTGTACACGGATCATAAGAGTTTGAAGTACATCTTCATGCAGGAGTTAAATCTCAGGCAAAGGAGATGGTTGGAGCTCATCAAGGATTATGATATGAGATTGCATTATCACCCCGGAAAGGCTAACGTAGTAGCAGATGCGTTGAGCCGCAAGAGCCATGTCACCACACTAATGACCGGAGGATTACCAAAAGAGTTAGCCGAGGAATTTCGAGAGCTATGTTTGGAGATAGTTCCGAGAGGCTATGTAGCAGCATTGGAGATACAGTCTACATTGATGGATTAGATTAGAGAATCTCAGAAAACGAATAAGGAGATTGCCGCTGTTAAGGAGAAAATGAGCAAGGGAAAGCTAAGGGATTTCATGAGGATGAGCACGATACCCTATGGTTTGAGGACCGCGTTTATGTGCCTAGTGATCCGGAGATCAGGAAGTTGATTCTGCAAGAAGCCCATGATTCGCCGTATTCGATTCACCCAGGAAATACCAAGATGTATTTGGATTTGAAGGATACTTTCTGGTGGACCAGAATGAAGAAGGATATTGCAGAGTATGTAGCAGTTTGTGATGTATGTCAGAGAGTGAAGGCAGAGCATCAGAAACCAGCTGGATTGTTACAGCCATTGCCGATACCCGAATGGAAGTGGGAAAAGTTAGGCATGTATCTTATCACGGGATTTCCGTGACTCGCTCAGCTATGACTCGATTTGGGTTGTAGTCGATCGCTTGACGAAGGTAGCTCATTTCATTCCAGTGAAGACTACCTACAGCAGTGCCAAGTTGGCTAAGATATACATGACCTGGATCGTATGTCTGCATGGAGTTCCGAGGAGTATCGTATCAGATAGAGGAACCCAGTTCACCTCAAATTTTTGGAATCAGTTGCATGAAACTTTGGGAACCAGACTAGAGTGTAGTACAGCTTTTCATCCACAGACAGATGGACAGACCGAGAGAGTCAATCAGATTTTGGAGGATATGCTGAGAGCATGTGCATTGGATTATGGATCAAGTTGGGATGAAAACTTGCCGTATGCGGAGTTTTCTTGTAATAACGACTATTAAACCAGTTTGAAGATGGCCCCTATCGAAGCCTTGTACGGAAGGAGGTGCATAACCCTGCTGTTGTGGGATGAAGTTGGAGACCGGCAGTTGTTTGGACCAGATTTGATTAAGGAGTCTGAACGGAATGTGAAGTTGATTCGCGATAGGCTCAAGGTAGCCCAGTCTAGGTAGAAGATCTATGCGGATTCAAAACGCAAGGAGACAGTTTACGAAGTCGGAGACAGAGTTTATCTTCATGTATCCCCGCCACGAGGAGTTAAGCGCTTTGGTGTTAAAGGAAAGTTAGTGCCACATTTTGTGGGACCATACAAAGTTTTGGAGCGCATGGGATAAGTTGCTTACAAGTTGGAATTACCCGAAGGATTGTCAGGAGTTCACGACGTGTTCCACGTTTCTCAGTTGAAGAAGTGCCACGTAGAGATGGCTGATATACCTCTAAGAGATATTGTGCCACTGGAAGCGATTCAGTTGGGTAACGACTTGACCTGCCAGTGAGATACTGGAGGAAGGTGGGGATGACGTCAAGTCCGCATGGCCCTTATGGGCTGGGCCACACACGTGCTACAATGGCAATGACAATGGGAAGCAAGGCTGTAAGGCTACGAGGAGAAACCCGTCAAAATTCTCGAGTATGCCAGCCGAGTCACCCGCAGCAAGGTTATCAAGTTTTGCAAAGTTCAGTGGAGCCACCACACCGAGGATGAAGCCACCTGGGAGCGAGAGGAAGATCTGCTTAAGGACCACCCTCACCTATTTTCAAGCCAACCCGAATCTCGAGGGCGTGATTCATCTTAAGGGGGGTAGGTTTGTAACATCCCAAATTTTCAATTTGGAATGTTATACATAGATCATCAATTGCATATCATATTTTATTGCATTTTGGCCCGATCCTAGAAATTTCACGCAACTCAAGGACCCACGGAGAGAGTTGGAGATTTCGTTATTTTCATATTTGAGTTTTCTCAAATTTTGAAAATAGGATCATTTGATTTTATTTATTTTATCTTCAATTATTTCTACTGTCAAAATATGAGAGAGGGAATAAAATGACTTTCCCAAAATAAAGGAATAATGAATATTTAATAAAAAATCAAATAAGATTTTATTTGGAGTTTTATGCTATTTTATTTGGATTTAGGAAAAACTGCACGTTTTCAAAACTGCATTTTAGAGCCAAGAAAATGTTCACCTCGTCCTAAATATTTCATTTAGGCGGTGAAAATTTGTTTTGGCATTTTTAGATTTTTATTTATTTTTCTAGAATTTTTCTGAGTTTTGGCGAAATTGTTTTAAAAACGCTACTTTTGATGGGCGAAGGCCCAAGAAGCCGCCCAGCCGCCGCCGCCTCCCACACCGGTCGGGTCCGAGTACCGAGCGTAGCCGCCGCCGCCCGAGTCCGGAGGGACTCGCCTCCCCCCTCGCCCAAGCCAGCCGACCTCCTCCCAATATAAATCGCCGCCCCCCCTTGAGCCCGAGTCGCCACTGAACCCCCACAGCCAGCCACCGCCTCCCCTGCCGCCGCCGCCTTCGCCGCCGCCGCCGCGAGCCGCTCGAGCCGCCCGCCCGCCGATTCGCGCCGCCCCTCGCCGCCCGCGAGTACTCGCCGATGTATCGCCTGGCGGCGCCGCCGAACGGTTTTTTAAGAAAAAAACCACTTCGTTTTTTTAGAAACACCTAGTTTCATTTTTTTAGATCGGTTTTTTTCGGTTTAGTTTAATTAGCGAGCGTTCGCTCATTCATTCATTTTAACGAACGCGTTCACCGTTTAGTTACAGTTAACGAACGTCTGTTCGTTAAGCTATTCGTCGTTTTTCTTTTTCTCGGATTTATTCTGCGATTTTTCTGATCGTGATTTCTGATCCGATTTTTGATCTAGTATAACTTTTCGCTCGTTTATCGGAATCAGGCGATTCAAGCGCCTAGAGTTTCGTCTCGAAACCGTTTTTCCGAATAATCAACTCAAACAAGTTTTTGCTACTGTAAAATTTGACTTAGGTCCAGATTAGTAAATGAAGCTTGTTTCTTTCTGTCAGGACCCCAATCCTAAGTCACACCGATCTAGCATGTAACACATCATATCACTTTGCGGCCTCACGCACGGTATTCCCACGGGTGTCGCCTTACCATGGCCCGGACCGCTTATGTCTTTTGGCTCACGATATGATAGTGTCGCTAGCATCCATATGACAAAGAACCCGGCCGACATGGCTAGTCGTGAACCCAAAGCGGCACTAACCCATGGGGACAGGCATACATGAATCACATCGAGCATGTCGGTCATCAACGATATATTCGGGCTGTAGCACTGGGCTAACAGACTCCGGTATCCCGGCTGTAGCAGGCTAGGCAGACTCGAATAACACCGCGTGACATTTCAAGGGACGTATATAGGAACGGTGAAACACATGCCGCCAGTCAAGTGTCCAAGCAAGAGTGCTGGGCTAGCAGGACTCGTGAACCGGCTGTAGCGGACTACTATCGCCGGAGGCACGAGACTACATTTCCCCATATGAGAGGCTGCCAAGGATAAACAACTAGTTTGTCGGATCCCACACATACCAAGCATTTCAAACATACACACAATATGCTCAATATGTGTAGATACAACATGGCATCACAACATAACTCTACGACTCAAAATATTATTCATTAGGCCCGAGGAGCGAGATATTACAAACGTGGGTCTCATGACCCAACACTCGAAAGCATACAAGTCAAAGCACAAGCGAAGCTAAACATGTCTGGGCACGCATAACTATAAATGAAAAAGGCTGGAAGCTCGACTATCTACCAGATCCTGACGAAGGCACAAGATCGTAGCTGAGGTAACAAGCTAAACGTCGAAGTCCACGTGGAACTACTAGCGAGACCGACGCCTCTCTCGCAAAACATAAATAAGCAAACGTGAGTACAATTGTACTCAGCAAGACTTACATCGATCTAACTACATATGCATCATTATCAAAAGGGGTGGTGGAGTTTGACCGCAGCAAGCCAGCTTTGACTCGGTGGCTATCCCGAACTACGATTGCAAGTAACTCTTTTGAGGTGGCGCTACGAGTCCACATATTCACCATATCAATACACCACTATGAACCCGCCTGCCTTCTTCCTCGGAGCGCCATCCATAGCACTCACGCTTATCTTGCGCATTTTAGAGTATCCACTTTCACTTGTCTATGAACTGATATAGGCAACCCGAAGTCCTTCTCCGTGGACACGGCTATTCGAATAGATCATATTAAACCCTGCAGGGTGTACTTTTCACACACGCTCACCACTTACCGTCGTTTACACGACATGTACTCGCAACCTTCAAGCGGAAGCCCAACGTGGGTGTCGGCCACGGCCTACCTAAACACTCAAGTCCCTAGTCCAGGTTTATCGCCTATTCGGGTTCCATCCGCAGGAGTCCGCCGAGGTTTCCCATACAGCCCGAACGATGTGTGCAGGGTTCCCGAGATACCAAACGGCACTCGGTACATCAACCCGCGGTGCCTACCGCAACACAACCCACCCCTAAGGTCAGCGCTATGCGTGCCCCCCAAGATGCTACAAACACCGAAACTACTTGCAACTCCCTTGACCGAGGACAAGGATGGTTAAGAAGCCGAGAGGGTCCATTGGTTTCGGGCCCAATGCGTGGTAGTAACTGTTTCATGGATCACAAACACGAACTCAGTTCCCGAGGACGGCTGCAATGAGACAACCCACCATGTACTCCTACATGGCCTCTCACCGCTACCTTTACCAAATCGTGTTCACACACTTAGCTCACACACAATAGGACATGTTCATAACAATTCCAATTCATTCCCTATGAATCGACCCTGACTCAACTCTAAGCAGAGCAGGCATGACAAACAAGCATAAATGAGTAGGCACAACATGGCTCAAACAATTCCTACCATGCTAGTGGGTTTCATCTAATTCTTGTGGAATGACAGTCATGCAAAGGATCAAGGGTTCAGCTACCGCAGCAAGTAACACATGAGTCGTTGTTGTCCTAATGCAGTAAAATAGAGCAGGAGCGAGAGTGGGATTATATCGGAATGAACAAGGGGTTTTGCTTGCCTCGGCACTTCAAGATAATATAATTCTTCATCGGTGTCATCGAACCCATCGCTTGTACATCGCTCACCGGAGGGGATAATTACCGGCAATAGAGAGAACACAATCAATGCAATGCACATTCACATGAATGACATGTCATATTAAGGTACTGAATTCACCTAATGCAATAATAATCCAAGTTAGTTGAAGTGGAATTCAAACGCGGTTGAACTCCAACTCCAAATGCTATTTCATAAATTACCCTAATCATGATTCATCCTATTCAGTGAGGTTAACTTGTTCAAACATGCATGATCATGGCATAAACAGATTCCTCATATTTTTCTGATCATTTTTCATATATAAATTATTTCCATCCGAGTTACGGTTGAATTTCTATGATTTATTGAAGTTTAGGGCATTTTCTGGAATTTCCTAAATTAAACTAAATCCAGAAAATGATTATGGCGTCATCACCACGTCAGGGTGACGTCAGCAGAGTCAACGGGGCTGCCCCGGGTCAAACCTGACCTGCGGGACCCATTGGTCAGTGAGCCTGGGTTAGTTAGATCGCCGACAGGTGGGCCCGGTCAACTTTGACTAAGTCAAAGTCAAGCTGACACGTGGGGCCTCATGCTTAGCACTAATCTAAATGAAAAATTAGGCTAACCTAAATGGGCGCCGGGGCCCGTATGTCGATGAAGGAGGTGGGTGGTTAGCGGGTCATTAGTGGCTAATGACGTGCACGCCATCACCACCGGCGCAGATCGCCGGGCGACCAAATCATGGCGGGTGTGCACCGAGTGGCTCGAAGTTTCGCCCACGGTGCACCCTTTGCTCGGGGTTTGCGGCTACGGCGAGCTGGCGGTGCGGCGGATCTGAAGGAGGCAGCGGGAGGTGCCAAGGTGCAGTGTAGCGGCGGCGGCGACGGGCGGAGCGGCGGCCGAGTTCGCCGGGCGGAACGCGATTGCAGCCTTCGAGAGCGGGTTAAAAGCGGGTTGGGTTCTGGCGAGGTCCGGAGCACGCTCACGTGCCAGAGCGATTTAACACGGCCTCGCCATGGCGGCGAGGGAGCTCAGCGGCGGCGCAAGTCGGTCACCGGCGGAACGGTGGCCATGGCGAGAATAAGAGCACGGAGCAAAGGAAAAGGGGCAGGGGCTCACGGCGAAGTCGGTTGGAGCAAACGGCGAGCTCGGGGCGTCTTCGTCTTCGCGAATCGAAGGCGGCGATCGCCGGATCCGCGGAGGGGAAAGACGACGGGGCGGCGCCACGGGGCTTCTCCGGTCGCGAGTGACGGCGGGGAGGGCGAGGATGGAGTGGCGGGGCTTGTGGGCTAATCGGGGAAGCGAGGGAGGGCCGGTGGTCGCGGCGAACGGCGACGGTGGCGATGGGGGTTCTCGGTCGCGTGAGAGAGAGAGCCAGAGAAGAGAGAAGAAGGCACGGGAGGGTGAGGGCGGTCCAGGGGGTGCGTGGCATCCTCGGGGCGATGGGGAGATAGGCAGAGAGGCAGGAGGTGGCCTGGGCGTGTGCCCGCGCGCTCCGGCCACGCGCCCGTGTCCTACTTGTCCGAGGAGGAAGAAGACAGGGAGGGCTGCGGTGGTGGGCTGGGCCGGGCCAGCTGGAGGAGCTGGGCCAGGTAAGTTTGGGCCAGGTAGGCGGCAGGTGAGTTTCTGTTCTCTTTATTGTTTTCTGGTTTTCTGTAATTGTGTTGACTTAATTAAAATACTAAGGCATTTTCAAAAACCCTGAAAATGATTGTGGGCTCTGTTTGGAATATTTCCAACAGCCCTCACTTAAGTTCAGAATTATTTGGACATATATTAATTATATATAAAATATATTTCCAATGCAAATAGCTATTGAATTAATTCAAAGGCCCAAAATAAAATGTTTCAGTCACTCCAAAAATATTGGTTTGAATTTTATTCTTGCCAATATTTTTCAAAGCTGAAAAGGAACATTTGCTTGGAAGCATTTGAAGCAATTTTAATGTTGATCATTTATTTTAAATGATTTACGAGGCTCTCAATTCCCCAATTCAAATTTAAAGGAAATTTAGACATGATGCATGGATGCAATGCCACTAGTTACAAGCAAGCTCTAGGGCTGATCTGGGGCTGTGACAGCTCACCCCCACTAAACAAGAATCTCGCCCCGAGATTCAAGATGTGAGGTAAGAGGAAAAGGGGAGTCGCAAACTATCACAATCTTCATGATCCATTTGCCTTCTCGAAGATGTTGATTCATTCCATCATCTTGGTCTTGACGTCTTCGGGATCTTCACCCGACACGACAACAGAAAGAAAGGGGAAACCCTACATGATTCGATCTTCATGAAGATCAGATAGACATGATCAACTCACGAACTGAGACGGTGACACATCTCGAGTTGAGACACAAAATACATCGAGAGGGATGGAAGAACAACAACGATGGGTTTGATTGGTGGCAACAATTCCACGCTTAGAAAGATGGTGGATGGTGTCAAGGTGGTGAGAAAATATTTGCCATGATTCAATAGCGGGGCACCTCGAAAAAGGAGACGCAAAGAACTATTCCCTTAAGTGGCAAAAAGAATTACTTTTGATCCATAGATCATTGGAACTCTTTATACCAGCCTAAGGCAATCACAAGCGATCATTTGGTGGAATGCAAAGGAATGGTACACCCGGACTAGAGTGGATGATGTGGACTACCTTGTTGAAGACAACGCAATGGATGATTTTGCTTATCATCGAAGGTGGGGGGGGGGACCCATGGGAAGTCCACTTTTGAGGATGATCTTGAACAGAAATTGCCAAGAAGGCAGCCCATAGTGAAATGGCACAAAGACGGTGCAAGCTGGGAACGAAATGCAACTGTTCGAATGTTCCAACCATCATATCTGCCTGAGATTCAGATCTGGTTGGTGTTAGGATATTTCAGACTCATCATGTCTGAAAAGGAAGGGTTGCAACACAATTCGACGAGATGGCGCTATGCGAGATTCTCGGATATGAACTACGATAGCAAGCTCCAAGACATGAGCTGGTTCTCGCTACAAACCTGTGAACATGTTGTCCTAGACAAGCATGACCACATGGTAGTCTTATAATGAAACACTACCGAAGTTCGGTGGGAAACCATCATCGAGGGTATCAAGTCTTAACATAAGTCATGATTAGCTCTTATGAAAGAACTCCTTTCCTTGGACAAATCAATCGGTGGCTTGGTGTGCTAGGGATACATATGGAATGAAGATGATCAGTCTATCAAACCATAGAATACTTTGCACATGCATGACGGACTTGGGATGATTCCACAGGAGGCAAAACAAACCTTTCTCAAGTTCATGGCGGCAACTTACATCAGATGCACATGAACTAGAGGAAGTCACTACTTTCATCCAAACATATGCTTCATGAACGAAACACGAAGAAATGCTTACACAAGTTTCCAACACTAGATTGATGTTCAACATGACTCATGGGGGAGACAAAATGCTACTGATGGGCTCAACAGCAACTCATCGGAATTTCCATATCACTGGACTTCCACCATCATGTGAACACGTTGATAGCATTGGTCAGACCAAAGATGTAATGGTGTATGCTCGCGGGATCAACCACGGGTAAGACAACATCACGAATATCGTTGGTTCTGATTTGGCTCGACAACGGCCCATACTCGAATCAAAGAGTTGATAAGACAATAGGTCCAGCAACTGATCACGAGGACCAATCGATGAAAATATCATCTTTCTTCAACACACACTACACAGGAATATCCCTTTGGATCGAACTAAGTTAGGCAAGCTTTTATCTTCCAACTCTCCAAGTTGTTGTGTGGCTTAACCAACTAGCTCAGGGGTATCCAACATGATTCTTGGAGAAGGGTGGTTCACAAGAAACCAACTTGATCACGAGCCCAACATAACAGTCGTGGAACAACCCGTAACACTTCCAAGAAGATATTTGGAAAGTTACGAACCACCGTATGCTACTAAGCTCGAGCAATCTTGCTTTTCAGGGCAAGACGAAATGATCAAATGAGTGAGGACTTGACACAATCCTAACTCATCAATCGGAGTGTGCACCAGAAGTAAGGACTAGGTAGCACGATCAATCTTAGGATGATGGTTTAATAACCAACACGCTAAGAATGAGAATATTGTCCATTCACTACCAAGCAATGAGTTGCTCGGAGTATTGATGTCACACATCACAAGTCACTTGTCGGCTTTCCGGTTGCATCAACACGGAACCGAGGAATGAATAATGATGGCGAGAAGTATTACTGCGTCAAGAATTCCTAAGAGGTTGTGCAATTCCCATGACATTCTTGACATAAGATGGCAATACTTCGGGGTAGAACAGAATAAAAGCTGAATTGGCATCTTGATCTGCGGAATACAACTGCTTTGACCCAATCCTGGATAAGGATGAGGTACTGGAGTTTGTTGCTCCTAGTCATTCCGGAATAGAATGGCTTGACGGACCACAAGGATAAAATGCATCGATGAACACAAGTGCACACATACCCTTGGCTATCAATTGATAAAGGAAGGTCAGAAGGCATCTAAGAGAACAACTCAAAGGAACATATAATTTTCTGAGTTGTGGATGCACAGATTAGTATGTCGAGCAAACTCAACATTTCTTCCGGATAACCCATGCAGAAAGGTAGAATTGGCAGATTCACAATTATGAATGGAGAACTCCTCAAGAGCACTCTAGTTGTGATCTTTTGGTTCAAAAGAACCTCTGCCATAAGTGATTCATGGTATTTGGAAGAAGGATATACCACGGACCTCGAGGACTAACGCAAAGTTACTAATATCCTAAAGGCACTAGCAAATACTAACAACATGAAGTAGGATGAATCTCGGATTCAGAAACTCAGGAGTAGATTACCTACTACTAAATGGCATCACGGGATGCTTTCGAAAGTGATGGACAGAATCATCACACTGGGGATGCAAAAGCATTGCTAAATTGCTAGGTGACTTCCTAAACACCTAGGGTCATAATAATAGTTCCAACATATGTGTCGAGGCAACAGAGTACCTCAACCGACCGGTTAGTGTGCTTATTCGACCAAAAGGACATCGAACGGAAGAAGGGATTTGCAAATGCATCGACTATTTAGAGACCAGGAGGACTCGGACAGATAACGGCTGTAAATGCTCAAAATGATTTGAGACATCCTATAGAAATGGTGGCATAACCACTCAACAACATCATAACAAGATTACGAGATCAACAGTTATCATACGTAAATGGTAGGAACCGAATCGGGATTAAAACCAACAATCTTATAAGTCTATGGATTAGTAACACGTCATCCTAATAGATAGATGAGAAGCCTAGTTCTTAAACCCCAGAGAAGAGAAGAAGATGACTCAGATCAAGGCCATGAGGTATAAGGAGTAAAAAGAGCCTTACGCTCCTTCCACAATCAATTCCTTACATAGCTAAAGCATTTCTAGACACAACTTCACCAGTTTGGCTTGGTAATCCTCTGACAGCAACAGCTCGATACCAACGCTGTCAGACCCGATCCTAAGTCACACCGATCTAGCATGTAACACAGATATCACTTTGCAGCCTCACGCACGGTATTCCCACGGTGTCGCCTTACCATGGCCCGGACCGCTTATGCCTTTTTGGCTCACGATATGATAGTGTCGCTAGCATCCATATGACAAAGAACCCGGCCGACATGGCTAGTCGTGAACCCAAAGCGCACTAACCCATGGGGACAGCATACATGAATCACATCGAGCATGTCGGTCATCAACGATATATTCGGGGCAGCACTGGCTAACAGGACTCCGGTATCCCGGCTGTAGCAGGCTAGGCAGACTCAATAACACCGCGTGACATTTCCCGGAGGATGTACATAGGAACGGCGTGAAACACATGCCGCCATCAAGTGTCCAAGCAGTAGTGCTGGGCTAGCAGGACTCGGTGAACCGGGCAGAAGCGGACTACTATCGCCGGAGGCACGAGACTACATTTCCCATATGAGAGGCTGCCAAGGATAAACAACTAGTTTGTCGGATCCCACACATACCAAGCATTTCAAACATACACACAATATGCTCAATATGTGTAGATACAACATGGCATCACAACATAACTCTACGACTCAAAATATTATTCATTAGGCTCCGAGGAGCGAGATATTACAAACGTGGGTCTCATGACCCAACACTCAGAGCATACAAGTCAAAGCACAAGCGGAAGCTAAACATGTCTGGGTACAGACAACTATAAATGAAAAAGGCTGGGAAGCCTGACTATCTACCAGATCCTGACGAAGGCACAAGATCGTAGCTGAGGTAACAAGCTAAACGTCGAAGTCCACGTGGAACTACTAGCGAGACTGACGTCTCTCTGCAAAACATAAATAAGCAAACGTGAGTACAATTGTACTCAGCAAGACTTACATCGATCTAACTACATATGCATCATTATCAAAAGGGGTGGTGGAGTTTGACCGCAGCAAGCCAGCTTTGACTCGGTGGCTATCCCGAACTACGATTGCAAGTAACTCTTTTGAGGTGGCACACGAGTCCACATATTCACCATATCAATACACCACTATGAACCCGCTCCGCCTTCCTACGGAGCGCCATCCATAGCACTCACGCTTATCTTGCGCATTTTAGAGTATCCACTTTCACTTGTCTATGAACCGATATAGGCAACCCGAAGTCCTTCTCCGTGGACACGGCTATTCAATAGATCATATTAAACCCCGCAGGGTGTACTTCTTCACACACGCTCACCACTTACCGCTGCTTACACGACATGTACTGCAACCTTCAAGCGGAAGCCCAACGTGGTGTCGGCCACGCCTACCTAAACACTCAAGTCCCTAGTCCAGGTTTATCGCCTATTCGGTTCCATCCGCAGGAGTCCGCCGAGGTTTCCCATACAGCCCGAACGATGTGTGCAGGGTTCCCGAGATACCAAACGGGCACTTTCGGTACATCGGCCACGGTGCCTCTTGCAACACAACCCACCCCTAAGGTCAGCGCTATGCGGCCCCCAAAGATGCTACAAACACCGTAAACTACTTGCAACTCCCTGACCGAGGACAAGGATGGTTAAGAAGCCGAGAGGGTCCATTGGTTTCGGGCCCAATGCGTGGTAGTAACTGTTTCATGGATCACAAACACGTAACTCAGTTCCTGAGGACGGCTGCAATGAGACAACCCACCATGTACTCCTACATGGCCTCTCACCGCTACCTTTACCAAATCGTGTTCACACACTTAGCTCACACACAATAGGACATGTTCATAACAATTCCAATTCATTCCCTATGAATCAGACCCGACTCAACTCTAAGCAGGCAGGCATGACAAACAAGCATAAATGAGTAGGCACAACATGGCTCAAACAATTCCTACTCATGCTAGTGGGTTTCATCTAATTATCGTGGAATGACAGTCATGCAAAGGATCAAGGGGTTCAGCTACCGCAGCAAGTAACACATGAGTCGTTGTTGTCCTAATGCAGTAAAATAGAGCAGGAGCGAGAGAGTGGGATTATATCGGAATGAACAAGGGGGTTTTGCTTGCCTGGCACTTCTGAAGATAATATAATTCTTCATCGGTGTCATCGAACCCATCGCTTGGTACATATCGCTCACCGGAGGGATAATTACCGCAATAGAGAGAACACAATCAATGCAATGCACATTCACATGAATGACATGTCATATTAAGGTACTGAATTCACCTAATGCAATAATAATCCAAGTTAGTTGAAGTGGAATTCAAACGCGGTTGAACTCCAACTCCAAATGCTATTTCATAAATTACCCTAATCATGATTCATCCTATTCAGTGAGGTTAACTTGTTCAAACATGCATGATCATGGCATAAACAGATTCCTCATATTTTTCTGATCATTTTTCATATATAAATTATTTCCATCCGAGTTACGGTTGAATTTCTATGATTTATTGAAGTTTAGGGCATTTTCTGGAATTTCCTAAATTAAACTAAATCCAGAAAATGATTATGGCATCATCACCACGTCAGGGTGACGTCAGCAGAGTCAACGGGGCTGCCCCGGGTCAAACCTGACCTGCGGGACCCATTGGTCAGTGAGCCTGGGTTAGTTAGGTCGCCGACAGGTGGGCCCGGTCAACTTTGACTAAGTCAAAGTCAAGTCGACATCGTGGGGCCTCATGCTTAGCACTAATCTAAATGTAAAAATTAGGCTAACCTAAATGGGCGCCGGGGCCCGTATGTCGCTGAAGGAGGTGGGTGGTTAGTGGGGTCATTAGTGGCTAATGACGTGCACGCCATCACCATCGGCGTGTGATCGCCGGGCGACCAAATCCAGGCGGGTGTGCACCGGAGTGGCTCGAAGTTTCGCCCACGGTGCACCCTTTTGCTCGGGTTTGCGGCTACGGCGAGTGGGCGGTCGGGCGGTCTGAAGGAGGCAGGTCAAACCTGACCTGGGACCCATTGGTCGATGAGCCCAAGGTTAGTTAGGTCGCCGACAGTGGGCCGGCCAACTTTGACTAAGTCAAAGTCAAGTCGACACGTGGGGCCTCATGCTTAGCACTAATCTAAACAGTAAAAATTAGGCTAACCTAAATGGGCGCCGGGGCCCGTATGTCGCTGAAGGAGGTGGGTGGTTAGTGGGGTCATTAGTGGCTAATGACGTGCACGCCATCACCATCGCGCAGTGATCGCCGGCGACCAAATCACGGCGGGTGTGCACCGGAGTGGCTCGAAGTTTCACCACGGTGCACCCTTTTGCTCGGGTTTGCGGCTACGGCGAGCTGGCGGTCGGGCGGGTCTGAAGGAGGCAGCGGAGGTGCCAAGGTGCAGTGTAGCGGCGGCGGCGACGGCGGAGCGGCGGCCGGAGTTCGCCGGGCGGAACGCGTTGCAGCCTTCGAGAGCGGGTTAAAAGCGGTTGGGTTCTCGGCGAGGTCCGAGCACGCTCACGCGCTCAGAGCGATTTAACACGGCCTCGCCATGGCGGCGAGGAGCTCAGCGGCAGCGCAAGTCGGTCACCGCGGAACGGTGGCTATGGCGAGAATAAGAGCACGGGAGCAAAGGAAAAGGGGGCAGGGGCTCAATGCGAGTCGGTTGGAGCAAACGGCGAGCTCGGGGGCGTCTTCGTGCTGCGAATCGAGCGGCGGCGATCGCCGGATCCGCGGAGGGGAAAGACGACGGGGCAGCGCCACGGGGCTTCTCCGGTCGCGAGTGACGGCGGGGAGGGCGAGGATGGAGTGGCGGGGCTTGTGGGCTAATCGGGGAAGCGAGGGAGGGCCGGTGGTCGCGGCGAACGGCGACGGTGGCGACGGGGGTTCTCGGTCGCGTGAGAGAGAGAGCCAGAAGAGAGAAGAAGGGACGGAGGGTGAGGGCGGTCCAGGGGTGCGTGGCATCCTCGGGCGATGGGGAGACAGCAGAGAGGCAGGAGGTGGCTCGGGCGTGTGCCGCAGCTCGCCACGCCACGCCTGTCCTCACTGTCCGAGGAGGAAGAAGACAGGAGGGCTGCGGTGGTGGGCTGGGCCGGGCCAGCCGGAGGAGCTGGGCTGTAAGTTTGGGCCAGTAGGCGGCAGTGAGTTTCTGTTCTCTTTATTGTTTTCTCGTTTTCAGAATTGTGTTGACTTAATTAAAATACTAAGGCATTTTCAAAAACCCTGAAAATGATTGTGGGCTCTGTTTGGAATATTTCCAACAGCCCTCACTTAAGTTCAGAATTATTTGGACATATATTAATTATATATAAAATATATTTCCAATGCAAATAGCTATTGAATTAATTCAAAGGCCCAAAATAAAATGTTTCAGTCACTCCAAAAATATTGGTTTGAATTTTATTCTTGCCAATATTTTTCAAAGCTGAAAAGGAACATTTCCTTGGAAGCATTTGAAGCAATTTTTAATGTTGATCATTTATTTTAAATGATTTCTGAGGCTCTCCAATTCCCCAATTCAAATTTAAAGGAAATTTAGACATGATGCATGGATGCAATGCCACTAGTTACAAGCAAGCTCTAGGGCTGATCTGGGGCTGTGACACTTTCGCCGTTTGACTTTCGTTGCTTCGTTCGAGTTGTTTCTTTTTGCAAACCGGAGTTCTTAAGTTGAACTTTCTGGTTAGATCTTTTATTTGAGTTTTACCTGTGCATTAGTTGAGTACTTATTGTGTGCTTGTTTGTTTGCGATAGAGTACCCGGAGTGAGCCGCTTGCTACTTTGAGTCTCTAGGTTTCACGGATCATCAGCAAGGCAAGTAAGACTTTGATCATACCTCTTTTCATACCCAATTTTTACGCATTAGATCAATCCTCAAACATTGCATGATTAGGATCTAAATTAAACTGTGGGCTTGGGAAAGTAGTTGAGGTAGTACCAATTACCTGTTTTATTATCAAACCCTTGGGAGTTACTTCTACGTTTGCTTATTATGCCATGCTATGCTAGTAGACGTGGATTGGGTGAGTGTATCCATGACAAATGTGAGATTGTTAATTACTGGTTTATTTAAGGTGGCAACTTGAACACACATCTGGGTGGAGTTGAGGTACCTGGGTATTCCAGGATTGCATGATTCTTTTGGACCGCCACCCAGGCTCAAAGGGATCATGAGATTATTCATGCTAGAAACTTCCGTGTGCAGCCACAAGCTACTATGGGCTCTAGCATAGTTGACTAAGTCGTGTAACTCTTACAAGGGTAGACTAGCGATGTAGAGGGATGTAGGTGTAACTGCTCACCTGCTCGTAAGGTGCTAGCGCTTCTGAAAGACTATGTCTCGGTCATCCGTTTCTCAAACACCATGTAGTGCGAGAAACCAAACGGAGGAGATCGAGTCTTGTGGAGAAAAGTGCACAAACCTCTACAGAGTGTATAAACTAATCATGGTTAGCCGTGTCCCCGGTTATGGACATCTTGAGTATCTAGTACTTGGATTATCATGTGAATCTCATCGTGTTACTTCCATTAATATTGTTGGGTTTTAATGATGATACTTAATTGGGATTAGAATGCTGTCAACCATTCTCAATGTTTAACAACCACCATGATAGTTAAACAAAATTTACTCCTTTACAGTAGGGAAAAATTGGCTTTACGCAAAACTGTAACCATAGAGCTTTCCACCAGCCATATGTGCATGTAGTATAGTATTACTGTTTCATATTGCTCTCTATGTGTTACATTTCCAGCATATTCCATGTGCTGACCCGTTTTCGGGCTGCAACGTTCATGTTGCAGACTTTTCAGACGACGAGTAAGGTGCCTTAGGTCATGGTTCTATACTCAGTGATGCCGTTGGAGTTGATGGACTCGCTTATCTTCCAAGCCTTCCGTTGTTATCATTATTAGATGGCCTTAAGCCATATTTATTGTAATAAGTTCTCTTTTGAGACATTCGATGTAATAAGTGTGTGATTGCTACTCTTTATAAATCCTTCAAGTACTGTGTGTGTCAGCATTATTGATCCAGGGATGACACTGATGCCCAGAGGTCAGACTATTTGAGGTCTGGTCACTACACCACCGGAGGCCGCACCAAGCGGTCTCGGTGACGCTGGAGGAAGAAGACGAGAGATTGAAGGTGCATGCCAACCAAGTTGACAACGCCCTGCGTAGGCTTCGACCTATTGGCCCACATGTCAGCCTGCAAAAATGTGGTGTATATTTAACCCATGTTTTCTAGAATATACAGTCCATTTGCTGGGCTGGGTGAACAAATAATTTCACGTCAATGCTGCCCATTCATATTATCTAAGAAATCCAACCCATTTGCACTTCCTTCAAATACACAAATTAGCTGGGCTCATTATATATATAATGTTATGTTAGAAGGAGCAATTAATATCAAAAATAAAACAGAGAGGCACATTTTTTATATACATAATTAACAAATTAGCGAGTTATTGCTCAAAATAAAAATGAGCGCGTTATTATTACATTGGTCCTTAAAATCTTCGCAAGATTTTGTACGCAATCACCGGGATTTTCCTTGCCTGTGAGTAAAAAACAACCAGGATTTTCCTTGCCAACTTCTGTTAAACATTTACTTTTATAAGTTAATAACACGTGGGATGTTTTTATAATGTATATATAAGTCTCTAAAATATAAAATAATAGTAATAATATAAATATATATAATGTCGTTAAAAAAATACATTGGGCTACCGATCTTTAAGAAAAAGCCCATAGGCCGGTATGGACCTCAAAAATTAAGTTGAAACCACTGTCATCGTATGTCATGGGCTACACATGTTAAAATACAAAACCTAGGCCTAGCTGATACTCGCTCGCCCTCTGGAAAAAATGATAGCAGATTCCCGAGCGAACAGGATTAAAGAGGGGGTCGGCGGCACGACTAAAGAAGCACATCAGGAGCGATTTTTTTCTTCAGTGGATGGCTCTCGATGGCATTTTTTTACTTGCCTCTACACCATACAACTTATATTTTTAGCCTCCCAGTCCGTGGTGGACCAGCAGCCCATTTGCTGGGTGGGCTAACCTACAGAAACCAGCACTCGATTTTTCATCAAGCCCCAAAAACAACGCAGTACTATGTTTGTTTTGAGGCCGAAAACATTACGGCAGGGGTTGAGTGGGGGAGGGGCAAGACCGAGCAAAACGATTAAAAAGAGCTGATGCGCCATTGCTACCCTAACAAAGCAGGTGCAATTCTTCTCACGAAGAAGGTGTGCCGTTGACACCCACACGTCACATACCCCACAATAGGCATACTAACAAGTTCACACACAAGCACAACGGAAAAGGTAAACATTCGTATCAAACTTAGGTTCACAGGACACGTTCATATTCATAGCCAACATTCACTATCAACAACTCAAAAGATTCATATATACACCAGTTCACATGTCTATGGATCCAAATGATTGATAGATCACACAACAATATTCATAGATAATTCACAAAAAGATTCAGATATACACATGTTCAGTATGTTTATGCATCCAAATGATTGAGATCACAACCAATATGATCCATGGACTAACTTTAATTACCTAGGGTACAGACTGGTAAATGGTGTTCAATGGAGGTACTTCTTGCTAAAATTAATGCTTGTACGAGCAAACTTTCGAGTACATAAGAGGCAGCATGCATAATCTGAACTTTGCTTGTAGGTTTATCCTCAAATAGTGGCCGCGTCTTTGAGGGAGGTTTGAACAACTTGGCCACTACTTTCATCCAACTAGTTTATCGCTCATCTTGGTCCTGTAGCTCACCAAAATTCTACATTGCGCATTTAGAAAGGAGGCGGTTGAGAAAATGAACCACCCAAATTTTTGTGCAGTTAAACTGAAATGGAGCATCCTCATGGCGTGTGACCGAGTAAGTGCCGATGAATATATCGTCAACCAACTTGTCCGGAATCTTTAGACTCCATGCCATACAGATTCGCTACCATATGTGCCGATAACCAAAAGGCACAAGTTGGGACCAAAGATCGGATGCGTTTTTCGGGCTATGCACCAAGCAATATTTTTATGCGTCACTCTCCTAATACTTGGAGTTTGACAATTGGTTAATGCCGGTTGATACTCGAATGAATATAGGCACTTCTTCTTATCAACATCGATGCTTGTCTGAGTGAACTTTGGAGTACATAGCAGCAGCATAAGTACCTGTCCATCTGATCTTTTTGTGCAGTTCTACTGAAATCACCCGATGTAATGATTTGCCTGCGAGTTCAGGCTCCAAGTTACTCCTTTATGAAATTGGCAAATAGTAGCACAATACCAAATTACCAATACATATGACAAGCACAATAATCAGGATAAAGACCAGTACCAACCTGTGTGAGGTAGCATATCAATTACTATTTCCTTTGACTGGAAGCCGAGATAAGCCAAGCGACTGACAACAAAGGAAGAATGCAAGCCGAGATTAGCGACTAACAGGAAAGGAAGGAAGTTGTCGAGGCAATGAAGCACCCAAAGTTTTTGTGCAGCTCCACCAAAATCGAGCATCCCTATTGGCACATATATTGAGAGAGTGAGATTACTGTAATAGTGGGACTAGTTGATGAAACATACACTAACAAATAGAAGCACCCTCATTATCTTAATGGGTAAAGTTAGCATTCCCTCCCTGCTCCACCACATGATTCACCTCCATAGACAAACATACACACGTACATGATTCAGCATAGGGTGCTATTAAAGATTTGTTTAACTCCGACAGGAAAATTAGGCAGCAATAAATTAGTGGTACTTAAGTACTCCTAATTAATTAAGTGAAAGAGCAGAAGTTGAAGGGCTCCCTGGAGGATCGTCTCACATGTAAGGTAGTCGTTGCCGGAGCCCTTGAATGGCCTCGACTGAGGCCTCTGGCTTCAGCAAGATCGCCTTTAAACTTTTTACTCTTCTTCTTCTTCCTCTTCATGCTCTGTTTCTCATTCTCCGCATTCTATTTCAGAATTGGTTTTGTTAGTGAGGGAGTACAAGTGTACTAGTAAAAAATAGCATCATTTTCTCATGGCAGTCGCAAAATAGAGATGAATACATGCATTAAATATCATTCTTACCTAAAGGAAGGTTATGGTGCCAATATGGATGATGAGGATTGGAACACAGATCTCCCTTTGTGCAGTTCCACCGAAATGAACCAACTGTTCCATTCTGACATTCCAGTTAAACAGCACAAAAGTCACTTCTTTTAAGAAGAGTTTTGTGCAAAGGCACCAAAGGTCACAACAAAGAACCAGTGAAATGGATATCCTGTTTGCACAAAAATCTACAGAGGAAACAATCGAGTCTCAAACAATTACATGCAAAAACATTTGGCTAAACTTGTCATGGCTTATAACAGTGGCATGGCTTCATTTTTACCAGGGGCATTAGATTAAGAACAACTAAATATTTGGTATAAGGGCATGGGACAGTGGGTGCACCAGCAGTCCAGCACCATGTACCTAAACAGGGGCATAAAGTGGTGATTCATAGTTTGTTGCCCCGAGAAACAAACATCCAAGAAACATATCTGGGTTGGTACCATTTTTTGTTTACTCTAGCCACCTCTCCTATGTGTGGATAGCAAATCTAGTCCTGGTCATACCACTGTGTACAACATTACCCCTATATTTCCCTTTTCGACCAAGAGACTAGTTGGATGACCAGTCTGTACTACTTTCACCCCCTTTCCTTCCTGTTTGTACCAAGTCTTATGTACTACATACTAAATTCCCTCAACCCCACTTTATTTCTTGTTTGAACCAAGTACAAGATTCGACTCCATGAAGTAGCTTTACCTCTAACAATAGAAGAAAAAAAAGGTGAGTAGGACCATCCGATCGAGAGGGGCCGAGAGGTAGAAAATGATGCACATGCAGCGACGTAGCAAGCTGGGGAAGTAGAGCTAAGGCAGTTTCGAAGGAAGATATACCTGAAGGTCATCGGGATGTGGATAGGTGGGCGGCGGGAGGCCGGATCCGCCCACACTAGGGCAACGACGAAGGGATCGGAGTACCTCCTGCATCGGCGCTCAGCCAGAGATAACAGTGCGGCCGGCAGTGGGTCTCCTCCCTCGCTGTCGATGACGGCCTAAACGCTGCCCCTCCTCCCCTTCACCGGCGGAGGGGGGTACGTCTGGATCTGTAACCAGCGGTGAGGATAGAAAGACAGTGTTTTTTGAAGGGAGAAAGACAGTGTTACCAGCCCTATCTTGTTTAGATCTGGAGAGGATGAGAGTGTGTGAATAGAGCAACCCTAGCAAGCAAGCGCGGAGGCTCCGGCCTATATATATGTAGTGGGGTAGTTTTCCTTTTTCACTCCATCAAAACAATCGCTTAAAATAGTGTACTACGTGCTAGGTCGCCGTTCTTTTAGTTGTTGATTGTTTTTTGAGATAGCTACCTGCTTGTTCCAAGTGGTGTTACGGTGTGCCAGGTCGCACTTTGTATCGTTCAAGTCTGGTACAAATCCCTCCATTAAATGAACAACCACCCCCTCGTAAAAATTGTGAACAAGCCCACGGCTAAAATTATCGGAAATGTGGGTTGCCCCAACATACATTATTATTTATATTTTCTACTCACTCCGTTCCGAAATATAAGTCTTTTTATTAGCCACACCTAAGACAAGAATTTTTTTATTAGTAGTGAACCCCACATGTCATAGACACAAAAAGTGTGGCAAGATTCCCTTAGGCAAGCCAAAGTGTGTCTAACAATTTGAGCAACTCAAGTTAGGCAAGTGTGGCAAGTGTGGGAAAAATAATGTGGCAACATAAGACAAACATAGTCACAATCCAAACTGCCCCGTAATTTTGTTGACATGCATGAAAATTTGGTTAGTTAAATTTATAGTCAAAATTTGGCAAGGTGCATCAAATCAACACATGCAAGTATCAAAAGGGAAGTCATGGCATGCATGCATTCGTTGTACTCCCTCCGTTTCCAAATATAAGTCTTTTTAGAGATTGCAACAAGTGACTACATACGAAGCAAAAGATGTCTACATACATCCGTATGTAGTAGTGCATTTGAAATGTGTAAAAAGACATATATCGAGTGCAATGCTTTGATGTGTCGCGTCAACTCGTACAAGACCGAGAAGTTTGATTACTACAACGCCTCTCCTCATGGATCGAGCTCGGTGCCTTACTGCACTGCCTTTGGTTGCATGACAGGTGGGCCAACCACCGTTGGGCCCACCTGTCATAGACGCAAAGGCAGGAGCAGTAAGTCAATGAAGCCGCGTCCCTCCCTCGCGCATGAGAATGGTGGCGGGCAGGACTAGTAGGAGCTTTCGCTACACGCTTCTTGACGGCGGCAAACTTGCGGATGGAGTTGACCATCATATCGTCCATGTGAGAGGTGAAGCCGGCGTCGGCAAGGTTTACGACGCCGGCGGTCGCCAGCACCGTCTGGAAACGCTGTGCTATGCAGGGCCGCAGGCCGGTGCCTTGGATGATTTGGCACAGCCGACTGCAGCTCACGAACATCACCTCCGTAGGTGCTTTCTGGCTTCTGGTCACTTGGTCTTGGATTGGAGTGAGAAGTGTTGCGTAGAGACTAAGGAGCAGATGGATTGGAGTGGTGGGGCACCTTTATATGAGAATCCAAACTCTGTTGCATTCACATCATGCTGGCTCTATTCTGCTTCTCCAATTAATTCGCTCTGCATGTAGAGTAATTTGAGGATGCATTATTGATCGTTCAACGTCTCGGGAACCGCTACCCTCTCCCTCCTTGGCATTGAAGCACCTATGGAGGCAACTGCCGCTCACGTCTATCGCATGTCAGGAGACGTTCCCGTCGATGACGAGGTGCCTATGGTGACTTCATAAATTTCAAGATGATAGTACTAGTATACTCAATATTGTGCACCGCGACCAAGGCCGAGAGCAAAACGAGAGAACTACATATTTATTTACGGTGTAGATTCACTCATTTTGCTCCATATGTACTCCATCTCAGTGTAGTCTAGTCACTTGTTGAAATCTCTAGAAAGGCAAATACTCCTTTTTGGTTTATAGGGCTATACTAGCAAGTACTCCCTCCGTCCAAAAATACTTGTCATCAAAATGGATAAAAAGATGTATCTAGAACTAATATACATCATGATACATCCCCTTTTATTCATTTTAATGACAAGTATTTCCGGATGGAGGGATTACTACAATAGTGGGCTCACAAAGCAATTTTGTCTCATGCAAGAGCCTGGCTATATGCGTGCTCCAAGGTTCGCAACTGCCACGTTCGGGTTGCACTTGGCTCTTTGCCTCTTTGAGAAGACGAACAATGATGTTACTACTACTGCTTCTACAGTATCGAATCCATTGCTGCATGTCCGTCCACCGCGAGCGGGAGGGATAGCTTGTTCTAGTACTATAAGCAAAAGCCCGTCCTCGTCTGCGAGCCACCATGCGCATGGGCGAGGGAGAAGGCGTGTGGTAGTAAAATCAAGCTTCTCCTTGTTGTATGAGTTGACGCGACACATCATAGCACTGGCCCCACATGGTTGCCTCTAAACTTGGCTGAAAGACCCGCAGTGTATAATACTCCATTTGCTGCAACCTCTAACATTTACCCCACCACAAATTAAAATATATATTCCTATCTTGACTAGATGACCATGCAAACTAGAATCACTAGGATGACAGGTAGGGCCAGAAGATTATTTTAATCAAAAAAATATAGCATGGAGCCGACCCCAACGATTTTAAGCTTACAGGCATGGTACACGCTATCCTAGACTACTCTACACATGAAACTGCCACACGAGCGTCCGAGCTGCGCTTGACTCTTCGCCTCTTCGGGAAGTCGAACAATGGCCCTGTTTGGATACTCTAACTCAGTTAGAGGTTAGAGTTATATTCTAACTATGAACTAACTCTAACCAAAAAGGTGTTTGGATAGCAAGGTTAGATGGAGCGCGAATATGGAGAGGCGCCTTCACGGGCGGTACAAGAGGGAGGGAGGGAGAGGACAAGAAGCTTCGAGGAAGTGAGGAGGGTTCTGCCTCGGGAAGAGCAAGAGAAAAGGTTTTTTTAGTGGTCCTGAAAAGAACTAACCCAAATAAGCACCTCTTGGGTGGGTTAGATTTTTTGGATGAGTTAGGTGCATCCAACCCAAACTAACCCTCCTGTTTGGATATTTTTGGGTTAGTTGAGTCCAAACTAACCCAAACTAACTCTAACCCGTGGATTCGAACAGGGCCAATGATGGAGTACTACTGCAGTGGAGGAGTACTATAGTATGCTTCTGGCCATCTTACACCGATTGAACTGATGCATGTCCACCGCGTACGGGAGGGAGAGCGTGTAGCGAATGAAAGCTTCTCCTAGTCCTGCCAGCCACCATGCTCATGGGCGAGGGAGGGACGCAGCTTCATTGACTTACTGCTCCTGCCTTTGCATCCATGACAGGTGGGCCCAACAGGTCGGTGGCCCACCTGTCATGCAGCCAAAGGCAGGTGCGGTTAAGGCGAGAGGGCGTTGTAGTAATCAATCTTTTCGGTCTTGTATGAGTTGACGCAACACATCAAAGCAGTGCACTCGATATATTTCAATAATTTGCGTTTACCGATGCATTAATTACAACGCATGCATGCATGCCATGACTCTCTTTTTGATACTTGCATGTGTTGATTTAATGCACCTTGAAGTAGTATGAATATGTGACGGTAAAGCTTTGTAATGCCCCGGCCCTAATAAAGCGAGAGATGGTTGTGGACGAGGAGGGCGAGATCATGCAGACGGAACAGGACCGGACGATGGAGCTCTCTATGGTCTCGATGGACCTCACCTAGCTCCACTGACGCTTGTGCCTCCGCCCCTTGAAGCCTCCAGTGTATGAGGTTCGAATACACCTCGTCTGTTCGGCTGATCGAGCAAGGTGCAGGTTTCTTGACTGATGTGTTGTTCGATTGATTTGTGCAGTGCAAGGGAGGGCACCTGGTTTGCGTGGACTGCCACGTCGAGCGCCCCGGGAACCAGCGGCAGTGCCAAAAGTGCGAGCACGGCGGTGGCTTCGACATGCGGAACACGACAGTGGACGCCGTCCTCTCCTCGGTGGGGGTGGAGTGCCCGCACGAAGGCTGTGGGCTCTACGTCACTTACCACAAGCTTGCCAATCACTAGAGCGTGTGTCCGCTCGCGCCCTGCAAATGCCCCGTGGCCGTCAGCGGCTACGAAGGCCCACCGCCGGTGCTCTCCCACCACATCATCATCATGCATCCCATGCCCGTGCACAGGATCCAGTACGGCAAGGCGCTCTAGCTGCAAGTGCCACTGTCGGAGCCACGGCTCTTGCTGTTCGCGGAGGAGGACGGCCGTGTATTTTCTTGGTCGGCGGCGTGCTCGACATCGGTGCGCCTATCGCCGTGTCGGTCGTCTGCATCAGAGCGGGGGCGTCCCCACTGCCGCACTACATGGCCAAGCTGTGGGCGAATGGCCCCGCCGGGGGAGCCCAAAGGCAGGACCGACGTCGTCAAGGTGGAAATGGAGGTGACAAGCAGCAGGGATCCCGGCGACGTCGCCATGCAGGAGCTGACCTTCTTCACAGTTTCGCCCAAGCTGCTGGCCGAGGCTAAGCTGGTGTCCCTCCACATTAAGATTGACAAGCTCACGACCTAAATGATTCTACAGTGCCTTCTGTTTATCTTAGTAATATGCTAATATAGGGGTTAGCTCGGTCTACTTTAGCTTAAGAGATGGTGGGTTTTGGTGGCGATGTAGCAATTACCTCGACATCAGGTCAGCAGTGAAAGTAATTTCGAACAGTCGAATAGATATTTTGTGTCCGTTGGATATAAAGATCCTTTGGGTAAGAACTAACAGCTTATATGTTTTTTTTAAACAGAACAACGATATTAGTATATTTTTTGTTGGCATGCACTAATATTTTTGAAACGGACGTCGGGCTGTAGCTAGAAGGGCGGTTGGGACGCGACATCGGCCCATACCGTGGTGACCCCCGATTGGGATGCACCGAATGTGGACTTTCTCCCTAGCCGACGTCGACCGTGTCTACGAAGAACATTGTTCCCTTCCCCCAGCTGCAGGATCAGGCCGGATATGTGACCAGCGGTGTGTCCACCGTTGTTCTATGCTTGTGAAGAGAGCAACCCAAGCAAGCAGGCTTGTAGCTTAGGCTCCTGCTAGTGTATATATAGTGGTTTTCTTTTTCTCTCCATGTCAACCATTTTGTATTGCGTACGTGTCATTGAAGAGTGAAATGATGGTTGCTTCTTCCGACTAACTTACTATGTGATTTGACTGCTCCTTTACTGGCCCCTACACATACTCCCCCTACGTGTATGCAATAGTCACATGTACACATGGACGCAAAAACACGCGTGACACCCTAATGCATGCACGTCCGAGCACACGACGGAACACACACGGTCACGCTCAAGTGCTCGACCTACACGTGCATGCACACACATACTCAGCCAGGGTGAGCTAGTGACCGTATAAACACCGGAAAATGTATATATTGAGCGCAATGAGCGTATTATGAAGTCCATAGACCGTATTTTTACAAATATACAGTGACAGATAGTTTATTTATCTCGTTTGAAATTAAGCCATATTAAACGGAGAGGAGGCAGTATGGACTAGCATTACTTTGCTGTGTTCCGTCAACTTGCCGAACGAGGAGAAGCTTATAGGACGGGAGAAGCTAGCGCGCGATGGCTCGCAGGACAAGGAGAAACTTTTGATTAATGCAAGCTCTCCTTCGCTCAGGCGATGGACGTGCAACAGTTAATTCGGCGTCAGATTGCCAGAAGCATACACTATACTAGTACTATTATTATTGCACTTCCCGAAGAGGTGAACAGCCAAGCGCAAAGTTTACTAGTACTAGTACTACTACTATAGTCTATAGAGGTATGTACTATACTATTACTAGGAACTGGATGGAGGAGCGTCTGCACTCTTATTATATTTTTTAAATGTGATAAAGCAATCTTCAACACATTTGGTTCTCTTCGAGGGTTCTCGCATGTGATAGTGGAGGTTGATTGCATGGAACACTCGCCACAATTCTCGCTTAATTCTGGCTCATATCTTGTTAAAAATAGGAGCACTCGGCAATATTTCCTCTTTTTTTGTTATTCAGCATGTAAACAGGTCAGCAAACCTTACGGCGCATCTTTGTGTGAACCATGCTTGCTGCACTTTGAATGTGGCCGAGAGCTAGCTTGATGAAACACCTCGCTTCCTACTTCTTTTTTTGCGGGGTACCTCGCTTCCTAGTGACCAGTGTCTTGGATGATCGTCCTAAGAATGCTTATGTATGAATAAGGCTCTCTCATTTACCCGCAAAAAAGATTAAGCCATATTAACCGGAAAGGAGGGAGTATGGACTAGCACTACTTGTTGGTGTGTCCCGTCAACTCGCAGAATGAGGAGAAGCTTGCAGGACAAGGTGAAGCTCGCTTACGCCTTTTGACTAATGCAACGTACCCTCGCCCAGGCGGTGGACATGGATCAGTTCATTAGGTGTATGATTTCCAGAGGCATACACTGTAGCACCGAACATGCGGAGTACCATCATTGTTCGACTTCATGAAGAGGCGAAGAGCCAAGCGCAAGGTTTAGTAGTACGAGTAGTACTACTACTAGAACCGCATGGTGGAGCCTTTGTACTCTTATTTTTTTAATCTCTGATAAAGTGCACATTTATTCCGCAGAAGGGCAGAAAACAGCAGCCCAACATGTAATGATGATATCGATCAACCATGCTCGAATATCTCTTGGCCTACGTGCGAGCCCGTCTGTGTGTTCTCGCTCCTCGTCTCTCTCAAGGAACGGCGGGTTGGCCATTTTGCCGTCAATTGAGATCGGTTTGCTCACACTCCGGCCCCACATGTCAGTGATATGCCAAGAGGAGGTGCGTTGACCGACTGGCCATACGCGTAATTGGTTTTGCACCTTCATACTCCTCCTCCCTCCGTCACAGTTTACAGGGCGCGCTTCATTATGATGCATTTCTCTCAATGCATTTCCACCACCAGAGAGACTTTAGACACGTTTGGTTTAATGTTCAATTAATGTAGTACTACGGAGTGGAGTAAGTGCATGCATGTGTGTACCTGGGGTGGAAGCACTGCATGCATGTGTGTACGCATTATTTCCTCTAGTAATAGACGTCGTGCTATAACTACCAATGCTATTTTTCAGGCCGATCGCTAGTCGCCTTGGTCCCAGAGATTTTTTCTTTTTCTGAAGCGCGCTCTATAAACAGTGACGGATGGAGTAGTATGAGCAGATTCAAAGAAGAGCGTATTGATGGTTGCTTCTTCCGAGCAACTTACAGTGGGAAAGGTGGGGCTTATGATTTGACTGCTCATTACTCACTATTAATGCGGCGCAACGACCGGTCTGAGTCCCCATGCGGCTGTGCACTACCCCCTCGTTCTTAAATATACTCGGGAGTATTTGTCTTTCTAGAGATTTCAACGAGTGACTACTCAAATATTTGTCTTTTTAGAGATTCAAATGGACTACTACACAAGGATGTATATAGACATATTTTAAAGTGTAGATTCACTCATTTTGCTCCGTATGTAGTCACTTGTTGAAATCTGTAGAAAGACAAATATTTAGGAATGGAGGGAGTACACATACGAAGCAAAATGAGTGAATCTACACTCTAAAATATGCCCATTTGAAATTTGTAAAAAGATAAATAATGTTGATGACAATTGCGACGACAAAAAAGAAGCATATTCCTTGTCCTAAGGGAAGATAACAACATGATTGTGTTTGTCTAAAACGGTGTGAGGACGAGATTACAACATGGAAAGTACGCCGGACGAGCTACGTTTTGGCCAAATAACTATGGAAGATCCACATGCAGCGACGTGGGAAGACGGGCAGTGGAGCAAGGCCGGAGGGGATACCTGGAGGGCGTCGGGATGTAACTAGTTGAGCGGCGGCGGACGGAATCTGCCCATACTGCGGCATCGAGCAGGTGGCGTAGGCCCTACCATGCCAGAGCTTGGTCAAAGAGAATGGCGTGTACCGCAGATCGGGACGTGCTGCCTTGGCGCCGTCGAACGGAGAAACGATGCACGTCCTCCCTTTCTGTCGGTGGATGGGATGTGGCCGGATCAGTGACCAACGGTGAGAGAGAGAGAGGCCACCGCAGCCTTGTGTGAGATACTCTGAAGAGAGACAAACCAGGTAGGTAGGCTCCATTGTATATAGTGGAGCGGACTACCTTTTTCTCCATAAAATCGTTTTATATTCTGTGTACGTGCCATTGAGCGATATAACTTTATTTAAAAATAACGTGCCAACGCATCAAGTCAAACTTTGTTTCGTGTATGCGTGGTACACGACCTCCGTAGGTAAACAACCGCTACATGCGTTCAAATTAGCACGTGGGCTGCCATTTCGTACAGAAATGAGCTCCACCATGTACCCGTGCGGGTGTGGCTGGGCACGAAGCATGAGTACGTGCACGGTGCACCTATTCTCTTCTTGTATACGTACACGACCTAAATGTGGTTGTGTGAGAGAGATACAAACGTAGAGAGATATAGTGTGTGGGTCCGTGAGAGTTTTTTTTGGGGGGGGGGGGGTCAATCAAAAAATGTAACATATGCAATGTGTGTGAAATAGAGTCCTGGATATATCATATATATAGAGGGGGCGATCCACGAGAAGAGAGTGGAGGTATCATCGACTTGAGGTGTCCATAGAATCAAATAGAGGGATGATGATGTGTGTGTGTGTGTGTGTGCGCGCGCGCGGTCGATAGAGTGCCATCGAATTTGTGTGTGCCCACGTCAAAGATAGTGGCTGGCCTACTAGAACGAGAGAGGGGACAGGTGCAGTTTGTCTCTGTGGCATGGATACCTACCTACAGCGCTCGACTATCGGTGTGTGGTGGGGGGGAGGGAGGCCTAATTTACTATAGAGGTACAATGGCTGGTATATGTGTGGAGGAGGAGAGAGGCCTACCTCATGTATTAAGGGAGATCGATCTACCTCATGTATTAAGGGAGATCGATCTACCTCATGTATTAAGGGAGATCTATCGGCATCCATACACATGTGTAGGAGAGGAATAAGGTTGGGAGAGAGACCGAGCTAGAGTGTTGGAGGGGGTGGTACTGGAGTTGCTTCTAATAAATGGTGGGATAGTCTTGCTAGACAACCGGAGGGAACGCCTACAATATCAATAAGAGAGGGGATGGCTGCCTGTCTGTGCACGTGCGTGTGAGAGACGGGTCAGGAGGCATGCACGAATGATGAGGGGGCACGATATGGCTGTGGTAAGCAGACATAACTACATAGGAAGATCAATCGTCCTTTGTCAGAGAAAGGAGAGACATAACTTGTGAGGTACGTTGATCGATGGGGGGGGATAGATAAAGTCGACCTAGTTATATGTTGGGAGATCGATCGGTATACATGCATGTGTGTGTTAGAAGCAAATGAGGCACGGGGGAGAAGGATAGAGAGAGAGAGAGAGAGGGATGCATCTAGGAGGTGGTGCGAGAGTCATACTATATCGAGGGGGAAGGAGTGTATGAGTATGAGATCGATGAAAAGAGTGGTGGGAGTGAGGCATGGACGGTGATAGAGAAGAGGGGAAGCTTGTGTTTGTGCTAGGCACACCTGGCTAGAGAGGCATATCGATCGATGTGTGCCGTAAAGAAGAAGCTGGGGGGGCCTACACACACCGTGGGTGAACGACCTAAAGTAAAAAGATGAATTTGCGCGATGGAGCTAGAGAATGCTGAGGGAGGGTGAGAGGGATGCGGGCGTGTGCATGCACGAGAGAAAGTTAGCGCTAGCTAGCTACAAAGATAAGAGGATTGTGTGGGTGTAAAAGACGAATAGAGATCATACTTCATTATAAAAAGCGAATTCAGATATTTGAAGAATTTATCATAGTGTTTTAAACTGACGCATGTGTGAATATATATAACGGTGATACACATGGTGTGGTTATGAACATGTTATACTACATATAATATATTTTATCTCTACTCTTATAAAAAACGGAGTTGTTGATGATGGTGTGCCTGCCATCCTACTATATATGCCGTCCGATTTATATCTGACGGATAGGAAGGAAACTATGGCAATTTTGAAAAAAGATACTCACACCCCTCTCCATATTTGCAAATTAGGCCTCCCCTTGATCATGTTGATGTTCTGTGGAACGCATGGGCATCTTGCTAGTACTACGTATAATATATAGAACATTGATCATAATTTGGGTAATGTGTGGCTTTTGCAGCTGAGGTCTAAATGCTTGTCATAATGTAGGGGGCGGGGCGCTATACTATGTGTGATAAACACGGTGTACACGTATGGAACATGGTTTAGATTATGAATATATAGTTAGTACATCAAATGTACTATTATTTGGAATCAACATCAAGTGTATTCAAAAAATAGAATTCGAGTTCATGTAGTACACATAGTTCATATCTATCTCTATAGTAACCATGTGGTGTGTTATTAAGGTAATACACGAATGATGGTTGAAGTTGGCAACAATCATGATTGTAGATTCTTATTGAAATAGAGAAAAGAATTCAAATTCAGTTCGAATTGGAGTGGCAGTATAGACATTTGGAATGCACTAAAATGTTGGTATGAGTAGGTTACATGCATTATACAGCAAGCGAAAAAAATTAATTGGACATAACATGGATTCATACTCCCTCCTTCCATCAATATAGGGCGTAATGTGTTTTTTAAGACCGCATTTGACTATAGACAAGATTAATAGTACATGACATGCACAATATGAAAATAATATCATTGAAAGAACCTTTCATAGACGAATTTAACGGTGTGCTTTGTGTAAGTTGCATGTCATATATTATTGCTCTAATATTTGGTCAAAGTTAGCATCGAAAAACGTATTAGGCCCTATATAGATGGAAGGAGGGAGTAGCTTTGAATAGCATTTTTATAGTAAAACGGGGCAAGACTCTCTCTTTGTGTGGTGTGAATAGTTTTTTTTTTCTTTTTGGTTGAGGGAAGTGCGAATCGATTTGGTACGTACAAGTACAATATTTCACGTTAGGCTTGTCCCTAAAATTCAACCCGCGCCTTGTTGTATCCCAAAAATTCAGATATCGTGCTCCCAAAACTGGCGCCTTCACAACCCGCGCCTTGCTATCCCGAAATTACAATGCGCGCGAGAACTCCCTCCAGCTGCCAAATCCCGACACGCGAAATCCCCCTTCTAACCCTGAGTCGAAAGGGCCGCTAGTTCGAATCGGTGGGGGGGTACTTTTGTAACACACCCTACATTTTGGACAAGCGCGCCCCTAATTCATGGTTCACCCCCTCCCATCGCCTCCTTTTTGCCATTCGAAATCCTAGGCCGCCATAACCTCTCCGCTCCAACTGCGAAACCCCACCCTCCTCCGTCCGCCACCTCACCGCTGCCCAGCCGGAGCCTCTTCCTGGATGACGTCATCCACCGCAACAGCTCGACGTCCCTCGTCCACCTCCCCGGATGAGGATCCGTCGTCCATCTCGTCGTCCCGCCGGTTCAGCCGCCCCGTCCTCCACCTCCAAGGAGCTGCTCCGACGGTCGCCTCGTCTATCGCGGCTGCTCCATCCCCACAGCGTTGCCTTAACCTACTCCACCGGAACTGCAGCATCCTCACCGACTCCTCGGACGAAGCCGAGGCCTACTCGGTGCCACCAAAGAGGTTGTACACTCATTGCATCGCACCTTCTCCTTAGCTCGACCTCCCGATGCCGACGGTGCTCCATCCCGCACCCCCATGGAGCGGCTACCTTGAAGCCGGCGCCGCGGGCGACATCTCCACGGCAGCTCTCCCCAGTGCGAGGCCCCTTTGGCGGCGGTGGCCATACCAGCCAGATCTGCTGCTACTGCTCTGGCTCTCACTTGCTCGCTCGCGCTGCTGCTGCTGCTCCGGCTCTCGCTTGATCGCTCGCTCGCCCAGCTGCTGCTGCTCCGACTCTCGCTCGCTCGCCCAGCTGCTGCTGCTCCGACTCTCGCTCGCTCGCGCTGCTGCTGCTGCTCTCCCCCTCGCTCGTGCTGCTACTCTGCTCTAATTTAGCTACACTTCAGTCGACTGAATCGACTTTTGGGTCAGTCAATTTTCAGGGGGTGGGGGGCTCACTGGAGTTAAGGAAGAACCACCCGCAGTGGGGACGGGGGCTCGCCGGAGAGGTACCCCACTATCTATCTTAGGTTTCAGGGTGGGGCGGGGGGCCTATAGGGCTGGCCGGGGCGGCAGCGGACCGGCGGTGGGGAGTTGTTTCGGGGCGGCGAGGCGGCGCTGGGGCCGGCAGTTCAGCCGGTGGTGGCTGGCGGCTCAGGGGGGGTGCAGGTTGAAGATGAACTGCAGGCCCTCCCTAAACTGCATGTGAAGTGCCTCTCTGCTACCATTGTGTTCAGTTTCGACAGTAACATTCAGATTCCACAATAAATTTCAGTTTCGACAGTTAAGTTCAGAGTCAACAGTTCTTCCCTCATCTATTGTAGTCAGGTGGTTTTTGGTGATGTAAATTTTACATCTATTTTACATCATCTATTGGAGATGCTATTAGAATCCCACTTGAGATTGACGATGTCTGTCTTGTGCTGCTTCAGCCTTGACGTCTTACGGCTCACCGGGGCTGCTCCAACGGCAGAACGATCCATCACAACAGAGCAGTGCCCTGGACGCCGTCTACAGATTCCTCATATCTTCCTCCACACCTCCGACAGCCACCTTTGCCTCAACTGCTTCAGCAACCAACCCAATGATGCTGAGGTCGACACGGCTACGGCAAAGAGGTTGTACACTTGTTGCATCACTTATTATTATACATTCATGTCGATCCATTAGGGCTATTTTGGTTCAACGGAAAAACATAGCAATAGGGAATTTTCCAATGGCACTCTACTATTCAATTATTCATGCATTTTGTTGAAAGGAATGAAGCAAAACATCCACCTGGACCTACTTTTTAAAATACTATGCATGAAAACAAGACCAAGTGCATTAGTGGCAGAATAACATTCTAACTGTACACGCTTTCATATGGTTTCACTTTATTTTGGCCATGTTTCTTTGCATTCATCTACACTTCCAATTCCTGTAAACCAAACATTCAAGTTGACAGAAATCCTGTGTTTATGAATGCTCTGTTTACCATGTGCATTCCTATCCTATTCCGGTGTTTTTCCTATCCCTGCGTTTTTAGAATCATGCAAGCCAAATGAGCCCTGACAGAATTACTTCAGTTACAGGTAGGTGTCGAAGGGAACTATGTGTGGTTTGTCCTGCTCCTGCCGCGACGTCGTCCACCTCAACTAAGCTGCTCCATCGACAGAAACATCCACCAAACCAGACATCACGACTCCTAACCGTCTTTCGCCGCCTCAGATCTCCTTCCCTGCCGCCGGCACCCACCGCAACGGCATCACCATCATCGACTCAGGAGATGAACCTGAGGAGTACATGAGTCCACAAGAGAGGTCGCACTCTTTTGTTTCTGCTTATGTTATGCATTGCTTAAAATTACCTGCTACTTTATCATCCTGTTCACCTCTTGGACTCCAAGTCAGGTCCAAATTAATGTTCAAACTTGAGTTATAAATTAGTTGTGGGGCACATATCTAGGAAGCAATGAATAGTATCTCTGTCTAATATCTAGTTCACCTAGGGTATGCCTATGTTGTTCATCTTGGGTGGGAAACAAATAGTAAAGCAATCGTCATCTGTCTTTTTATTAAATTAAAGCAATCATCAGCCTGCTATCATTATTTTTGGATCCATCCACTGGTTGTTACCATCACTCTAAATTTCTGCACTCTCTCCTTACATAATCTCACCATATTTTTTTCGTATGCATGTCAGATATTGTACACAGTCATGCTGAACATGTAGAGAAAAAGAGAAGAGTTTTGCGCGGCAATACAATGTCATGCAGACATCGCTCCATGGTGGGTTCAATGGCAAACCATCCCCACCCCTATCCATATTGTAATCCAGAGGAAGATATCTGTTCTGAGGCAGATTCAGACGCGGCTGACCACTCCTATTTACCCTCCAAGGTGTTTGCTCTACCTTGGCATGATGATGTTAGTCATATCATGCATATGTTGCCTTGAAGTGCCTACTTTTGACATCATATATGTCATCTGCTTAATTTAGACATGTTCTGTAATGCCACCTGTTTAGTTTCTATATCATATATGGGAATTATGCAGTCTCATGTCTTTTAGCCAGCCATAATATACGTGACATGTGCAATGCCATCCTGTTTAACCAGGCATCATATATTTGAATGATATCTTGCCCATCCTTTTCTTCATTACATTTCCATTTGTCGACAATTTTTGTATATTAAACTACTCTTCCTGTGAATCAGCCATTTGGGTGGGAGATTGAAAAATCTGGAGTGAAAACAAGGCCTTCAGAGAGCATAAGTGCTACTGTCAAGCAGATCTCTTGTTGGGTCCCAATAGCTCCTCAGAGATGGATTCAGAGACAGATGACCAGGCCTATTCCCCCACCGAGGTGTATGCTCTAACTTGGCATGGTTATACTTCCCACATCATGCATATGGTGTCTTGCATTGCATAGTTTAGACATCATATGCACAATATTCAACACCATGTTCTTATTTCAGACATCATATCTAATGCCCTCTGTTTAGCATATAAATCACATATGTGAATTAGATGATGCGATCCTGATTACTTAGATAACATGTAGGTGAATTATGTCATGCGATCCTGTTTAGTTATTCATCATATCTTTGAATTATGTTATGCTATGCTATCGAGTTTAGATATACATCATATATGTGAAATATATGTCATTCTATCCGTTTTAGTTAAACAATATACATGTCAACTATTTCATGCCCTCTTTTTTCCACACTATATATTGCATCTGTCTCTCATACAATGTCTGTACATTCAACTATGTTTCCTGTTTATCAGTCATTTGAATTGGAGCGGGTGATGCCAGCATCTAGCGGACTAAAAACACGGTCTTCAAATAAAATAGTGCTACCTCTTGGTGGAGATAGCACCCCGATTGTACATGCACGAGAACCAGCCCTACCACACATAACCCAAACTCTCGTAGATTGTACCCTTGCTGCGATGGACAGAGAACCAGCTTCACCCAATCTAACCCCAACCACAGCAGATAGTAACCCAATTCCTGTTGACACAACACCATCTCCACCACAGAGCTCCCAAACAAGAGCAGTTAGTAAGGCAGCTCCAAAGGCCCAAAGGGCCAAGATTACCACGGCGAACCCCAACTCCACCAGCTAGTACGCCTATTCCGTGGAGGAAGCACAACCAGCTAGTCGTAGTTTAGCATCTATCAAATTTGATGTTGTTAAATCGTATGTGCGTATCTTCCCATCTTGGAAATATTATATCAAGATGAAGGAAAATGCCATTATGGTGTTTGTCCAGAGTTATGTGTAAGTAATGTTATTCATGGCAATTACTTTGCTTTGTCCCATACATCCTACCTCCATGATGGTTATAATATAGCAAATTTTCCCATTTTTCTCTATAGAGAAGGACCGATTTGGAAACTCAGGATGAGGTAACCTGTGCTAATACCTCTGCTATCTTCAAGAATGCTTGGTGGCAGTATCAGAATTACTAGAAGAAAATGTACTTCACCGACAACGAAACTCATCAAATTCCCTTACGTTCTCCTGAGACACATTTACTGGACGATGACTGGGAACGCCTTGTTCTATACTGGTCCTGAACTAAGAATGTGGCGAGGTCTATGAGCTCATTTTCTATTTTTAAGTACTATATTCTTGCGTCTTACTGTACTATGTTCATGTAGAACAAGTGCCTAAACCTGAAGAACAACTGTTCTAATTTATGATTCCATTGCTATAATAGTTCAAAAAAGCGCTAGGCGTTAATTGTGCATTTTGCCACTGCCTTGCGCTTTACTGACCAAAGTGCATGCTTATGTGCAGTTATGCACAGATTAAGCGTTGTTATGCACAATGCGTTTCGCCAATGCCTAGAGCCAAGGCGCGCTTAAGCGCTCGCTTAGGAACGCCTTTTTAACTATGATTGCTATCGTGCATACTGCTTTGCTATTGTATCACTGTATTTACTCATACAAACTTATTTTTAAATTGAAGGACCCAATCGAAACTCCAATGGCACAGCAAGTATGTTCACGCATGTTTCTTTAACAGGCTTGCTCTTATCAATAGCTCTCTTGATTTCAATTTCAACTGTGTATACAGTTGACTTCTCATATCATGCACATTACTAGCATCACAACAGAGCCAATAGTGTTGTTGTACATGTAGACCCGTGGTACCCATATGAAATCTTGTTGTGCCATGTGTTTCCCATGCTTTGTATTCTTTCACTGCTGCTTTGTCTTGAACTGATATGATTTGAACCGTGTCTCTATTTTGATTTGGCAAGACAATGCAGTGACCATAGGACATAGATATATGTTTGTTTGATGCTTTTATTATGTACTAGTACTTGGCAATAGAAGACTTGGTAGTTTAATCCTGTCCACCTTACTAATGAACTGGTTCACCGAAATGAGTTTCATATACTAGTACATGCTAAACATGTTATGTGTCCGCTTGTTTCTTCTTTTAGAATGTCGATGTAATATTGGGGAAGAGTGCCTTATTAAGCAATGGTAAAGGAAGTAATGCGATAAGGTTCAGATAGTGACACATCCTTGTTGGTCTCCAAAGAAAGATGATAAAACAGCTAAGGAAGACTATCTCGAAGATAGTGAGACAACCCCAAAGTCCTGTCTTGGTTTAGTGTTCGACTTACTGGCCACTACCGCTTGCAAAAGCTATTCAAACTCACTGTCTGAATCAGTTCGGTTTCTTGAGTCTCAACTACAAGCTAAAAGACATGGATCAGCTGTGCCGCAACAAGAAGCGGAAGGATTGCGGAAGTCCCTGGAGCATTAGATGCATACTTTCTGGTGCAACAGCAAGCATTGGAGGATTTTAGCGTCAAACAGGACAAAGCTAATAAGCTTGCTAAGCTTATTGCCAGCATGGTGGATACCATGTTTCTTGAGCTCTTCTGAAGTTGTTTCAGTTATGCTCTTGTTTTGCTACCGCGTTTATTTGCACTCGTAGCCAATTTTGAGGGCCAGTGTATGTAATATGCTGCTTTGTTCCCTATATTTGCACTGGTGGCGAACTTTGATGCCTAGTGGATGTAATATGTGTAATAGCGGTAATAGGCTAGCGTTAATTGCTTGCTTATTTATTTCCTTATTGTCTTGTTTAGTTGTTTGCTTGTAGTCACTGCAGTTCTTTTTCTGTGGTTTTTCTAGTGGCCACAATAACCTATTTTGGAAACTAGGCCAAAATAATCATGGCAACACACGGACTGTTGTAACCATGGGCCTCCTGCGGGCCGTATGATCCATGGGCCTTCTACGGGCCGTAGGATCCATTGGCCTTCTATACCGGCCGTAGGATCCATGAGCCTTCTACGAGCCGTACGATCCATGGGCCTTTTATGGGCCATAGGATCCATGGGCCTTCTACGGGGCGTATCATCATTTCGCCAATCATGGGCCATACTATTCATGGACAATAACGGGCCGTTAATAGGCCGTATTTGGTAACTCTATGAAAACAGCCCAACGGGTTTTTTTCGACATGAAAATGGCCGAACGTATTAACGGGCCACAAATGGGCCGACTGTAACCACGGGCTAAATATGGCCCACAAGCCGAAAATGACAGTAACGGGCTGTAAGTAACCGAATGCTCGAAATGAGCCCAATAATAAATGGGCCCTGAGAAGGCCGAAAGATAACATGGGCTGGAAACGGCCCAACGGAATAATGGGCCATTAATGGGTATAAAGTGATACATTTGCTCATTACGGGCCGCTTTTACCACGGGCCGTTAAGGGGCCGAGGGTTACTAAGGGCCTCATATGGGCCGAAAGACGTCATGGGCCATACATGGGCCGGAAGTTAAAACGGGCTGGAATTATATTGGACGGCCCAGATGACGCTACTAGGCCTAATTCGAATAGGCCATAAACGGGCCCTGGGATAGCGGGCTGTAAAAGGGCTATATGCGAACAGGTCGTTAACAGGCTTGCCGTGGGCCGGCCCGCCACCTTTTGACCAAGTCAAACAGGCCGGCCTTTTCACACGAATGGGCCTCTGTTGGGCCGTGCCACATGTCGACGTATCATATGCGCTTTGGGTCCAATGAGTGGATGACATCTGTCCCAACGGTGAGCCGACACGTGTTTCCTCCAGCCAATGATGATTTTACACGTGGAAAATCCCCATTGGTCGGGTCTGTTAACGGGTTATCGGATCCAAAACCGGATCCGATAGCTTAACAGCGTTCCATTACGGTGGATGACACGTGTCAGTCACCCTTGACGAAAGCACTTCTGTGACGCGCGAGTTATCGTCATGGAATGGACACTTCCATGATGATAATTTTGGTAATGTCATGGAACACTTCTATGATAGCACAGGTATGACTATCTTAATTCTGTCATAAATTTGTCCTGGCTGTACATGCATGACAGGAAATGTGACCTACTGTGACAAACACGTATCATCACAGAAGTGTATTTTTTGTAGCGATTAAGACTGGTGAGTCGGCGTTGATGTGATCCGATGAGTGCAGGATAGCCGAGACCGGCGCACCCAATGGGTTGTTGACTCGCCCTCTTCTCTGATACAAGTGTCCAAATCCACAATTGACATAGGCTGCTTGCACGTATCTTTGCAATTCTGGATAAACCGGGCTTTTAACTCGGCCCATGATCCAATGGAGTTGGCTGGCAGCCCTTTCAACCAAGTACGGGCCGTTCCTTCCAACATCATAGTGACATACTTAGCACATGCAGCATCGTCAACATCCAACAGCTTGATACGTCTCCAACGTATCTATAATTTTTTATTGCTCCATGCTACTTTATCTATTGTATTGGACTATAATGGGCTTTATTTTCCACTTTTATATTACTTTTGGGACTAACCTATTAACCGGAGGCCCAGCCCAGAATTGCTATTTTTTGCCTTTTTCAAGATTTCAAGAAATGAATATCAAACGGAGTCCAAACGGAATGAAACCTTCGAAACGTGATTTTCTCACCGAACGTGATCCAGAGACTTGGACCCTAAGCCAAGGCACGGAGAGGCGGTCACGAGGGGGCGCGCCCCTAGGGCGCGCCTGCCTCGTGGGCCCTCAAGCTCCACCGACGCATTCTTCCTCCTATATATACCAACGCACTTCAAACAATCAGAACAGGAGCAAAAATCCTAATTCCACCGCCGTAACTTCCTGTATCCACGAGATCCCATCTTGGGGCCTGTTCCGGAGCTCCGCCGGATGGGGCATCTACCACGAAGGGCTTCTACATTAACACCATAGCCTCTCCGATGAAGTGTGAGTAGTTTACTTCAGACCTTCGGGTCCATAGCTAGTAGATAGATGGCTTCTTCTCTCTTTTTGGATCTCAATACAATGTTCTCCCCCTCTCTCGTGGAGATCTATTCGATGTAATCTTATTTTTGCGGTGTGTTTGTTGAGAACGATGAATTGTGGGTTTATGATCGAGCTTATCTATGAATAATATTTGAATCTTCTCTGAATTCTTTTATATAATTGAGTTATCTTTGCAAGTCTCTTCGAATTATCCGTTTGGTTTGGCCAACTAGATTGGTAGTTCTTGCAATGGGAGAAGTGCATGGCTTTGGGTTCAATCTTGCGGTGTCCTTACCCGAAGGATGTAAAGGGTTGCAAGGCACGTATTGTATTGTTGCCATCGAGGATAACAAGATGGGGTATTTATCATATTGCATAAATTTATTCCTCTACATCATGTCATCTTGCTTAAGGCGTCACTTATGTCTTAATACTCTAGATGCATGCTGGATAGCGGTCGATGAGTGGAGTAATAATAGTAGATGCAGAATCGTTTCGGTCTACTTGTCACGGACGTGATGCCTATATACATTATCATACCTAGATAACCTCATAACTATGCTCAATTCTGTCAATTGCTCAACAGTAATTTGTTCACCCACCGTAGAATACTTATGCTCTTGAGAGAAGCCACTAGTGAAACCTATGGCCCCCGGGTCTATTCTCATCATATCAATCTCCATCACTTTTATACTTGCTTTGTTTTACTTTTCCTTTACTTTTTACTTTGCATCTTTATACCAAAAATACCAAAAATATTATCTTTATCAGATCTCACTCTCGTAAGTGACCGTGAAGGGATTGACAACCCCTAATCGCGTTGGTTGCCGTAGCTATCGCTTTGTGCAGGTACGAGGGACTTGTGCATGGCCTCCTCTGGATTGATACCTTGGTTCTCAAAAACTGCGGAAATACTTACGCCATCGTGCTGCATCATCCTCTCCTCTTCAAGGAAAACCAACGCAAGCTCAAGACGTAGCAAGAAGGATTTCGCGCCTTTGCCGGGAGTCTACGCAAAAGTCAACATACCAAGTACCCATCACAATCCCTATCTCTCGCATTACATTATTTGCCATTTGCCTCTCGTTTTCCTCTCCCCCACTTCACCCTTGCCGTTTTATTCGCCCTCTCTTTCCCAATCTCCTCCTCTTTTTACCTTTGCCGTTTGTTTTCTCGCGTGTTAGTTTGTTTGCTTGCCTTCATGACTAGTCTCATATCTTCCCCGTTATCTCCCGAGAATGAAGTTCTAAATTTTAAGCAAAGGGAGGGAGAAAATCTAAAAGATGCTTGGTATAGAATTTGCAATGCTCAAAATAGATCTACCAGGAAGCAATCTACTTCAGTTCTTCATCGTAATTTTTACGTAGGTGCTAATCCTTGGTATAGATATATCCTTGATACCATTACCGGAGGGAATTTCTTGGGTAGCCATAATTTTGATTCTTATAATGCTTTAATAGATTTATTTCGCTCACCTCCTCTTTTGGTTAATGGAACTATGTTAACTTTGGAGCATGTTATGCAAAGGCTTGAAATTATTGAAAAAAAAGTTGCTACCATTGAATCCATTGAAAATCTAGATAAAAATATCCATAATCAAATTACCCAATATGGATCTAAGGTAGGACTGACTTTGAAAAATATTAAGGAGAAGGAACCCATGGTTAATGAGAAAATAAATCTAGATTCTACTCGAATCGATAAACTTGAGGGTATCATTACCAACTTGGGAACCGCTTTTTCTTCCGTAAAGAATACTCCTAGTCCTCCCACTAAAATTTCCAAGCTTATGTATGTTCCTAAAAATAAGGGTGAATCATCTAGTAAGGAAACTGCGGATCTTAAATCTGTAAGTATTCATTCCGATCTTTTTACTATCATTAAGGAACCATTTGCTACAAATGAATTTTTCGATCTTATGCCTAAAAGTTTGATAATTACTAGAAAGAAAGAAATCTATAATAAAGAAAGATGCCTCATTGAAGAATTGCCTACCAAAGATGGCAATACCTAGATCTATCCTCGCTTTTATGCCTAGCTAGGGGCGTTAAACGATAGCGCTTGTTGGGAGGCAACCCAATTTTATTTTTTGTTCTTTGTTTTTTCTTCTGTTTAGGAATAAATAATCCATCTAGCCTCTTTTTATATGTGGTTTTATCTTTTAATTAGTGTCTGTGCCAAGTTAAACCTATTGGATCTTCTTGGATGATAGTTATTTGATCCTGCTGTAATTTCCAGAAACTTTGCGCTCAGTGCCCGAATTGTTAAAAATCACCAGAACGTGATAAAATACTAATTCCAATTTCTGATGATCAGTAAACAAATTTTCCAGGTCGTCTAATTTTGGTAGAATTTTTCGAGTTCCATAAGTTTGCGTTAGTTACAGATTGCTACAGACTGTTCTGTTTTTGACAGATTCTGTTTTGCGTGTGTTGTTTGCTTATTTTGATGAATCTATGGCTAGTAAAATAATTTATGATCCATAGAGAAGTTGGAATACAGTAGGTATAACACCAATATAAATAAAGAATGAGTTCATTACAGTACCTTAAAGTAGTCTTTTGTTTTCTTTCTCTAACGGAGCTCACGAGATTTCTATTGAGTTTTGTGTTGTGAAGTTTTCAAGTTTTGGGTGAATTCTTTTGATGGATTATGGAACAAGGAGTGGCAAGAGACTAAGCTTGGGGATGCCCATGGCACCCCTAAGATAATCCAAGGACACCAAAAAGTCAAATCTTGGGGATGCCCCGGAAGGCATCCCCTCTTTCGTCCACTTCCACCGGTAATTTACTTGGAGCTATATTTTTATTCACCACATGATATGTGTTTTGCTTGGAGCGTCTTGTATTATTTGTGTTTTTGCTTGTTAGTTTACCACAATAATCCTTGCTGTACACACCTTTTGAGAGAGCCATACATGAATTGAAATTTTATAGAATACTCTATGTGCTTCACTTATATCTTTTGAGTTTGATAGTTTTGCTCATAGTGCTTCACTTATATCTTTTGAGTGTGATAATTTTTGCTCTAGTGCTTCACTTAGATCTTTTAGAGCACGGTGGTGGATTTGTTTTAAAGAAACTTGATCTCTCATGCTTCACTTATATTATTTTGAGAGTCGTTAATAGCATGGTAATTTGCTTAATGTTAATATACTTGGTATTCAAGATATGTGAAACTTTCTTTTGAGTGAGTTGAATACTAAGATAATTTTGATGCTTGATAATTGTTTTGAGATATGGAGGTGATAATATCAAAGTCGTGTTTGAGTAGTTGTGAATTTGAGAAATGCTTGTGTTGAAGTTAGCAAATCCCGTAGCATGCACGTATGGTTAAAGTTGTGTAAAAAATTTGAAACATGAAGTGTACCTGGCTTGTGCATCCTTATGAGTGGCGGTCGGGGACGAGCGATGGTCTTTTCCTACCAATCTATCCCCCTTGGAGCATGAGCGTAGTACTTGATTTTTGATGACTTCTAAATTTTTGCAATAAGTATATGATTTCTTTTGACTAATGTTGAGTCCATGGATTATACGCACTTTTACCTTTCCGCCTTTGCTAGCCTCTTCGCACTGCATTGCCCTTTCTCACCTTGAGAGTTGGTGCAAACTTCGCCTGTGCATCCAAACCCCGTGATATGATATGCTCTATCACACATAAACCTCCTTATATCTTCCTCAAAACAGCCACCATACCTACCTATTATGGCATTTCCATAGCCATTCCGAGATATATTGCCATGTAACTTTCCACCGTTCCGTTCATCATCATCATGACATACTTTACTTTTGTCATATTGCCAGTGCATGATCATGTAGTTGACATCGTATTTTTTGGCAAAGCCACCATGCATTATTTCTCATACATGTCACTCTTGATTCATTGCACCATCCCGGTACACCGCCGGAGGCATTCATATAGAGTCATACCTTGTTCTAGTTTCGAGTTGTAATCCTTATGTCCTAATCCATAGAAGTGTGATGATCATCATTATTAGAGCATTGCCCAAATAAAAAAAAGAGAAAGGCCAAAAAGAAAAAAAGAAAGGCCCAAAGAAAAGAAAATAAATAAAAAGGGCAATGCTACTATCTCTTTTTCCACACTTCTGCTTCAAAGTAGCACCTTGTTCTTCATGTAGTGAGTCTCATATATTGTGCTTCAAAGTAGCACCTTGTTCTTCATGTAGTGAGTCTCATATATTGTGCTTCAAAGTAGCACCATGTTTTTCATATAGTGATTCTCATAAGTTGTCTTTTTATACTAGTGGGAATTTTTCGTTATAGAACTTGGCTTGTATATTCCTACGATGGGCTTCCTCAAAATGCCCTAGGTCTTCATGAGCAAGCAAGTTGGATGCACACCCACTAGTTTTCTTTTGTTGAGCATTCATAGCTCTAGTGCATCCGTTGCATGGCAATCCCTACTCCTCATGTTGACATCAATTGATGGGCATCTTCCTAGCCCGTTGATTACCTCGTCAATATGAGACTTTCTCCTTTTTTGTCTTCTCCACACAATCCCCATCATCATATTCTATTCCACCCATAGTGCTATATCCATGGCTCACGCTCATGTGTTGCGTGAAGGTTGAAATTTTTTGAGATTATTTAAGTATGAAACAATTTCTTGGCTTGTCATCGGGGGTATAGAAGTTGGGAACATCTTTGTGTGACAAAAATGAAGCATAGCCTAACTATATGATTTTTTAGGGATGAACTTTCTTTTGCCATGCTATTTTGAGAAGACATGATTACTTTGATTAGTATGCTTGAAGTATTATTATTTTTATGTCAATATGAACTTTTGTCTTGAATCTTTCGGATCTGAATATTCATACCATGATTAAGAAGATTTACATTGAAATTATGCCAAAGTATCACTCCGCATCAAAATTCTCTTTTATCATTTACCTACCGAGGACGAAAGCAGAATTAAGCTTAGGGATGCCCGATACGCTCCAACGTATCTATAATTTTTGATTGCTACATGCTACTTTATCTATTGTTTTGGACTATAATGGGCTTTATTTTCTACTTTTATATTACTTTTGGGACTAACCTATTAACCGGAGGCCCAGCCTGAATTGCTGTTTTTTGCCTTTTTCAAGATTTCAAGAAATGAATATCAAACGGAGTCCAAACGGAATGAAACCTTCGAAACGTGATTTTCTCACCGAACATGATCCAGAGACTTGGACCCTCGCCAAGGCACCAGAGAGGTGGTCACGAGGGTGGGGGCACGCCCCCGCCTCGTGGGCCCTCAAGCTCCACCGACGCATTCTTCCTCCTATATATACCTCGCACTTCAAACAATCGAATAGGAGCCAAATACCTAATTCCACCGCCGTAACTTCCTGTATCCACGAGATCCCATCTTGAGGCATGTTCCGGAGCTCCGCGGGAGGGGGCATCTACCACGGAGGGCTTCTACATCAACACCATAGCCTCTCCGATGAAGTGTGAGTAGTTTACTTCAGACCTTCGGGAACATAGCTAGTAGCTAGATAGCTTCTTCTCTATTTTTGGATCTCAATACAATGTTCTCCCCCTCTCTCGTGGAGATCTATTTGATGTAATCTTCTTTTTGCGGTGTGTTTGTTGAGACCGATGAATTGTGGGTTTATGATCCAGCTTATCTATGAATAATATTTGAATCTTCTCTGAATTCTTTTATATGATTGAGTTATCTTTGCAAGTCTCTTCGAATTATCCGTTTGGTTTGGCCAACTAGATTGGTAGTTCTTGCAATGGGAGAAGTGCATGGCTTTGGGTTCAATCTTGCGTGTCCTTACCCAAAGGATGTAAAGGGTTGCAAGGCACGATTGTATTGTTGCCATCGAGGATAACAAGATGGGGTATTTATCGTATTGCATGAATTTATTCCTCTACATCATGTCATCTTGCTTAAGGCGTTACTCTGTTTTTAACTTAATACTCTAGATGCATGCTGGATAGCAGTCGATGAGTGGAGTAATAGTAGTAGATCCAGAATCATTTCAGTCTACTTGTCACGGACGTGATGCCTATATACATGATCATACCTAGATAACCTCATAACTATGCTCAATTCTGTCAATTGCTTAACAGTAATTTGTTCACCCACCGTAGAATACTTATGCTCTTGAGAGAAGCCACGTGAAACCTATGGCCCCCGGGTCTATTCTCATCATATCAATCTCCATCACTTTTATACTTGCTTTGTTTTACTTTGCCTTTACTATTTACTTTGCATCTTTATACCAAAAATACCAAAAATATTATCTCTATCAGATCTCACTCTCGTAAGTGACCGTGAAGGGATTGACAACCCCTAATCGCGTTGGTTGCGAGTAGCTATTGTTTTGTGCAGGTACGAGGGACTTGTGCATGGTCTCCTACTGGATTGATACCTTGGTTCTCAAAAACTGAGGGAAATACTTACGCTATTGTGCTGCATCATCCTCTCCTCTTCAGGGAAAACCAACGCAAGCTCAAGACGTAGCATAGCTCCATTGCCATCTCATAACTCTCAACCCACGCTTCAGGGGGTAAGTCAGCTGTGTAGTTAGGCACCTTACGAGGACCCTTGAAATCCTTGGGCAAACATACATTACGTAAAGCCGGCACTAAACATGGCACTCCCAAGGTTCTGGAGGTTACACCTATCTCCACCGAAGTTGTCAGATAAACCAGAGAATGTTGATGAGTCACATGCTGAGCCGCCAGCTCAGCAACCCGACGTGCTCCGCCCTGATCCACCAAGACTTGAGTATTAGTGCCATTATGCGCCGGGTCATGTCCACGAGGCTGGTTACGACGTCTGTCGCTGCTTGAAACTACTGGTGAACCAATGCGCCTGCTATAACTCCGACTTGGCCGAGGGGTTGAGTGAATCCTCTCACGGCTGTAAGAGTAAGCCTCCTGCTGAACCAATGCTGTCTGAAGAAGCTCTCTAGCCCTTCGTGTTTCAATCGCAGCTGGAGACTCGCCATCAACTGGGAGAGCCGCCAATCGTGTTGCCGCAATGATCATATTATCCAATGGGTTGGGATAATGACCCGGTGGCGTCGGCACATACTGTGGCGAGGTAGCATTCAAACGAGGCGGATCTGTCATGCGTGGCTAAGCCGGGCGCCCAGCCCTAGGCGGCTACCACCCGTTTACTCGCGGATTATCGTCCTCGCCCAGCGATGAAGAGGTTACTCGGCTCCTAAACGGGGGGTAGATGACTCCGATGTCTCCTCCTCAGGATCTCGTTTGAATCGTTCTGATCCAATGTGAGCCGGTAAGAATCCTCTTGAATCTGCTGTGCTAGAGCATCCAAAACAGCCCGCTCCGTAGTCATCCTAGCGTTCTTAGCCGCCAGCTCTTCCTTGGCTTGAGCTATCTCCTCTCGCAGTTTAGCCACATCCACCTTATGTTGTTCCTGGTTGTCCGGGGTTACCTCAACCCCCATCAAGGTTGCCAGAGCCTCCAATAGCTCTGTTAAAACTTGAGCTGGCGGGCGCGCTAAGTCGCCAATACCAGCCGCAGCTGCAGCCGCTAAATTAGAGACCATATCCACAGTAGCCGTTGACCCAAGCACCGGCTGTATACCGGCCATGAAGATCGCCACCCTGTTCGGCGGATCATAGGGGTCCGGAATAGTGTAACCATCGGAACAGCCCCCAAGCCGGCCGTCTTGCAGCTAATACATTGAGTTAGTCTCGCCTGTGGACGATTCACCATCGGAGTAGACGGCCGTCTCACCGCCAGACACAGATCCTTCAAATTCTGCCCAATGGATAAATACAACGAAGGCACGCTTCACGGCGGGTTGAACCCGGGCGGGTCGTGCACGCTGAGCTGTCTCGACGATGTCGGTGCAGATGTCCCGCTCAGGGCCCGGTTCACCGATCTTGCCGATGAAGACGTGGATTCCTCCGAAGGGGACCCGGTACCCGTACTCGATTGAGCCGGCCTCAGGGCCCCAGCCTGCATCGTCGATGTAGAGCTTGCCACGACGACTCTTGGTCATCCGGCCCACAGCGTATCCCTTTATCCCTTCGAAGTTGCCCTTCAAGAACTCAAAACCACCATGCGCCTGCCCCAGGTGGGCGCCAACTGTTGTGGAATTGTCACGGCAGATGTCCTAGTGTGAGGACTTAGTCGCGGAGCCATCGCAACTAGGTTAGCTTAAAGGGGTTAAACGGGATAAAGGACACAGGGAGTTTATACTGGTTCGGTCCCTTGCGGTGAAGGTAAAGGCCTAATCCAGTTTGAGGTGATATTGCTTATGTTTCAATTACCAGGGAGCGAATACGCTTGACCTAGCTTTCGATCTCTTGTTTCTTGCGCTAACCCGCCACCGGGTCGTCCCTTTATATACACAGGTTGACGCCCGGTGGCTCACAGAGTCCCGGCCGGCTCATAAACAACGTGTCCGGCTCGGTGACTAACTGTACATGCCTTATAGTACAAGTCATACATACATGGCAGTTTACACTTGTTGGGCCTTAAGTCGCCTTTGGGCTTCCGGCCCTTAATGAGTCTACATAAAGAACCGCCATCTTCAGCATCTTCATGGGCTTTGTTTTGATAAACCACCATGAGCATAACCCGGCCCCACCTGGGCGGGTTACACTCAATAGCTACATCCCCAACATGCGACATATCAGATCGAATAATAGGTGGTGATGTCGCAAGCTGAGTTAAAATAGAAGGTGAATCAAGTGTAGACCGAGTTGACAACAACAACAATGACAACAACAATAATAGTAGTAGTAGTTAGCAAACACAATATGATCAAAGCGTAGGCATGGAGAAGCGATGGATATTTGGGTGAAATTCATAATGTAACTGTCACAACCTAGAGCGATACATAATAGCTCCAACTCTTCAATCATATGTAGGCATGTATTCCGTATATAGTCATACCTGCTTGCAATAAGAACTTGCATGGCATCTTTTGTCCTACCCTCTCGTGGTAGTGAGGTCCTAATGGAAACTATGGGTTGTTAAGGAGCTCCTTTTAATAGAGAACCAGAACAAATCATTAACACATGCATAGTAAATACATGAACTCCTCAAATTACAGTCAGCCCCGGAGAGTATCCCAATTATTGTCACCTTGGGGTCTACAGACCAGAACAATAACACATGGATATATCTTGCAGATAGGATCAAGAACTCAAATATATTCATGAAAATATAACAGGTTCAGATTTGAAATCATGGCACTCGGGCCCTACTGAAAAGCATTAAACATAGAAAGTCATAGTAACATCAATCTCAGAACATAGTGGATTATATGGATCAAGCGCTAACAAATTGACTCAATTACATGATGAATCTCGTCCACCTCCATCTACATCCAGTATGCCTATGAGGAAATTACTCACTCTCACTACAAAAAAAGACACATCCGTGATATTTTGGGCCGAACGAAAAAATTCTGTCATACTTACAAAACTTCTATGATGATAATTGTCACAAAACCCGGTATCATCATAGATGTGGTGGGCTCCTACTTCTATGACAAAAAATCATGACAGAAAATGGGCTTTTCGTCCTGGGCGGGCCGGAGACGCAGCTGCATGACATTCTTTGCCGTCCATGACGGAGAAAACCATGGTAGAAGCGAGGGCGAGGAAAATATAGGGGGAGTTCCCAGTTACGGTGGGTGGTTGGGGGCCGAGCGATGCATGTTTCTCTCGTATGTAAGTGCGTGTGTGCGAGGCGTTGGGCTCTAACTGAACCCGACTGAGGCGTTGGGCTCTAACTGAACCCAAGCGATTGCAGAGCAGGCTACGCATTACTGAACCCGAGCGATCGATCGATGGCTGTTAACTGAACCTGATCAAGCGATTCGTTCGCTATCGCTACTAATCAAGCCGGTCGACATCGCCTCTGGATGAACAGTGAGTGTTGTTGAGGGGTTTGGATGAACAGTTCCCGGTGGGGGTTGGATGAACAGGAACCCGTGGTAGTAGAGGCCGTTGCCTTTGGATGAACAGTACCCCGATCGATCGAGCTGCTGGATGAACAGGACCCCGTGGAGGGCTGGATGAACAGGATTCGGTGGATGGCTGGTTGAACAGTAGCCGGTGGAGGGCTGGATGAATAGTAGCCCGTGGAGGGGTGGATGAACAGTAGCCGGTGGAGAGGGCTGGTTGAATAGTAGCCGGTGGAGGCGGGATGAATAGGAGCCCGTGGATGAACAGTCGCAGGTGTAGGCTAGAGAGGACGATGGTGGATGAACAGTAGCCCATGGAGGCTGGAGGAGGTCAACGGTGGAGATGAACAGTATCCCGTGGAGTCCCGTTTTGCGGTACGCCACACCCCTCCCGATGAATAGGACCCCCTTTTCAACTGTAGCGCTCCGACACAAGTCTGTTTCCTCCATTTTGCGGTAGGCCACACCCCTCCCGATCAACAGGACCCCGTTTCAACCGTAGGAGGTCTGTTTCCTCCATTTTGCGGTACGCCAGACCCCTCCCAATGAACAGGATCTCGTTTCCACCATGGCCGGTTGAACACAAGGCTGTTTCCTCCGTTTTGCGGTACGCCAGGCCTCGTTTCCATCGCCTGTTCCGTCCAAGCCGGTTGGCTGCACGCGTTCCGTTGCCTCCCGATGAACATGGCACATTCTATTGCCTCCCCATGAATACGATGACGACACAGTTTCTCCGTTCCGTGAGCCCTGACTGTACGTATGCGCGAGTAGGCATTCGAGACCCCTCCCGTATGTACGTATGTGGCCGTATTTTCTTTCTTGCACCCTCGCCGTTGTATGTACGTGTACATGCTATGTGCGCACCTCTACTACGACACGTGTGCACCTCTACTATGACACGTGCCCTTCCTTTCACGGCCACGATTCATCGATGCAGCCTGCAGATAGACCGATCGACCAGTATGTATGTACACATTAGCGACCAGAATGACAACGCTACGTACGCTTCGACCGGGTGGGTCCTGACTGTCTGGCACTTCCTTGCATGCAAAGATGTAGGTGGTGGGTCCCAGCAGTCAGGGGGTGAATCATTTTTTTTTTGCCCGTAATATGGACGCACTTCCTTGCGTGCAAAGATGTAGCTGCTGGGTTCCAGCAGTCAGGGGGGAAACATTTTTCTCGTGAAATACGGTGGCCCGTCCAGTGGGTCCCCGATGACAGGTGGAGGAATCATTATTTTCCGCGTAATAAGGAGGCACTTCCTTGCTGCGACCGTGGACCTAGCTGTCAGCCTCTCCACGTACAGTACTCTTCCGATGGAAGTCGTTCCTTGACCACGTTGACCATGCCGCGCCGAGAGCAGCAGGGCAGTGGACGACGGCGAGGCCTAGGAAGGGGACGACACGGAGCCGGGGAAGACACAGTAGTGTATGCCCACGCAGAGAGGATTAAGAGGGTTCACTGGTTCGACTTCGGTGTGAGGCTGCCGTCACCGCAGAATTACAGGGGGTGTGGGTGAGTGGAGGGATGGCCTGGCCAGTGGTGGGAGTAGTAGGAGGCGGTGAGGCCTCTGCGGCAGCACAGCCGGCCATGGGAGGCAGGAGCAGGCTGCACGACCAGTGCTGCTTTGGGCGGCCGGAGCGAGAAGACCAGAGGTTGAAGAAGCACTACGGCCGTTGGATGGACATCGTACGGTCACTGGAGCTAGAATCGTTCATATTGACTAAGTTGACAAAACCCTATGTCCCCGTCAACTTAGTGGGCCCAAGTCAGCCTCCCACTATGCTGGGTCCCAGCTAGACGGGGGAGTATTCATTTTTTGTGCGTAATAAGGAGGCACTTCCTTGCGTGCGAAGATATAGCTGGTGGGTCCGACTGTCACGGGGGGGGCGTTTTTTCACAAAATACAGAGGCCCTTCCGTGGGTCCCGATGTCGTGGAGGAATCATTTTTTGCACATAATAAGGAGGCATTTCCTTATGTGCGCCTGCGGACCCAACTGTCGGCCTCTCCACGCATGACCCACGTCCGATGGATGTCGTTTGTTGACCATGTTGACCAAGGCCACGAGAGAGCACCAGGGCGGTGGATGACAGCGAGGCCTAGGAAGGGAACGACATGGAGCCGGGGAAGGCTCGGCAGTGGTTGCCCATGCGGTGGGGAGTACGAGGGTTTACCGGTCCGGCTGCCGTCACCGGAAAATAACAGGAGGTGTGGGTGAGTAGAGGAATGGCCTGGCCAGCAATGGAGTAGGGTGGGGTGGTGTGTCCTGTGAGGCAGCACAGCCGGCCACGAGAGGCGGAAGCAGGCAGTCCCACCGGCGCTGGTTTGGGCGGCTGGAGCAAGAAGATCAGATATTGAAGAAGCAGCACGGCCGTTGGATTAACATCCAACGGTCACTACTGCTAGAATCGTTTGTGGACTAAGTTGACAAAGCCTTTCATACACGTCAACCTAGTAGACCCACAAGTCAGCCTCCAAATCTGTCCCAAACAGCATACAACCCGAAATTTCTAGCCAGATTCAAATTAATTTAAAAACTAAACACACCTTAATTTAAATCCAATGAAATTTTACCCGCACAAAAACAATGAAATTTAAAATATCAAAATCCGAAAGAAAATAGTATTTTGGAACTAATTGCCTGTTTGCTGTATTTTTTCATTTCACAACCCATTTATTATTACTTATAGCCCATTTTCTGGGCAAAATGCATCCCTCCTCGTCTTGAAAGATTTCCGGCCTAGCAGGGCGTAGAAAAGAAAGTAGGCCTACGTTGGTTATTCTGCAAAAAACAAAATAGCCGGGCTAGCCATTTTCAGAAAGGAAAAAAACAAACTGCGCTAGTCATGTGCTAAACATATGAAATAAAATCCTGGGCTAGACGGGCCACAGCTCCCGCACAACCCAGTTCCCTTCTCTGTCCCGAAAAAAATTACTGCGCGCGCTGCTGGGTCCCTACTGTCATCCTCACCATGCACAGGCATCTCCTTATTCCTCTTGGTTGTTGACCATGTTGACAACACCGGAGGGAGGCGCCGCGGCGAGTGAACCAAGGCGGAGGATGATGGTGAGGCCTCAGACGGGAACAAACAGGAGCCGGGGAAGAGGCGCAGAGTTTTAGGGTGTGATGTGGCCACGATGCGTGCGTGGCAGCACAGCTAGCCTTGGGAGGCGGGAGCAGGCGTCCCGCCTGCGCTGGTTTGGCTTTGGCGGCTGGAGGAAGAAGAGAATGAAGAAACACGACAGACATTGAATGTAAATCCAACGGTCAAGGTTGGCACAATCGTTTGTTGACTAAGCCGACACCAAGTAGCATACTCCGTCCTCCTCCTAGGGAACATTCGCCACATAAGTGACTAGCACCCTTGGTATTCAACTGAGAGGCCTTGGGTTCGAGTCCCAGGAACTCTCAATTTTGTGCTCCTTCCTTCCTCGCAAAAAAAGAAAGAAAATCAAAGACTTGAGAAGGCGTACAGAACAAGCTAGTGTACCAGTAAAGAGACGTTGCTGAGTTTTAGAAAAAGAGAGACGTGCTCTCGTAGCTGGTTCAATCCAAACCTAGACTATGACTATATATGGTGATATGCTACTCGCAAGTAATGAAACCGACATATCCAACGCTCGCTTCTCCTCTTCTCTACTTACTCGCTTAGCATCGTAATCTCCGCCACAAAGAACTATGTCCGGCTGGTTGCTCGTCCGCCGCTTTTTAGCAGTAACAACCAGATAAGCGCCAAGTCGCCACCCATACCATCGCCTATGGGTCTCATCACACCCCCGCCAGCACACACACTGCAGCCGGTTGCTCATCGCAAACCGCTGTCGTTGGTGTGGTGCCACTGCTGCAAATCACGCTGAGTCATCCGCCGCGTCTCCACCACAATCCTCAACCCTGGCCGAGTCTTCTACAAATGCCCAAATCATGGGGTAATAATATGTTTAAGTGTTGTTCTGCTGCTTTCAGTTTCTAATTTTTTAATAGTTTGGTTGATGATCTTCCAATTTGATTCGTGCAGAAAAGGGAAGATTCATGTGATTTGTATTTATGGGAAGTTGTTGATGTGGGGGAATGAAACTACGCTGATTATTTGGTTAGCCGAGGAATCCCAATACTAGTAGGTTGGGGTGTTGGACAAGTAACTGAAGGAATGGCAGAAGATGAAGATGCTGAGCAGAAGGTTAAAGATGCAGTTCCTCTAATCATGGCCAAGCAACAGCTGCTGAACAGCCTTGACAACAATGAGGAGATGAAAGAGCTTGTGAAGATAATGGACAAAATCGATGTGCTCTGTAGGATGATTGTCTCTTTATTTGCAGTGTATGTAGCACTCGTGATGTATTCAATGGCTATGACATGAGCACTTTGCTGAAACTAGTAATGAATGAGACATGTGTAGCAGGTTGGGCGTAGTGTTGTGAACATCTAATGATTTCTATTAACGGAAATCGGGGGGTATCCCCTTTTTCTCATAAATAAATAAATAGCAGAGGCCCTTTTGCTAATAAATAAATAAGTAGAGGCCCTGTCGGGTCAGCTTTGTTCCCATTCGAAGACGTCAAGCAAATTGCAGTCCAACAGCAAACTATGTCATCAAATTCAAGTTTCACAGCCAAATATGAGTACAACTAAACAACAATGTCGTCATGTTTTACTCGTCATACAATCACCAAACACAAATCAACATACATAACAAGTGATGTTCTCACAGCAAAATACTAAACAACACGTTCATCAGGTTTCAGTTGTCATAGCAAACATAATTTCACATGGTAGATAAAAAAACATATTCTGACAGGAAAATATGACAAAAGCAATCTAATCATCATCCGCAGCAGCAGCGTCAACATCTTCACCATGTGTATCAGTCTGAATCGTAATTCCCCAGAGTTTCATCTTCTTCTTCATCCTCAGTGTCCTCGAACGTTGGCCTCTTCTTGATCAACTCTTGTATGTCCACAGCACGACAGGCAATCTTTTCGCCATTGTCATTGTCGTGATGGTTTACAAAGATATTGGGAACATCTGTGGAATCTTGTACATCAGGAGCAGTGTAAGCATCATCTTGTTGTGCAACTTCATTAAATGAATTTCTCTACTCAAACCTTTGCAATACTCTCTAGTCATCGCTACGTGCAAATGTGTCTTCCAAGAAAAATATCTGTGTTGCTTGATTTGCCGAAATAAAAGGCTCGTTGGTCTGGTACGCCGCCTTGACATTGATGGATCTGGGTTTTGCGATCCTGGAAAATAGGTTATACCAACGACAGCACAACAGAACCACACACCGATGATCCTCGAAACTGGAGATATACTGCAACTGAACAATGTCTATTAAGTTAGCATACATTTTGGTTGTCACTCTGCCGTACGTATCCATGCTCATGATGGCACTGTTTTGTGTCTTCCTGCCTTTGTCGCGTGCAAGGGTGTTGTAGCGCACATCTCCAACAACGCAAGATTCAAAATTTCTTACCCGAGTATCAGGACCCATTGCTAGTGCGTAAAGGGCATCATCAACTGCCTACCCATCCTCCCGCATCTTCTTAACCTATGTTTAGAAAATAGACAAGTTGATCATCTTATGTACTCAATATATTAAAAAAAGCTGACAGTGCAATTCAATAGCTTACATGGCTCTTGAGCCATTTCGCAAATCCTGCCATAACCAGTTTGTCAATGTTTCTTGGATTTTGCGGCAGTAACTCGTTTTTGTTGATGTCGCACAACATAGTGATCACGTCAAACATCTAAATATATAGGAATGTGCTGCAATTTTAGTAGATTACGATTTATAAGCTGCAGTACTTAGCACTTACTTGATATAAGGTAGTATCTCAGGACAGTTATTCAACAAATACCAAACCATTTTGTCCAAATCTTTAGGTTTGTCCTCTTGTCGACTCTTCCCTGTAACTCGAACAGAATAATCGAAAACATTGAGCCCGGGATTGTCTTCACCCACCTCTTTTCTAAGCTGATCAGTTGTTTCAATGTATTTTGAGCAGAATGTCAACACTACTGTAGCAATGTAGGCCTCTGCAATGGAACCCTCAGGTCTAGCTCTGTTCCTGACATAGCCCTTGAAAGTGCCTAGCCACCTATCAATAGGGTACATCCAGCCATACTGCACTGGACCTCTAAGTAGCGCCTCATCAGGAAGATGAACAGCCAAATGCACCATCACATCAAAGAAGGCTGGAGGATATATCTTCTCAAGGTCGCATAGGATAGTTGGTATCTTGTCTCTAAGACGCTCCAAAGCATCTATCCTGATATTTCTACTGCAAAGTTCCCTCAAGAATTGTCCCAACTCTGCAATCGCTCAGATAAGTCGTATGCCCAATCCTCTAAGGATAACAGGTAAAACCCTTTGAAGTAGGACGTGGCAGTCATGAGTTTTCAACCCTTGTACCTTGTTTCCATCTGCACCGACTCTCCTTTCAGGGTTGGAAGCAAATCCATGTGGGAATCTCACACGTGATGTGGACCTCGCAGAATTCTTTTCTTTTTACCTTGTCCAAGACGTACACAGCTGTTGCCATATCCCGTGGTTTACCTTCATCTTGCACCTGCAAATCCTTTCTGATACCCAGATGTGTCAAATCAATCCTAGATTTTAAGGTATCTTTCGTCTTGCCTTCAATATTAAGAAGTGTGCCGACAATGCTGTCACATATATTTTTCTCGATGTGCATCACATCAAGATTATGCCGCAGATCCAAATATTACCAATGCTCCAAGTCCCACAAAGTGGACCTCAGGGTAAACAATAATATCTCTTCTGCCTTGCCACGCTTCGTTTTCCCACTACCATTACGAGGATGGTTTCCTGCTGTAATATGCCTGATCTTCTCTAATTCCACTTGCAACTCATCGGCGGTGAGCCTCTTTGGTGCATCACGGTTTTCATGCTTTGCATTGAACACATGTCTTCGGTATTTTGTAGGACGCGGCTTGTCCTTGGCCAAGAAAAGGCGGTGTCCAATGTAATAGATCTTGCTAAGTATTGCGTATGACAGCGGATTCCTGTCACAGCGAACACATGCATTGTAACCATGTGTCGTTCGCCCTGACATAGTGCCCAAAGCCGGATAATCATGGATGCACCAAATTATAATAGCACGCAGAAAGAAATCAGCTGGTGGGCTGCTATATAGGTCTCGATTGAGAATACCCTTCCATAGCTGTTGAAGTTCCTCCACAAGAGGCTCCATGAATAAATCAAAATCCTTTCCAGGACTTTTTGGACCTGGGATGAGCAAGGCCATCATGTAGTTTGATTCTTTGGTACAGACATTTGGAGGCATGTTGTAAGGGATAACAAGCACTGGCCACGTGCTATATGTGGCGCTCTGGTGGCCAAATGGGTAAAATCCATCTGATAAGCCAAGTCTAATGTTTCTCGGGTCAGCAGCAAACGTTTTTGTGTTTATGATAGAAGCTTTGCCACTCACTACCATGAGATGGATAGCTCATTACATTCTGATCTCCGTACTCCTGGTTCCTAGAATGCCACAGTACATCCTCTCTTATTTTAGCATCATGAAACAACCTCTGCAATCTTGGTGTAATTGGAAAATGTCTCAGAACATTATGAGGAACCCTCTTCACAGCATCGCCATCTTTCCATCTTGATGATTTGCATTTCGGCATTCACTTGTTGGCATAATCCTTCCTAATGAACACAATTATTCTTACAAACATGGATCATATCATATCCAATTCTGACTGCACGAAGGAAATTCTTCATTTTATGGTAGGTGTGTGGCAGCTCAGATGCATATGGGGAAGATTTGCGGAAAGCAGCCAACATCGCATTGAATGATTTGTTGGTCATCTGCTCAGATGTCTTCACCTGAAGAAAGGTGACCATAGCTGAGAATACTGACAGCTTATTTCCTAGGGTGACAGCCACGTTGCATTGTTCCAACATGCGGGCCCACCGTTTTTCTTCTGCAGGTGAAAGTTCACGAAATGCACGAGCATTTCATAGCATTGTTTTAATGTTGGTCAAACTCACTGGCTCTGCCACCACCACCTCCTCCTCCTCTTCCACCTGAGCATCAGGCAGGTCAATATGTTGATTTACTGCTTCCACGTAGTCAGTAACATTGACGTTCACAGCTTCACCATGATGAACCCACCTAGTATATGTGGCCGACATCCCATACAAGTGTAGATGATTTTGCATAGTTGAATGGGGTCATGTAACTGAATTCATACAACTGCTACACGGGTAGAGCAAATATGATTTCGGACCACCGTACTCAACTCTGATAAAGTTCACGAAGTTTTCAACCCCCTTGACATATGCAGTGGAGAATCTTCAAGCAGAAGTTATCCAAGTCCTGTCCATCTGTTAGACATACAAATTAGTTCTGCTACTAGATATTAGAGGAAAAACATATATGCTTTTTATCAGGGGAAACGACACCTATGGGATCACTAGAATCCCTTCTACGGTTGGCGGGTGCGGGGCTGTGGAAAGAGCGGGATTGAGAGATCAACGTGGGGGGGGGGGGTTATCCAAGTTTGGGCCGCAAGTGATGCGTAATACCCTACTCTACTCCTGCTGGTTTCTGTTTATCTGGTGTTCTTGGACTAGCTACAAGGCGTGCAGGGTCCAAAAAGTCCCAATCCCCCCCCCCCAATATGCCGCGGGCCTCCTTTTATTGACAAAGGGGCAGCCACAGTGGCACACAGGAGGTGGAAAGGTATACACTGGTCGAGTCTTTCCTCTGGCACCATAGGACAAACACATTTAATGCGCTGCCGACGTGCCCTTCTTGCTTTATCGGGGACGGTGAGGAAGCTTGTCCGAGCTGTCGCTGCCCCCCTAGCTTTGACGCGCGTCCGAATTGACGAGGCGTGTAGTGCCATGCTGGCTGGCTGGCTGGCTGCTGAGTTGGTGCGGTGGCAGAGTCTTCACAAAGATCTGCATGCCACCACGCAGGTGCTTGCTGAGTTGGCCTATAGGCCGCATGTCGCCACGTGGGTGCTCGCCTAGTTGGTGGGCTGGCAGCTGTATGGGAACGGCGGTGGAGTCTTGGTAGATGTGGGCCTGGCTGCGTCCCTGCGGATGTCTTCGGCAAGGGTCTTGCCGGGGCCCCGGCAAGGGTCTTCCCATGGCACCGCGGTCTTCCCCCGCAAGGACCTTGCCGGGGGTCTCGTGGGTTTCCTTGGCAAGGATCTTGCCGAGGATCATCGTCTTCTGGTTCTCATCTGGTCTTGTGTGCTTCTGATCTTCACAAAGATCTGCATGACACCATGGAGGTGCCTCCCAAGCCTTGGTTCCAATGCGGTTGATGGTGTTGGAACTCTTGGGCTCAAGGGTGGCGGCTCTACTGGTGTCGGGCAAGTTGCCCCGGCGAGGCTCTTGCCTGGGCTGTGGAGGTTGCGCCGGCAAGGGCCTTGCTGGGGGAGTCCACCTCGCCCCTCTGCTCTTTGCGTTTCTGTCTTGGCTTTGCTCTGGTTGTCTTGTGATTTTGCTTCCTCTGCCCCGCCAAGGGTGGCCAGGGGCGTGGGGCTGCGACTGCCCGCGCACAAGTAAAGGGGTGCAAAAAGGGACCCCTACTTTTGTACACCGATAGGAGACCCAGGGCCTGGGTCACATATAAGCGCGGGGCGTTATTGGGCCAGGCCCAGAACGATGCGCGGGCGCACGTGCGGCGGATTTTTTACTGCAGTAACTTCCCCGCCCGCTGCGCTTCCCCACGACCCGCGTTGAATGAGCGATGTGGGGGGCGTGCGTGGAGTGACCTCAACATGCTTGCTTCACTCCGCGGTTTCTATAGTAAAGAGGCGGTCCACGTTCTCCTCACAAAAATAGAGGAAACTGCAGAGGCGCGGCTCATTTACTAAGTAGACTTGGGTCGAGGCCATCATGGCGCCCACGCCCTACGATCACGGGGCGTGAAACAGCCGCTCCACTTGCCATCTGAGTCCTGGATCGCCCGCCACGTGTCCTCTATGCGTCGGGAAGGGCATGCGATGGACACAGTAGGCGTGGGTTTTAATGTCGGGGCAGGGGGCCGAGCGCCGCTGATTGGGGTAGCGGGTCGGCCCCGTCCCCTTGTGCCTCTGGTGGTTGGATTGGTCGATTGGGGCGGTTGTGTTCAGGCTCGTTTGGCCTCATCCCTCTATATAAGGGGAGAGGGATAGTGCCTTCTCACACCCATCTTCTCTCAATCTGATCTATTTTCTTCCCTTCGTCATGGCGAGAGGGCGTGGTCGGGGCCGTGCCCCTGCGGAGGCGACCAGGTCTTCCTCCCGCCAGAGGGTAGCGGTGGTCAAAGAAGATCCGGACACCCAAGATGAAGGCCACGCTAGAGGTAGAGGCACCGGCCGGGGTAGCGGTCGGCGAGGTGGTCGAGGCAGAGGCGGGCATGGACGGGGGACACCCGCGTCGTCATCATCCCCGTCTCCATCTCCTCCGTCGTCTCCTCTTGCTTCATCGAGCGGCCACGTCGGGGATTTGGCGCTGGAGTTCATCCCCGTCTTCCCGAAGCGTTTGCGAGGGTGCTGGAGATTGACCGGCCACCGAGGCTAAGGTTTCACATGGAGGGGTGTTGCTATGGCGACATGCGGGTGAACACAGGGTTCCCCGCCCCTCACGTGATGCTTCTTTGTCAGGGCTGGAAGACCTTCGCACATGCCCATTGCTTGATGGATGGGCACGTCCTCTACTTCAAGCTAGCGAAGAGCGACCTGCTCTCCATCAAGGTCTTCGGGCGCTCGGGACACAGGCTAGGGTGTTGTTCCGAGAGCTTGACCGATGGCGAAAGATCCTCTTCTGGCGAGAGTGACAAGTAGGACCACGACAGTGACGAAGAGGGTAGCGGGCGGGAGGATGACGGGTCCGACTGGGCGTCGGACACACCATCCCTGGGTGGCGCCGGCAGCACCGTCATCTGCATCGCTAGCCCCTTGAACTTCTCGGGGTCGCCTCCTTGGGCGGCGGTTGGTGTGGGAAGGCCGGGGAAGACGAAGAAGGCGGGTGGCGGGCCGTCAAGTCGGAGTACACGGGTACCGACGCCTTCGTCGCGTATTGCTGGCCCGCTGCCTCATCTTTCGGCTCTTCTCTCGGCACCATCATCGCTAGCCCTCTTCTGGACGGCCACCGGGATGTTCTTTTGGTGCCTTCTGCTGCTCATACCTCCCCTAGGCACTCCTTTTGCCCTTCTGCCTCCTTGTTCTATTTCCTGAGGAGAGGGACAAGAAAGGGATTATGGCCACCTAATCTCTTTTTAGTTTTTAAGCCTACATGCCCTAGTAAAATTTAACCCTTGAAACCCCCTACTCATGTATGCATTCTGTACGAACTGTACATATTTGGAACATATTAATGAAAAAGGGTGCTTGCCGGGTTCCTTGTGCGTGAGCGAGGCCCATGCCAAAAAATGAATCCTTGTTATTTTTAAAATAAACATTGTCGCCCGACAACAGGCCTTGTCGTCCCCTCACCTCATTCACGACCATACTCACGCTCTCGGCGGGGGTAGGGGCGAAGTAGGGTTAGGCCCTTCGTTTGCTTCCTTGTCACCGCAACTACAACCAAGTTCCGGCCCAGAGAATAGTTCTTGGGCACAGGAAAGGGGGGGGGCATGGTGGCCTAGGAATAAATGAGGCTTCATACGTCCCAATTCCATACGGGAATGCATAACAGGGGATAAAGGACTTATCTGGATCTGCAGCCCCCGGCAACCTTGGCCTGCCGTGGTCGGGTGCTTGAATCTGTAGCCCCCCAGCAATGGCTTGCCGGGGTCGGGGATGTCGATCCGTCTCCCTGCCCTTAAATGGCTTAGCAGAAACGCCCGTGCAGCCTCGAACCAAAGAAAAAACTGGAAAGGATGGAAAGACACACACACGACCTCTATGCCAGGGGTTAGTTACCACCGGGCACTATTAACCCTACCAAAGAGAGACTTAACCTAGCATGCATGCTAAAACTTAGGGCGCCAGCGCTTCATTTATTTATGCTCAGGGTCTGCACCTGGCTTTGTACAAAAGGGTTATATGCCTTGTAGGAAAGGCTCGTACAAAAGGTGGCTTGCCGAGAGGCCCGGCCGCGCCTCATGGGTAAAACTTATGAAGATGTTAGATGTTCCAGGAGTTGCTCACTAGGATACCATCTTCGGTCTCCAGGCGGACTGTGCCAGGCCTAGTGACTCGTATTACCCGATAAGGGTCTTCCCACTTCGGCGTCAACTTGTTGGAATTCTTGGCCGACTGAACGCGCCGAACAACAAGGTCGCCTTCCTCAAGACTTCGGGCATGAACCTTGCAGCTATGGTAGTGGTGCAAGGCATGCTGGTAGCGTCAGCTCGCACAGCCGCCCGAAGACGATCTTCCTCAACGAGCGTCGCGTCAGCTTGCCGCAACTGCTCTTGCTCAAGCTCGTCATAAGCGAGCACTCGAGGTGACCCGTATGTGAGTTCCCCGGGGAGAACTGCTTCTGCCCCGTATACCAGGGCAAAAGGTGTCTGGCCGGTGGCTCGATTTGGTGTTGTTCTGATCGACCAAAGAACCACCGGAAACTCATCAATCTAGTGCTTTCCGCACTTGTGCAGCCTGTCAAAAGTATTTGTCCTCTGGCCTCGCAGTACTTCAGCATTTTCCCTCTCCGCCTGGCCGTTGCTCCGTGGGTGTGCCACTGAAGCGAAATAGACCTTGCTACCGAGGTCCTGAATGTATTGCATGAAGGTGCAGCTTGTGAACTGTGTGCCGTTTTCGGTGATGACTCTGTTCGGCACACCAAAACGGCAAACTAGCCCCTTGAAGAACTTGACGGCTGACTGTGCTGTCACCTTCCTTACCACTTCCACTTCGGGCCACTTTGTGAACTTGTCGATTGTAACGTACAAGTACTCAAAGCCCCCGACAACACGGGGGAAGGGGCCCAGTATGTCGAGCCCCCAGACCGAAAATGGTGAGGAGAGAGGGATTGTTTGAAGGGCTTGAGCTGGTTGATGAAGCTTCTTCGAATGGAACTGACATGCTTCACACTTGGTTACTAGCGCAGCTGCATCCTAGAGGGTTGTGGGCCAGAAGAAACCTTGCTGGAATGCTTTGCCGGCAAGGGCCCTTGGCCCTATGCGGGAGCCACACATACCTCCATGTATCTCTACCAATAGCTCTAGTCCGTCCTCCTGAGGAATGCACTTCAGCCTGACTCTGTTTGGCCTCCTTCTGTACAGGGTATCATCCACAAACTGGTACACGTTGGACCGACGGGCTACTTTCTCTGCTTCTTCCAGCTCCTCGGGGAGCTCTCCTATTTGGAGGCAATGGAAGGTGGGCTGTGCCCATGCCGGAGCCTGGGGCTCGACGGGAAGGACCAAAGGCACATCTCCGGCCGTAGGGGCAGCTACCTCTATGGTCAGGGCCTGGGGCCCCATCGGAGGTAGTTGCCCCTCGGCAAACTTGGGGTACCTGGCAACCTCCTTGTCGGCGGCTCCTAGGAGCTCAGCGGGAAGGTACTTGCCAGGGCTTGTCTTCCTTCGCTTGTTCTTCCCTGTTGATGGCTCTACGGATGGTTGTATTAAATGAAGTAAAAAGGTACCTAGTTCCACAGGCAACTTGACGGCAGCGCGTTTCGACAGGTCGTCGGCAATGTTGTTCTCCGCTCAGGGAGCATGTTCTTCCTATAAGCCGTCGAAACGTTCTTCCAACTTCCTCACTTCATTCATGTAGGCCTCCATCAACGGGCTCTGGTAATCCTTGTTAACTTGCTTGACGACGAGCTGCGAATCACCTCTGATGATGAGCTTCTTGATTCCGAGGTCTTCCGCGATCCTGAGACCGGCAAGCAACCTCTCGTACTCCACTGTATTGTTCGTTGATTTTTCCCATGGGAAGTGCATCTGGATTATGTACTTGAGGTGCTCTCTGGTGGGTGCCGCGAGTAGCATGCCAGCACCAGCACCTTGGAGTGAGAAAGCACCATCAAAGTTCATAATCCACTCACTGCTCGTCTCCTTGCCGGGAAGGTGGTCTCTTGGATCTCCTCGTTGGGCGTTGCAGTCCATTCTGCTATGAACTCTGCCAAAGCTCGGCTCTTGCTCGTTGAAGTACTTTCAAACCTGAGGCCAAAACTCAACAGCTCCAATGCCCACTCCACAATCTTCCTGTCACATCTGGGTTATGCAAAATCCGTTGCAAAGGGAGGCGGGTGACGACGGTGATCTCGTGTGCTTGTAAATATTGGCGCAGCTTTCTTGAGGCCATGAGAAGGCCAAAAAGCAGCTTCTGCATTCCAGAATATCTTGACCTAGCCCCCTGCAAGAGGGAACTGACAAAATACACTAGGGGCTGCACCATCTTCTTCTTCTGTCCCACTTCGCCCATCCGCTCAGGTCCTGCCTCGGCGGCCCCGAGCCTTGCCGGGGGTTCTGATTTGCCGGCGCCAGGCTCTGTCGGGGAAGACCCCGGCTCGCCATCCGATGGCTCTCCTGCAACTGCTGCTTCTCCCTCAAGTTCCCTTTGCACCACCAGGACAACACTGACCACTTGATTCATTCCTGCTAAGTACAGCAGCAACGGCTCCTGTGGTTTGGGTGCGACTAGTATTGGCGTGGAGGAGAGGTACCTCTTCAAATCTTGCAGTGCTGCCTCTGCCTCCGGAGTCCATTTATTGAAGGTCTCCATCAGGAATCTGCAGCTTCTTGATCATAGCGGGCGAGATCAAATTCAGACCGGCCCCACCGTCAACCAGCACTCTGGTCACCTTGAGGTTGCGTATTGTTGGTGAAACCAACAATGGCAAACACCCGACCGCAGTTGTGCGGTCAGGGTGATTCGGTGTCAAAAACGATGGGTGTGCGGGATCACTTTAGTGGCTTTTGGGCATCGAACGACGGCTCCGCCGCAATGACCTCACGCGCCCACTGCTTCAGCTGGCGGTGTGAGGTGTGCAACGAGGCGCCACCATCGATGCACATAGCCTCTATAGCCTTCTGGAACTCGTTCTCGCCGGACTCGTCGTCCTCATCATGATCATCATCCTCCTCTTTCTTGTCGTGGCCCCGAGCAGGCCTCTCTTGTTGGTTAACTTTGCCGCGGCGACCCCCTTGGCCGCCACACTTCTTGTCGGATCCCTCAGCACCATCCTGACCCTTCTCCTTGTCTTGCCTTTCATATTAAGCCTTCTGCTTTTCCGCAAGCAGCTCAACTTGCCGGCAGTTCTGGAGGTCATGGCCCTTGGTGCGGTGGATCTTGCAGTACTACTTGTCGGAGCCTCCTGGCTTGCTGACGGCCGCCAGGGCCAAGCAGGCGGCACAGCCGGCAACCTCCTTGCTGGGGTCATCGGCCTTAACCTTTTTGGTGGCACCAAGCTCGCCGGATCCCTCAACGGCAAGCATAGTCTTGCCCTTACGCTTCCTGTTGTGGCGCCGGCCCTTCTTTGTCGGGGCGGCAATATCTTCGTCTGTGGAGTCGGTTTCTGCACCGGCGTCCTTGCCGGGGTACTTCCTCCCCTCTTCAGCTCGAGCACATCTATCGGCCAGAACATAAAGTTCGGCCACATCTTTGACCTTGTTCATCGCCAACTCTTCACGCATCTTACGGTTGCGCACATTCTGATGGAATGCGCTGATAACGGTGGCGGATGAACATCTGGGATGTTGTACTGCACCCGGCTGAACCTGTGTATGTACTTGCGCATGTTTTCACCTTCTTTCTGGGGGATGATATGCATGTCGCTTGCCTGGCCATGAGGTTGGTGGCCTCCGGTGAAGGCACCAACAAAATCATGACACAAATCCGACCAGGAAGAAATGGAATCCGCTGGCAAGTGCATCAACCATGACATGACGCTGGGTTTGAGTGCCAAGGGGAAGTAATTGGCAAGCACCTTGTCATCGTGAGCTCCAGCAGCTTGCATCGCGATGGTGTATATGCTGAGGAACTCCGACGGGTGGGTCTTGCCGTTGTACTTCTCGCCAACATCGGGCTTGAACGTGTGGTGGGAGGGCCACTGGAATTGCCGCAGCTCTCGGGTAAAGGCTGGACAACCCACCTCGTAAGGCAGGTCGCCGCCCCGGTGCCGTCCATAGTAGGCCCCGCACGCCGATCTGACTGATGGCGCGTCTCCCGTCGTTGTTCGATGGTAGTTTGCAAGTCTTCCTAGGCCCGTTCCCGAAGGACTTGACGTTGGTCACGGCGGGTTCACGGGTTGGATGACGCTGTGGAAACATTGTCACTGACGTCGGGTCAACGGGCCGCTGGCTGTTGTTGCGGCCGTGTGGGGGGGGGGGAGAGTGCACCATGGTCGCAGCATCTCTGGTCTCCCCACCGCCGGCATGCACCGGCTCGTCAGGACATTGGTGCGAGGGTCCCGTCGGGAGTGGCTCATCTTTGTTGGCGAAACTGACAAGGCTTCGGATGGTGGCTCTCCACTCGTCGAGCTTCTCCGCAGCAGGGGGAAGTCGAGGAGCAGCTGCACGCACGACAACGCTTCTGCTGGCGTAGGCGGCAGCGAGACCTGCGTAGACCGTGACGCACTCCGGCTTCTAACTGGGTTAGAAGGGGCTCTGTCGCGGTCTCGCGGTCGCACACCACCCGCACCGGCGTCTGAGCATGCACGCCGGCCTGGTTCGTCCTGTGAATGGCGCACAGGGCTCTTTCCGCAGCGATGCCCGGGGGCTCCGGCATCGCGGTGTTACTCATCGTGCACGGCCTGGGAAGGGCGCGACACAGGCGCCAGCTGGGGTCCCGTAGAGGCTGCTGCGCCACCCGTGGGCAGCACGGCCCCGCCCCCGGACCCAGCGGCGCATGGCTCATCGTCTCAGATTCGGACGACGCCGCTCGCCTGGCTCCGATCACCAGAATGTGTGGATGCACCCGGCCGCCTACTCGCGCTGGCGCGGACGGGCCGGCCCCGGACGAGCCGATCGCTGTGATCCCCTTTTTCTTGCGGGCCATGGTGATGATGAAGTCGGTGTGCTAACCTTCAAACCGGATTTTCATAGCATGCGCCCCCTACCTGGCACGCCAAAGATGTCGGGGGAAACGACACCTATGGGATCACTGGAATCCTTTCTACGGTTGGCGGGCGCGTGGCTGTGGAAAGAGCGGGATTGAGAGATCAATGTGGGTGGGGGGGGGGGGTTACCTAGGTTCGGGCCGTAAGTGATGCGTAATACCCTACTCCTGCTGGTTTCTGTTTATCTGGTGTTCTTGTACTAGCTACAAGGCATGCAGGGTCTAAAAAGTCCCAATCCTCCCCCAGTATGCCGCGGGCCTCCTTTTATAGACAAAGGGGCTGCCACAGTGGCACACATGAGGTCGAAAGCTATACAGTGGTCGAGTATATCCTCTGGCACCGTAGTACAAATGCATTTAATGCGCAGCCGACGTGCCCTTCTTGCTTTATAGGGGACGGCGGGGAAGCTCATCCCAGCTGTCGCTGCCTTGCCTGGCTTCGACGCACGTCCGAACTGACGAGGCGTGTAGTGCCACGCTGGCTGGCTGGCTGCTGAGTTCATGCGGTGGCAAAGTCTTCACGAAGATCTGCATGCCACAACGCAGGTGCTTGCTGAGTTGGCCTAGAGGCCGCTGTCGGATGTGGGGTTCCGGCAAACCCTTAAGGTTCGAACACTTGGGTGCGCGTGAAGTCTTTCCCTCCTACCGATCTACGCTTTAGCTCACTAAGATCTTGCGGACGAACTCGACGAACTAACAACACAAAAAGAGACATGGGGTTTACACTGGTTCGGGCCACCGTTGTGGTGTAATACTCTACTCTAGTGTGGTGGTGGTGGATTGCCTCTTGGACTGATGATGAACAGTACAAGGGAAGAACAGCCTCCTGAGGTTGAGGTGTTCTTGTGACTAGGCTCTAGATCTGTTGGATCGAGCTCGGATCAGATTGCCCCTATAATGGTGGCTAGCTCTACTTATATAGGCCCTGGTCCTCTTCCCAAATGTTGAGCGGGAAGGGAGCCAACAACGGCGGGCAAATTTGAAGGGGGGCAGCTAGTACAAGCTATCCTGACAAAAGCGGTCTTCGCCTGCGAAAAGCCCTGGGGTGACGCCGTCTTTGGCTCCATGATGACCTCCGCCTTGCCATCCCCCTGGTCTTGGTCTTGTTTCACCAATAAGGCAACCTTTGCCTGATGCCTCGGTACTCTTCATCTGCGCTTGCCTCCTTAGCACCAAAGAGGAAATGGGGACGCTGTGCGCACTGGCGCCCTCCTGGCACCCGCCTGGCGCTGTTTGTCATTGCTTACGTCATGAGTGCCTCGCGAGGTTTGCCCCTCCTTGATATCTCCGCTCCTCGTGAGCCTGCCTGGCTAGGCTACTCCAGAGGAAGTCTTATGTCGTCTGGCCATGAGGCTTGGACCCTCGCGAGGGTCTTGGATGCCTTGTTGATGAAGATGGGCCATACGCCCGCTGCCTAGCCACGCCAGGCCGCAGTGCAAGTCTGGGACCCCTGCCCGAACGCCGACAAGAGCCCCCGGCCCAAGGCGGCTTCGGCTTGGCTTCAGGGCGGCCAAGGGTCAAGTTCGAGCGCCTGGCCCCAAAGCCTCGCGGCCTCGGTCGACGATGGCGGTTGATTGACGCGGGCGCCTCCGCTTCCCCATGCTGCCTTTGAATCCGCCTGCTATGCGGCCCTCGCGCCTACAGCTTATTCCTCCGCCTCTTGAGCCTTGCTTCCCCAATTACTCGCTTCCTTGCGACTGCTTTCTCTTCCCCAATCTGACTCGTGCTCGCCTGCCCATAGCCATGGCGCCCAAGCAAGCCGAGAAGGGAAGAGCCTTTGCCTTTCGGCGACGCCCGCGCTTTGGCCGGCTTCGGCGGTCTCAAGGTGCTCAACGACGAGGCCATGGACAAGGTGCGCCCGATGCTTGCCTCAAGCTTCAACGAGTGGGGGGAGACGGTGGCTTGGCCCGCGTCCCGCACTCGCTCGGTTCAGACGGCCACTAAGATTCCAATCTTCATCGACGCCCTCTGGGAAGGCCTGATTCCTCCTTTCTCTGCCTTCTTCAACGCTGTGCTTGAGCAATATCAGATCCACATGCTGCATCTCGACCCTCGGTCCGTGACACTTCTTGCCGTTTTCGCCTTCGTGTGCGAATCCATGGTGGGCATTGCTCCTGCAGTGGCTCTCTTCTGCCACTTCTTCTCATTGCATCTGGCCGACCCTCAGTAGTGCTCAGGGTGCGCGAGCTTCCAGGCTGTGGCTGCGACAGCAGGCGATGGGATTGATTTCGATCTCCCTCCATCCACGAGCGATTTCCGGATACGTTGGGTGTTTGTTGATGCTGGTGTGCTCAGTCCTCTGCTTCAGGCTCCGTCGGGGCCCGCTGTTCCTAACCCCGGTTGGGGCCATCAGCGGCTCGCGAGCCCCGGCCCCACTCGTGTCTGGCTCAAGTTGAAGTTGCTGAAGAATCGCGGCGTGACTGCGCCGGTGGTGGTGAAGGAATTCATCCAACGCCGGATCGCTCCGCTTCAGCGCCATTCTCGCCCAATGTGGACCTTACTCAGCAGCCAAGACCACATGAGGTTTCAGGAGTCCGGGCTCCTCCTTGGGACGCGGGGGACGGTGCTCAAGGTCCTGACGGGTGTCTCTCTGCCGGCCGAGCTGCCCAGGAATAGTTGTCTGCTGTACCGTTGCAAGAATAAGGATGAATTTGTAAAGGACATGCCTCTCTTTGACGAATGGGGGCCGCGACCGGTCGGTCTGAAGGGGCCTCGGGAGAATCATGTCGTTGTGTCTCCCTTTCTTTCTCCTGATGTTGGGCTCGCCCCAAGTGACGGTGCAGGTGGGCGAGCTCAGCCGGAGACCGGCGGCTCGTGTGCTGACGAGCACGTGTCGGGCGGTGATCCTGGGGCATCGTCCTCGGGAGCCTGCCACGCCCCTCGCGAGGCATCGGTTGCTGTGGAGACGTTGTGTGCGACCCCCGAGGCCAAGGCTCCAGGAGCCTTGGGAGATCGTGGCGAAATGGTGCCCGGCTGTTCGCCGCAACCGAGCACCCCTGAAGACATTCTTCCGAGCTCTTCTTCGGTCCCGCCGCGCTCTGGCCGCCATGTTTAGCGTTTCGGTCGTCTTTGCGTGTACTTCGAGGAGTTCCGTAAGAGGAAAGGATCCCCCAGCAGCAGCAACGTCTTCGGACCGCTGAAGCGGAGGAAGTACTTCATCATTGATGTGTAAGTATCACGCGGTCGTGGCTCTCCATGTGTTGCTTTCTTCTTCTGACGCCCGTCTTTCAGGGCTCCATCAACTGAGGCTACCTGATCTCCCGAGAAGTGGCCTCCTTCTTCCTCAACTCTTCTGCCTGCCTCGAGCGCTCCAAGTCTTGCCCCTAGGGCAGAGTTGGCTGAAGGGGCACTTATGCCTTCCTGGCGCGCTGATCCTGCGGCCCCGTTGCCTCTCCCCACTGGACTGGCGTGGAACTTGGCAGGCGTGCCCAAGACTCCTCCGCTGATCTTTGGTGGTAGCTTGTTGGCTCTGATCCTCGGCTCCTCCTTGAGTGGCAAGCCCCAGCAGACATGGGCTTCTCGCGAAGACAGGCTGGTGTCTGGTGCGGCGCCAGGCCCCAGCCTCCTGCTGAGGGATGGCGCACCATGTGGTGCGCCGCCCGCAGCCCCCAAGGCGGAGGACGAAGAAGTCCGGGCGTTCGGGCTTGAGCGCGAGCGGAGCGTGGTTCGCCATGAGCTCTTCTAGGAGGCGATGAGCATGATGAGCCAGCTTGGTGGGGAGCTCGCGAGTGTTGATTCGCGTCTTGAGGCGGAAGGTCTTCGGCTGTTGGAGGAGCGGTGCAAGCTGAAGGTGGCCATCAGCCTCGGCCGCTATCAACGTGACCTTGAGAACGCAAAGGCCGAGGCGTCTCTCAAGGCCTCCTACGAGGCTCGCTCACGAGCCTTGGAAGAGGCTCGCGAGGCCGATCGCCGCCATGAGGCCGCGGAGAAGTGCGCTTGGGAGCTCCAGGCCTGGGGCGCGTCTCTTGAGCAGCAGGTGGAGGCGTGTAGGGCCGCTCTTGCATCGTTGAGGGGGACGCCCGCGGAGGAAGAGGTGGTCCGGAAGCGTGAGGAGGCGTTGGCCCTGGATGCTATGGAGCGTAGCCGTGAGCTCGAGCAACTGGAGATGAGGGAGCGTCAAGTTGCCCAAGCAGAGGGATGCCGTAGGGGCTCGTGAGGCTGGAGTCGAGGAGGAGGTGAACCGTCGGATGGCTGAGGTTTGCGCAGACCTGGAGGGCAGGTACAACCTGAAGCTGAAGCTCGCGGGCGTGGAGGATGAGGACAGGGCCACTGCCCTCAGGCCCATGTTGGACGAGGAGAGGCGCGCGGAAGCCACGGCTGCAGCCCTGGTCACCGCGCCGGCGGACTTGGCCTCCGCCCGCGCCGAGCTACGCTCCCTCCAGAGATGGGTTGATGATGCAGAGGCCGTCGTGAGGTAGAACACGGAGGAGGTGCTCCGACGCTGAACACTGGAGCGCGAGCACGCCCCCATGCTTCAGGAGCTTCGGAACAGGGCCAATATCGCCCTGGGCCACATTTGCGATGTGGAGACGCCGACTCCTCACTCGAATGATTACGCTAGGCACCTGACCTTCTTCACCGAGGTGGTGACGCGCCTGGAGGCTCGATCTTCCCAAGCTCGCCAGCTCGTGGAGGAAAGGGGGCGTGGCTTGCTTGAGCGCGCTTTCTCACGCATCTTCAGCCATCTCCTGAATGCCGACCCGAACTTCGACTTTGACACTGCCATCGCCCCCGTACCCATGGCTGTCCGGGGTGACCTGGCGCGCTGGGTCGAGGAGCGTGTGGACGCGTTCGTCAGGGCCTTCGCTTCGGAAGATGATGCGGTGGTGGTGCTCGCAGACGAACACGGAGTGGTCGATGATGGCGACAGGGGCGCTGCCGATGACGGCGATGAGGCTGATGAAGACGACGACAATGCTAGTGACGCGTCTGCAAGTGATGCAGCGAGCGATATCTCCGGCTGATCCCTTGTTCTCCTGTCATTTCTCCCTGCGCGTAAACTCGGGCGTGGCTCTTGGAAACTTGTAAGAGCATTTTGAGAGGAGGAGCCCCTCATGTATACAAATCGCAGTTTTTATTTTTCCATGCGGTGTGAGTTTGTGTCCTCGTGAACTTGTGAATCCTGATGCGAGTTTTCTGCGTTGGTTTACCTTAGTCAGCGCCAGCCTTGAGCTAGGCTGTGACGTGCCGAGTTTCTGAGAGCCTTGCGGAGCTCGCCGCCCTTCCGGAGGGGGCCCCACAGGAGGGGCAATAGTTGTAGTCTGGCGCATGCTGCGGTATGTCACAGCAGTCCCTGGCCATGAGGAGCTCATGAGGGGAAGACGACGGACATGAGTCCCGAACAAAGCAAGATCCAGAAGGCAAGAAATTGCTCAAATGAGAAAAGGCGCCCCCGCGTGCATCGATAAAAACTCAGCTTCAACTCAAATCCAGATCGAAAAAGCAAGGCTACAGAAGGAAAGATCCAAAGCAAAAGGCCGCGTCCGGCACCTAGTCTAGTCTTCTGGTCTTCAAGTCTTCTCACCAGCACGGAGCTAAGTGCTGCCACTAGGCGTGGGAGGGAGCCCCATGGCCTGAGGCCGGCACCCCTGAGACTCCGAGGCGTGTACAGCCCCAACTCATTATTACGTGAGAGTGTCACGGGTGGCGAGCTTCACAGGCATCAGGCCTTCTTCACAGGTACCGACCTTGCTTCATATCGCCAGACGAGGGCCCCGCCTTGCGCCGCACTCGACCTCCTCTGAGACGACCGGAGAACAGGACGAAACAGAGGTGGGAAAGAGGACGCCAGCGGTTCCCTCGGTGACCACAGGTCCTCTGCCGGGGGAAGGGTTGGCGAGGCCTCCCCGGCAGAGGGCCTACTGTCACATCCCTAGTTCTGGTATGCTCAAGACTAGCTAGTCATGTGTGCATCATGTTTAAATTCCATTTAAATTTTGAAATGAGGATTTAGAAACCTCGTAATCATTTTGAAATGACCCCGAGAAAAATTGCTCCAAAAGGTCCAAGAAAATGTTCATGTTGTTCTCTCAAAATATTGGACAGGATGAAAATCAAACCAATATTTTTAGGAGCTCATAAGTATTTATTTTGGGCATTTGGATTAATCCGATAATTATTTGCATTGATATATATATATATATATATATATATATATATATATATATATATATATATATATATATATATATATAAAATATGTCTAAAAATTATGCCATTTGTTGAGGAGCTCTAGAATAATACCACTAGTTCCTACAAAAATTGGCATCAGGAAATAAAATGATTTAGTATTATTATTAAATCAAAACAAATGTCAGAAAAATAGAAAAGAAATAGAAAAGGGGAAAACCTTACTGACTTACTCGGCCACTTGTCGGGCTCGGCTCAGGTTGCCCAGCCAATCGGCCCTCGCCACCGTCTCTCTCCTCTCGCCAGGAGGACAGGGGCGCGCGTCGACGCAGACGCATGCGCCGCAAGCACGCAGCTGCTCGCTCAAGGCCCTCCTCGTCGCTTCGAACGCCAGACGACGCCACGCGCCCGGACCCTCTCACTCTCCCCGCCCTCTCTCTCCTCTCCTCGCTTTCTCTCACGGCCAACGCCACCGCCACCGCCGACGAGCACCACCATAGCCACCGCCTCCCCTCGCCTCCGACACGCCGCAGAGCTCCGCCTCGCTCAGTAGCCTCTCCGCCAAGCTGTGCATCGCCGAACGCCTGCGGAGTCGCCGCCATCGCTTTCATCACCTCCGCCGCCGTGGATCTCCGCCCGCCGCCGCCGCCGCTTTCCCGAGCTCGCTGCCGCCTCTTCCGTCCCTCGTGAGCCCCCGCATCGTTCCCCTTCTCCTCGCCTCCTGCGGCGCCGTAGCTGCTGCTCGCCGAGCCGAGCTCCGCCCGCGCCTTCGCAGCCTCCCACTGCTTCCTCGATCCGGACGACGACGGGCTACGCCCCGGTGGTCTCCGCGCGTCCAGCCATCGCTCGTAGCGCAAGTCCGTCGAGTCGCCGCCGCGTTGTTGGTCGCCACCGGCCAAAACTCCGGCGAGCTGGCGTGGATGCTTAGTTAGGTGCTAATCACCACTAATTAACCCTCGACATCAACAAAGGCCCCAGCGCCACTAATCCTACTATTAGAATAATCTAACCCCTGTTTAACCCGTGTCATCGACGTGTGGACCGCACACATCAAAGTTAGACCAGTCAGCCGCTGCTGACTTGTCGACGCAAAGGTCGATGTAATTATTTATTTTCGGATTTAAATTAAATCAAGAAATTCCAAAATGATTCAAACTTCAAAAATCATAGAAATTCAACCGCACTCGATTGAAATAATTTATATATGAAAATTATCAAAAAATGCAATCTATCCATCCGCTCTAGTTTGATGCATGAAAACCAACTTATACCTACTGTATAAGTGAAACTCTAAAATGGCATATATAAGAGCTTAACTGAGTTGCATTTGAACCCTCGATTCAAATGGACTTCATTCAATTTGAATAGTAGTTGCATTCGCCAAACAGCATCACATCTTCATGCCATGTTCATGCATCATATTGTTGCATATGCTTGTGTATTGATTGTTGGCACTGCCCTTCTCGATAGGTCCAGCTCCGGAGAGTGCTCGAGAGTACCTGCTCAGGAAGCAAGGCCTCCCTTGTTGATTTACTAGGCAAGCAAATCCCTTGTTCATTCCGACATAATCCTACTCACGCTTCCTGCTCTCGCTATTGCATTAGGACAACAACGATTCATCTGCTACTTTGTGCTGCGGTAGTTGAACCCATTCCTCTACATGACCTGTCATTGCCACAAGAATAGTTGAAACCCACTAGCATGTGTAGGAGTTGATTGAGCCATGTTGTGTTGCTACCATGCCATGCCCGCTATTGCTTACAGTTGTGTCAGTCTGATTCATTGGGAATGAATTGGAGTGCAAAGTACTACGCTCGATGTCGAGAGTGAAGTGTGTGAACACGATTTGGTAAAGGTAGCGGTGAGAGGCCATGTAGGAGTACATGGTGGGTTGTCTCACCGAACCGCCCTTAAGCAATCGAAGTTCTGTATGTTGTCCAATGACTAGCTACTACCACACATTGGAATGCTTAAGTGCCCTCTCGACTTATTAACCAACTTGATCTCCGCCCGTGAGTCGCAACTAATGTCCTGTGTTTGTAGGTAGTGTTATTTTTCTACCAAGTGGCACCCGCTGTGGGGGCTTGGGATGACTAGGCACACGTGGCCTGGTGTACCGAGTGGCACCCGGATGGTGGGCTCGGGAACCCTGCACACATCGCTTGGGGCCTGTGGGTGAAACCCCTGCCGGATCTCCTCATGGATGGAACCCGAATAGGCGATAAACCTGGACTAGAGTCTTGTGTGGTTAGTCGTCGTGGGTCGACACCCTCTCCAAAGCTTCCGCTTGAAGGTTGTCGAGATACATGACGGTACATGGTGATAAGTGGTGAGAGCGCAGGTGAAGAAGTACACCCCAAATAGGTTATCATGATCTATTCGAATAGCCGTGTCCTCGGTTATGGACTTCTTGGATGCTTACGTGGTACATAGACAACTTGAAGTGGATACTCTAAAATGCTCAAGACAAGTGTGAGTGCTATGTATGGCCTTCTCGTAGGGAGACGGAATGAATCCATAGTAGTGTATTGATGTGGTGATTAGTGGACTGCAGCGCTGCTTCACCTCAAAGAAGTTTCTCGAGTCGAGAACAGTGATAGCCACCGAGTCAAAGCTGGCTTGTCGCAACTAAACCCCACATTACCTTCTTGATACAAATGCATGTATGATAGGATCTGATGTAAGTCTTGCTGAGTACCTTTGTACTCACGCTGTTTTATTTATGTTTTTGTAGCGGAGATTTTGGTCTTACTAGTAGTTCCGCTTTGACTTCATGAGTAGCTTGTTACCTCAGCCACGATCTTGTAACCTTGGGAGGGTCTTGTAGAAAGTCAGGCTTTAGCCTTTTTATTTTGTAGTTGTCTCAGTACTCGCATATGTAATGCTTCTGTTGTTTGTATGTTTCAATGATGGGTCATGTGACCCTGCTTGTATTTAATGCTATGTGGCTCTTTCCGGCCTTTATCTATATGAGTTTATGCTATGTTGTGATGCCATGTTGTACAGCACATACTTGCATGTTATGCGACGGTAACGTGTATTGCTATGTGTGGATCCGACAACCTAGTTTTCTATCCTTGGTAGCCTCTCTTATGGGGAAATGTAGTCTAGTGCTTCCACCGAGCCATGGTAGTCCGCTACATGCCGGTTTACGGAGTCCCGCTAGCCCAAGACTATCGCTCCAAAACACTTAGACTGGTCGGCGTGTGATTCACTTCGCTCGTGGTTCCGTCCCTTCGTGGAAATGTCACGCGGTGACATCCGGAGTCCCGCTTAGCTCGCTACAGCCCGGTTCCTGAGTCCTGTTAGCCTGGGCTTGCTACAGCCCGGATTCACACGTCAATCGACATGCTTGATGTTGTTTAATGTATGCCTGTCCCCGTAAGTTAGTGCCACTTTGGGTTCATGACTAGTCATGTCGGCCCGGGTTCTCTGTCATATGGATGCTAGCGAAACTATCATATACGTGAGCCAAAAGGCGCAAATGGTCCCGGGCCATGGTAAGGCGACACCCGTGGGAATACTGTGCGTGAAGCCGCAAAGTGATATGAGGTGTTTCATGCTAGATCGGTGTGACTTAGAATCAAGGTCCCGACACCTACCTCCGGGTGTCGTCAGTCGTCGCACGCCGCGGGGAGGGGCCTTGCTGCTGGCTCCCTCTCGGTGGCCCCCATCGCGTCTCCCTTGCCGGAGCGGGTGTCGCCGCTCCTGGGTCGTCGATCGACGCGGCAACCTGGTTCAAATGTAGCCCATGGTTAGCGTAAACCTGTTCTTGAGTGACTAGTGGTACCCTGTAATTGCCGCCGTTGGCGCGATCGTTGTGGTTCTCCGTTGGCTCTTGGAAAGCTTCCGCTCCTAGCGCCCCTTCTCCCCAATCTTCTCCAATGAACGAGCCGATGTCGTCCTCTGGTGCGTATTCTTGGTCCATCATGCGGGGCATGTAGGCTTCCAAGGCCGTCACCCCGAACACCTCGCCATGGTGCCCCACGCTCCACGTTGCTCCGCCCATGACAGCCCGATTTTTGGCCCTTTCTTTTTCTTTTATTTTTCTGAGGTTTTTGCTTGAGTTTTCTTTTTTCATGGCCTTGTGGTCTGGAAAGTGAAGAAGATGAACTCTTCTTTGCTTCCAGAGTGGCTTGTCATACCCAAATCCTTCCCTAGACCCTATAATTTTCATCCTAGCCCAAACCCCAATATTCTTCTCCTTGGGAATATTCCTTTTCTATTAAAGGAATAACCCAATTTGCCCTAGGTTGTGAAGCAACCTATATTTCTATCACTCCTAAAATTCCCAAATAATTCTCATAAATTGTTTAGGTCCTATCTTCATCAAATATGACAAAATATTTAATGTTCCATGTTCTTCATCATGCTCAATTAATTCATTTCCTATTCTGCCCGAAATGGCAGAATGTGAAGCAAGTGCCATTTATCTTTTCCCAATTAAACTAAAACTCCTTGGACACCTTTTCCTGTCCATATCATTGACACATGCCAAAGTGCAACCTCATTTGCCTAGTAAATATTCCTGAGAAATTATTCAAAGTTCCTGTCTCAGGGAAGTGGTTGTGAAGGAAGTACAAGCTAGGCATATCCAAATGAGTTGCCATTTTGCATGATCCCTCATATCATCATATCATAGTCCTCCACCAAAGTAGAGCTCATGGCATGCCTCCATGAGAGCTCACCTTCAATTTTTTGATCATGTCCAAAATTTCAGTTTGTGAAGCAAGTATATTTTATCTTGCTCCATTATGGCTGCCAATTTTTCTAGGCCTTCTGTTATCCATATAACCTACCTCCACCCATTTTGGGCATGTTTCATCAAGCCATTTGTCCTCTAGAATTTTTCCAAGTTTCTGGACAGAAATGATGTTTGTGAAGCAAGTACCATTTTGGATGGTCCATATGGTATGAGCTTTTTACAACATCTTTATATGTCCATATCATGAGGATTTGCCAAGTTTCATCCCATTCCATAACTCCATGTGAGTACATCATCCTAATCTTGATTCTAGACCAGTTTATGTGGTTGTTAAGCAACTACATTAAATCTTGATACAAACCCCTCCATAGTTACCAGGATGTAAGTCCTTCTTTACCTCAACCTACTAGACAACTCCATTTGACCCAATCACCTCCCTGTTGAGCAGCAAGACACGATCAAGTTTACGCAGAAACTTCGTGTGTTAATCGCCATTTAACCGTGTCACTTTTAACCAATCTACCACCGCAGTTGCAACCTCCCTGTGAAGGACTCCACCCCAAACATCATTTGTCTTAGTCAGGCACTCGTGTGCACAAAGGCACGCGGTGACCACCGCTTTGGCATGCAATGGCCGCGCCTGCATGGCTTCTTGCTCGCACCTTCTCTCGCTTCGGCATCTCAAAAGCACGGCATGTCCAAAGCTAGCCCGCATTGTCGCTGCTCTCCGAGCCCTTCCCCCTCCTCAGCCCTCCGCTGCCTCTCGCTGCTGCTCGCCCACGGGAAGCCTATAGCCAACCGGGCATTTATGGCACCGTGGCCGTTTCCCCTCTTGTCCCCGAGCTCTGCTCGTCCCTGTGCACCTCTGTAGCATGTCCTCTTCTCCCTCGTCGTGCTCCAGCGCCCTCCCGTGATCGCTGCCGTCGCCAGAACCTTGGCCGAGCGTGAGCGGCGGCACCCGAGCACATGCCCCTCGCCCCGCGGCTATATAAGCCAGCCCCGAGCCTCTCCCGAGCACTCCATCAGCTCCTCCATGATCCTCTAGCCCTCCCCATCCTCTCCCGGAGCTCGAGAGCCCCTCCTCGCCTCTCTCTATTGCCATGGCTGCCAATTCCTCCGCCTAAATTGGCGCAATGCTGGCCCTGTCTCTCCACCCCTCCACCACCAGAGGCCTCCACCACCACCCCCGAGCCTCCCCAGCCCCTCCCCGCTTTGCCGGAGCACCCGTGACCGCGAGCCCTTCGACGCCCGCAGTTCCCTCCCGCCGCGACCATGGTCTCGACCTGCCCGATGCTCCCTGACGCTCGGGTGGTGGAGGGACAGGTCCGCCTCGCCGTCCTGAGCACTCCGGCGGTCCAAGCTCCGCTTGAGGTGGCCCGAGTGGCCGGAGCGAGCGCCGGCGCCGGCGGCCTCTCCTCTGCTCTGCGTGCAGCGTTGGGAGAGGAGAAGGAGAGGCCAGGAGGAGGGCGTTGACCTTGCGTGGGTCCCGCAAGCCTCACACACCACCAAGACACCTGCTGACCCACCAAAGGCCGACGTGGATTAGTGGAAACGTATTCCTTAGAATACGTTTTCACTAGTTGAAAGCGTAAGCTGCTGCGGTGCTGGGCAGAAATGCGTTTTCGTTTCACCAAAAGCGTATTTCCTCGAGTGCGCGTTCTATTTTTCCGGTTGAGGGCCTGTTTGTGAAGATTTTCTTACAGATGGGTCCCTGGCAAAAAAACTATCATATCTTTTTAACCACAACTCCAAATGAGGTGATTCCAAAACCCACTTCTTCATCTCGTCGAGCCTGTTCTGTTGGTTTCATTTTCACTATGGTTTGACACTGTGAAAATGACCTTTTTGCCCTTACACGTAAACAGCCCCTCCGAGAGAGAAATGTTTCCGGCAAATCTTTCCGCAGTTTCACCGCACTTCTCCCCGGTGCCTTCTTCACCCCCAGGCAAGCCACAATACCCACTCTCATGATAGTCATGCTGTAGCCATGGTTTTCAACTTGAATATTTATTAAATGATTGCTTGTTTAAAATATGGTTATCATTGTTCCGGTAATGTTTCTGGGTTAGTGCTTACTTGCTTGCTATGTTGTTATGCACCTGGTTATCATGCCCTGCTAGTTGCTAGTATTACTTTCATATTGCCATGCTTGATAGTCATACATGTTGGGTTGGTCATGTTCTCGGTGCATGACTAACATCGGTAACCGAGTACTGTTAATATGCATTGTCCCTTTACTACTAGTTGGTTAAGTGTTTACTCAGTAATGTTATTGATGAGTTCTTGCATGATATTTATGGTTGATGCTAGTGGTCATGTTATGCTAGGAGTAGTGTTGCACTTGTAATATTTATGCTTGTCGTTATGCCATGTTCAGTTGGAGATTATTCATAATTGATGTGGTGGATAGTTATGTTACATCCCGTAATTATGTTGACATCATGCTCATGCTTTGTAAATGCATCATGTTATTTTATCATGACTCAGCATATTGCATTCAAGTTTAACCAGATTAAATTAAAATTGAACAATTGTTGGCTCAGTCATGGTGCCACCAAATCGATCTGACCAGTGCAACCACGCTTACCCTATGGGGGGTCCTAACTGGGTCTATTGTCATGCCTCTCACTGGCGCCTCCCGCGAGGTAAGGTTATGCGCGGGCGCTACACTGATCAGGTAGGACGGCATAAGCCTTGTGTGCCCGTGTTAGGTTTTGAGCTCATGTCCCCGTTTGGGACCGTTTTTGCCACGACGGTGGCTGTTGGTGCCTTTGGTAGGCACGGGGCCACCCAGGACTTAGCCCAAAGGGGAGTTGGTCGGAGTGGCTGGGGAGCGTCATGGCAGTAGGACGGTTTTGTCGGAACGCTTTGGTCCACCCGAATGGGAGTGCGAGGCTAGGGTTCTGTGGTGTGGGTACAGTGTGCTAACCTCTGTAGAGTGTGTATACAAAGTCTATCGATAGCAACCCAGTTCGTGTCGGTCCCACCGTGAGTCAACAGTATTAATAATAACCTGATTAATGACAACCCTGGTTCGACAATGAGATAAGTTGGTTGTGATTGCCGGAATGATCACCGTTTGAGACCAAGTGTTGGTCATGGTTGTGATCGCTGGAATGATGACCATGGTATCAAGGATACCGAGTTGTTGGATATTCGTGATATTGTGCGAGAATCGTGGGTAAAGATCAAGCTCCTTGTGGTCATTTAATGTTTACTACGATATTGTTTATACCAAGCTTGGTTTGATCCTGAGATGATAGTGTGATGTTCGAGGTTGGTAAGTGATGCATGTGATGGTTACATAGTAACCCGAGCGGAATAAATAGTGCATATAGTGTCTTCATGTTGCATGCTAGTATCGTTGAATTCATATGTTCATGCTATGATCATGTTGTTCTAGTTGTATCATGTTCATGTTGCCTTTGGATTTTTAGTGGCTATTATGATTATTTTCATGATGTATCTGGTATTATTTTGGGAGTATTACTTTGGATGTCATGTTGCTCATGTCATGTTGTTATAAGGATCTCATGTTAATTTCTGCTTAACCTGTAATTGCCATGCTGTTGTTTGTTTTGATTGCTTTTGGTTATTGTGAGCTTGCAAGTACATTCAATGTACTGACCTGGCGTGTCATGCCAGCTTGTAGGTTGTGCCTGGATTCCTTGCTTGTTTGGTGTTGTTCCTGTGTTCGCGAGCTAGGATAAGCGTTCCAGCCAGAGTCTCTCCGGAGTGGAGTTCACCACCGTCGTCGTTGTTCCGCTGCTAGAAGTTTTTCCGCTGCTTCGAGTTGTTCTAGTGCTTGCATAGAGCAACTGAGGATGGCGTAGTGTCGCCGTGCCGATGTTATTCATTGTAATATCGGAGACCTTGTAATCGTATTGTGTAATAATAGAAAGCTGGTTTGTTCTATGCTAAGCAGTTCCGTATTCCAGAAGACTTCTCCTGGATCTCTGGGTTGGAATACGGGGCGTTCCGGTTTTCTCTGAGCCGGGGTGCCACAACACTTGGTATCAGAGCAGGTCTGGCTGTAGGATGCCCTAGCCCGCGCGAACGTTAGAAAGCGGTAGTATAGACCCCAGTTGGTTTGTTGCACTTGATTGTTGCATTTGTCTGTCGCATAGCATGCATATAGATTATTATTTTGTCATTAACGGTTAATCTTGTGAGCGTAGGTGGCATCGTTTTCGGTCCACCGCCTGCACCATCTTTCTTAGCATGCCTGCTCCTCGGTGTGATGCGACCACATCATCATCCATGTCCTCCATCTCGTCCCCTTGGCAACCCTTGCTGATCCTTGTTCTCAGAAAAGGGAAATGCCATTAAACCCCGTCTGCCACTGTTATCTTGCCTGGTCATTTCATTCTTTCGATGGGTACGATTCCCTTCGTGCGCTTGATAATGAGGTGGTCGTGACTTTTGTGTCTCGCTACTTGATCGTGAAGTCCGTCCTCACCTGTGTATCCATCCAGATCCAGCCACTTTTCAGCCAGTGCTTGGTGTAGCTTCGGTTACGCCAACTCCTTCCACACATGGATATAATTTTCATGTACACCGCCACATCATATTAGACCGTAATACTAGAGTTTCTACGTGATTTGTGTGCTTAGGTGTGCATGCATATTATGGTGTGAGTAGCAGTAATATGTGATGATTGCTTGATTAATTAAATTAGTAGTATGCTTGTGTGCTTTTGTTTTATTCGTTTCTTTTGTTTCTTTCTTTGGGCCTTTAGTGTTACAAATTTTTCCCCTATTAAAGTTGCTCGTCGGCCGACACCGGACCCGAAGAGTGAGCAAGAAATGCATATATTTGGAAACTCAGCTAAACAGAATGGAATTGTCAGCACACTGCAGTGAAACTGGAAATAGCTCGTCTGAATACAAAAGAAATCTTGGATGGAATGTCAGTATAAAGTTTGCATTAACGTGCACTCCTCACAACAGTATGGAATTCTCAACCGACTGCATTCAGATTGGGGGATATCTGATCATGTTACTGAGTGTCAAGTCTCCCTTAGCGTGCACTCCTCATAGTAGAAATGATCAAATCAGCAAGAAGATAAATTTTGTGTAAGGTTGACAGAATATTATCAAAGGTATGGTTCAGAAACAAGTTTAATTTTTTCGTTGAGGATGATTTTGGAACCTGATGTACCTGGAAGCAATCAAAAATATGGCATGTACTCAGAAGGGAGGATAGTCCTGCAAAACCCTGTTTCATACAAGAAATCAATAACAAAAATATTAAGATGGTTATATATGTGGATATCGGTCCGCATAACACAATAAGAAACTTCTGGTGTAAGCAACCCAATCTTCCCTCGCAAGATACCTGAGAAGTTTCCAAGGCAAGATTCATCTATCTTCCTTAGTACGATATATGGATGATTTCCCGTACAAGGTACTCTGCCTTCTTCAGTAGGCAACCAGAAAAGCTTCCGGAGTAAGGTACTGAGTCTTTCCCCAGCAAAGTCTTTAAGGGGGTAAGCTTCTGAAACACGATACCAGTCTTCTTTAGCAAGCTGTCTGCTGAAAGTTTCAAGCGCAAGCCAACCAATCTTCTTCGGTAAGATATTGGTACAAGGTAGTACACTGTGAATTGACAGCATATGGCAGTGAATCCCAAGAATCAGATCCGCAACATTTTGGTCAAAAGCAAGAATCAGTCAGAATACACGTCTGTCTCGGGAACCAGATTCTCATATATATGCGGTAAGCATACCACCAAGATCTTACAAGTCACTCGGGTGAGAATCTGACAACCACGTGAGGATGACTAAGAGAAGAAAGCTAGTATACACCGCAGTGTGACAAAGGATTATGAGGATTAACGACATCAATGAGCTCAATGCAAGTACCTGTGAACCTAGAAAATGATCCTGGTTCGGATGATCATTTTCCTGCAGTCGGAACTTGAGGGGTGTTGAACCTACCATTTAATGGAGTACCCTGTCAGAAAAATGAGGATAAGCTGCAATTGCCAAAAATTGCACCGACAGTACCTATGGTGATACGAAAAAGCAATATGACCCAGCTCTTTCTGCCAAGGATCCAGGCCAAGAAAATGATAATGAAGGAGCAAGACCAGTGACGTGGGTATGAAACTTGTTGCAAGACCCGCGTGGTGCAGAACCACCGTCAGTCAAGTCTGCAGATATTATCATACGGGTCAAACTCTTATGCTAGCCACGACAGGCGACAATCAAATATTTGGTACGGATCTGATACTCAAGACAGTGGAACCAGTTAAGATGATTCAGAAACTTCCGCGATAAGCCAGAATCTGTCAGGAAAGCGGTTATGACCGAACTCACTGTTTGGAACCCGAAGGACCTGCATTTAGTGGAGAAACCCAATGCAAGGAGTTAGAGCTTGGGTGTCCACTAGAAAAATCTGATCACCAACTCATGAAAGATTGTCAGTGCCGGATGACACACCCAGCGGAAATCACTCTTGAATTTGTGAGACCGACATATATTTCAGTCATGAGGATCAATCACCGTCAGCTAAGTCAGCTGATCTAAAAAGAAATTTCGAGCCTGTATAAGCATGAACAAGCAAGGTAAGATCTGACAGAATATGGATATATTAAAGCAAACCACCCCAGGGCCAGTCAGATAAAAATTTAGTGGGAAGAAAAATAAGAAAAAGGATACCCGAGTTGGAAACGGTTTCCTTAAGTCAGTATCTTCATACTTGTTCCCTGAGCAACCAAATCTCGAGGATGATATTTCTTTAAGGGGGTAAGGTTTGTGACAGCCTAATTTTTGGCCCTTTCTTTTTCTTTTATTTTTCTGAGGTTTTTGCTTGAGTTCTCTTTTCCGTGGCCTTGTGGTCTGGAAAGTGAAGAAGATGAACTCTTCTTTGCTTCCAGAGTGGCTTGTCATACCCAAATCCTACCGTAGACCCTGTAATTTTCATCCTAGCCCAAATCCCAATATTCTTTTCCTTGGGAATATTCCTTTTCTATTAAATGAATAACCCAATTTTCCCTAGGTTGTGAAGCGACCTATATTTCTATCACTCCTAAAATTCCCAAATAATTCTCATAAATTTTTTGGGTCCTATCTTCATAATATGGCAAAATATTTAATTTGCCATGTTCTTCATCATGCTCAATTAATTCATTTCCTATTCTGCCCTGAATGGCAGAATGTGAAGCAAGTGCCATTTATGTTTTCCCAATTAACCTAAAACTCCTTGGACACCTTTTCCTATCCATATCATTGACACATGCCAAAGTGCAACCTCATTTTCCTAGTAAATATTCCTGAGCAATTTTTCAAAGTTCCTATATGAGGGGAGTGGTTGTGAAGGAAGTACAAGCTAGGCATATCCAAATGAGTTTCCATTTTGCATGATCCCTCATATCATCATATCGTAGACCTCCACCAAAGTAGAGCTCATGGCATGCCTCCATGAGAGCTCACCTTCAATTCTTTGATTATGTCCAAAATTTCAGATTGTGAAGCAAGTATATTTTATCTTGCTCCATTATGGCTGCCAATTTTTCTAGGCCTTCTGTTATCCATATATAGTACCTCCGCCCATTTTGGGCATGTTTCATCAAGCCATTTGTCCTCTAGAATTTTTCCAAGTTTCTGGAGAGAAATGATGTTTGTGAAGCAAGTACCATTTTTGATGGTCCATATGTTATGAGATTTTTACAGCATCTTTATATGTCCATATCATGAGGATTTGCCAAGTTTCATCCCATTCCATAACTCCATGTGAGTGCATCATCCTAATCTTGATTCTGGACCAGTTTATGTGGTTGTTAAGAAACTACATTAAATCTTGATCCAAACCCCTCCATAGTTACCGTGATGTAAGTCCTTCTTTACCTCAACCTACCGCATAACCCATTTGACCCAATCACCTCCTCGTTGAGCAGCAAGACACGATCAAGTTTACTGCAGTAAACTTCAGGTGTTAACTGCCATTTAACCGTGTCACTTTTAACCAATCTACCACCGTAGTAGCAACCTCCCCAGGAAGGACTGGCTTATCTCGTGGCATTGTGTGCACCAATGCACACAGTGACCACCGCTTTGGCATGCAATGGCCGCGCCCAGAATGGCTTCTTGCTCGGGCCCCTTCTCTGCTCGGCGTCTCAGCGAGCACGGGCATGTCCAGCAGCTAGCCCGCATTGTCGCCGTTCTCTTGGAGCCCTTCCCCCCTCCGTCAGCCCCTCCGTCAGCTCCTGTCGCCGCGCGCACACGGGAAGCCTGTAGCCGACCGGGCATTTATGGCACCATGGCTGTTTCCCCTCTTGTCCCCGAGCTCTGCTCGTCCCTGTGCACCTCTGTAGCACGTCCTCTTCTCCCTCGTCATGCTCCAGCGCCCTCCCGTGATCGCTGCCGTCGCCAGAGCCTTGGCCGAGCGCGAACGGGGGCACACGAGCCCGTGCCCCTCACCCCGCGGCTATACAAGCCAGCCGCGAGCCTCTCCCGAGCACTCCATCAGCTCCTCCACGATCCTCTAGCCCTCCCCGTCCTCTCCCCGGAGTTCAAGAGCCCCTCCTGGCCTCTCTCTGTCGCCATGGCCGCCGATCCCCTCCGCCTAAATGGGCGCAACGCTGGCCCCGTCTCTCCATCCCTCCACCACCAGAGGCCTCCACCACCACCCCCGAGCCTCCCTAGCCCCTCTCCGCTTCGTCGGAGCACCCTGGCCGCGACCCCGTCGACGCCCGCAGCTCCCTCCCGCCGCGACCATGGTCCCGACCTGCCCGATGCTCCCTGACGCTCGGGTGGTGGAGGGACGGGTCCGCCTCGCCGTCCTGAGCACTCCGGCGGTCCAAGCTCCGCCGGAGGTGGCCCGAGTGGCCGGAGCGAGCGCCGGCGCCGGCAACCTCTCCTCTGCTCTGCGTGCAGCGTCGGGAGAGGAGAAGGAGAGTCCAGGAGGAGGGCGTTGACGCCAGGTGGGTCCCATGGGCCCCAAGGCCACACCAGACACCCATCGACCCAAAGAAGGCGCTGACGTGGATTAGTGGAAACGTATTCCTTAGAATACGTTTTCACTAGTTGAAAGCGTAAGATGCTGCGGTGCTAGGCGGAAATGCGTTTTCGCTGCACTGAAAGCGTATTTCCTCGAGTGCGCGTTCTGTTTTTCCGGTTGAGGTCCTGTTTGTGAAGATTTTCTTACAGATGGGTCCCTGGCAAAAAAACTATCATATCTTTTTAACCACAACTCCAAATGAGGTGATTCCAAAGCCCAATTCTTCGTCTCGTCGAGCCTGTTCTGTCGGTTTCATTTTCTCTATGGTTTGACACTATGAAAATGACCTTTTTGCCCTTGCACGTAAACAGCCCCTCCGAGAGAGAACTGTTTCTGGCAAATCTTTCCGCGGTATCACCGCACTTCTCCCCGGTGCCTTCTTCACCCCCAGGCAAGCCACAATACCCACTTGCATGATAGTCATGCAGTAGCCATGGTTTTCAACTTGAATATTTATTAAATGATTGCTTGTTTAAAATATGGTTATCGTTGTTTCGGTAATGTTTCTTCGTTAGTGCTTACTTGCTTGCTATGTTGTTATGCACCTGGTTATCATGCCCTGCTAGTTGCTAGTATTACTTTCATATTGCCATGCTTGATAGTCGTACATGTTGGGTTGGTCATTGTCACGCCCAATATGCGACCCTATCCAAAAGGAACTCGACGGTCCCACCAAGGATAGACCCGCATATTGAAACGCTTTTGCAAGGTGGATATCATTACATCAACATTACATAATAGATGGGGATACATACATAAGGCACAAATGCCACAAGAATACATCAACATCATATATAAGATCAACATCCGACTACGGATGAAACATAAACAAGCTCAAACGACATCCACCACGCTAGCCCAGGCTGCCGACCGAACCTATCCCCGATCAAGAAGAAGCGTAAGAAGAACTCCAATACAAGAAAACATCGCCCCACGCCATGATCATCGCAAACCTGTACCTGCAACTGGGTGGTGTAGTAATCAGGAGCCACGAGGACTCGCAATCCCATTACCATGGGTATCAAGACTAGCAAAGCTTAAAGGGAAAGGAAGGGGTAAAGTGGTGAGGTGCAGCAGCGGCTAAGCATATATGGTGGCTAACATACGCAAATGAGAGCGAGAAGAGAAACAAAGGAACGGTCGTCAACTAGTAATGATCAAGAAGTGATCCTGAACTCCTACTTACGCCGACATAACCCGTAAACCGTGTTCTCCTCTCGATCAACCTCAAAAGAGACACTCACGTTACGCACACGTTGGTGTATTTTAGAAGAGTTTGCTTCAAGTTTACTACAACCGGATATTAACAAATTCCCATCTGCCACATAACCGCTGGCACGGCTCTCGAAAGTTTATACCTCGCAGGGTGTCCCAACTTAGCCGATGATAAGCTCTCGCGATCAACGAAGGATATTCTTCTCCCGGAAGACCCGATCAGTCTCGAATCCTGCCACAAGACATTTCGACAGAATAAAACAAGACCAGAAGACCTCCCGCGCGTCGACACCCCGATAGTAGCCGCACAGATCTCGCCTCGTGCCACGACCGGATAAGCTAAGCGCTCAGTACCAACGTAACCTGTTGCCAAGGGATGGTCCCAAGACGGTGCTCTAGTTTGGACCAACGCTAGACAAGCATCGCCCCGGGGGTAATAAAGATGACCCTCGGATGCGTGACTCCCAAGGGAAAAAAGGCTAGGTGAGGCAAATGTAAAACCAATGTTGGGCCTTGCTGGAAAAGTCTTATTCAAAGCGAACTGTCAAGGGGTCCCATAAATCACCCGACCGCTTAGGGACGCAAAACCGGGAACATAATACCGATATGACGGAAACTAGGCGGCAAGAGTGGAACAAAACACCAGGCATAAGGCCGAGCCTTCCACCCTTTACCAAGTATATAGGTGCATTAATTAAATAAGATATATTGTGATATCCCAACAAGTAAACATGTTCCAACAAGGAACAACATCTCCATGTTCCAACAAGGAACAAACTTCATCTTCACCTGCAACTAACAACGCTATAAGAGGGGCTGAGCAAAGCGGTAACATAGCCAAACAACGGTTTGCTAGGAAGGGTGCAAAAGATTAGAGGCTGACATGGCAATTTGGGATGGCTTGATAAACAGGTAATAGGTAGCGCGACATAGCGATAGAACGAAGCAACTAGCATAGCAATGATAGTAGTGAGATCCAGGGTAGCGGTCATCTTGCCTGAAATCCCGCTAGGAAGAAGAACGAGTCCATGAAGAAGATGAAGCCACGAAGACGAACCAAGCGTAGACGAACGAATCCTCACGACCGCAACGAAACAGGAACTAACAAGAAGAAGCACACAACATGGTAAACACACCACACATGAACAAGGCATGATGCACAAACAAGCATGATGCATGACACGACTACATGAAGCTACTCATGGCAAGAGATGATGCATACAAGAGCAACACATCAAAGCAAGTTTAAATGAGGCCGGAAACAACATAGAACAATTCCGGTAAGTCCTCATATGCACATTTCGAAATTGGTCCAGATCTGAATAAACCTTATGTTCAAGTTGTTAAACAGAAAGTTAAGATGCACCACGATGATCTACACGAGATTCTATTCAAGTTACATATAAAGTTCATTAGATTCGGAGCTACGGCCTAGAAGATATGAGCAAAACAAGATAAGCATGGCATTGATGCAAAATGCATACAAATATCAAGAAAACACCTCAAAACAAGGATGCAACATGATAATACGAAACTACATGCAAAATCAAGCAAGTTTCATATAGAGCACACTCAAAACGTAGCAACGGTTCAACACATACACTCTATACAAGTCATAGCAACAATCTGTCCAAAACAGCGACTAGGCATATTGCAAGCATCAAAACAACATGCTACAGCATCTCAACATGAAAATAAAAGGCATGGGCATGATTTACAGGTAAAACATGACAAAACATGAACACTGAGCTATCTCCAGAAACAACTAGAACATGCTCAAAAACACATGGCAAGATTGCAAATAATAACAGTTCAGACTTTGCAGAGAATAACATCAGGTTGCAATGTTTAGAGCTATCAAACAACATGTTACGGGAACTTAACATGGCAAACAAAGGCATGGTATGAATCTACTAAATGCATAGAACAAATGTCCCTTACTGACCATGAGCCAAAAAGGACCAGAAGATATGATGGCACCCATGTAAACATGGCAAGTTATATGACAGATTCATACATGGCAGAAACAACAATAAGTAGGCATGTTGGTGAGCTTGAACCACTCACCACAAAGCAATACATGGCATGGCAAGGAAACCAACAGTAAGAAGACATGGCATAGAAGCTATACATGGCAATAACAACATCATAGCATGCTTGGATCAACTACAACAACCTTGGCAAAATTGAATAACATGTAAACAATCTGCCAGGAAACATTTTATAGCAAAAGTAGAGCTCGATTGACTCAAGCTATGGCACCCCATAATTGCAAAAAAGGGCATGGATGAATAGAGAATAACCATATGTTTAAAACATCCTTACTGAAGTATCTCAAAATAAGCATGGATCTCTCGGTAGCATCAAGTTAACATGACATAAAAATATTAGCAGAATAGGGCTGAAATCAGCAACATCATGAAGCCTAGTTTGCATGCTTGTGCTAGTCACCACATTGATCACAAAAATACATGGCATACACCCCTGTAAAGATAGCATGGCATATAAGAAAACACATGTAGGACTCAAGTTCATAGGGTGCACACATCAATCATGGCAAAAATGACAAAAGTGCATGTTCTGATAAGAATCTGAAACTAACATCACATAGCACTCTTCTAACAGCATTTCGGGCACCAATATGAGCTCAAATGAAAATGATGCAGTGAGATGAAATGATCTACTCTTCGAGACGAACAATTTGACATATTACACGCACGAAACGGAGCTACGGATGCAGAGATATGACATGATGAATATGCAAGAAAATAACTGCATATTCGAGACTTAGTGGAATGACGAGATCCGGGACGGGGCTCGGCCGTTTGGTTGGTGGGCCTGGTGGATCTGGTCCAGGCCACCGGATCCCAGGCGGGAAAGCTCCGGTGAGCTTCCCGCGGCGGCGGGGCAACTCCGGCGAGGGGCCGGGATGGCGCGGATGGCGCGCGCCGCCGGCGGGGTCGGCGGCGCAGACACCGGCCGAGGCGACGGCGGAAGCGGCATCAGCGGCGCTGGGCGGCGCCGCCGGAGGCGGAGATGGCTGCGGGGGCGCCATGGCCGGAGCGGCGGGAGGTCGGGCGGAGAGGTGGAGGAGGCCGCGCCGAGAGAGAGGCGGCGGCGGCGAGGGCGCTGCGCGAGGCATGGCGGGCGGGCGGCGGCGGGAGTGGGTCGAGGCGGCGCGGGCGGACGGGCGGGCGGCGGGCGCCGGGCGGCGACACGGGCGGCCGGGCGGCGGGAAACCGCGGACGCTGGTTACGGGTGCGGCGGCGGGCGGCTGGGCGGCGGCCCGGGCGGGCTTGATGGGCCCCCTGGCTCGGGCGGGGGTGGAGAGAGAGAGGACGAGGTGGCGGCGCGCGAGTGGCTGGGGCGGCGGGGTTGCTGACATGGCAGGCCCTGATTGGCCGGAGTGAGGTGGCCGGCGGACATGTCCGGCGCGGGCGGACGTGTCCGGCGGCGCGAGGATGAAGATGGCTAGGGTTAGGTGGATTTGACCGCAATTTCGGAGGGGAGGACATATTTATAGGTAGAGGAGCTAGGAGAGTCCAAATGAGGTGCGGTTTTCGCCACACGATCGTGATCGAACGATCGAGATCATGGAGGGAGTTAGGTGGGTTTTGGGCCACTTTGAAGGGGTGTTGGGCTACACACAAAGAGGCCTTTGCGGTTACCCGTTAACTGTTGAGTACCAAACGACCTCCAATGACACGAAACTTGACAGCGGTTCACGGTGCTATACCAAGGCCGCTTGACAAACCTCGGTCCATTCCGAGACCATTTAACACCCGCTCACGAAAAGAGGTAAAAGGGGGAGCCGGGAGACATAGGAGTGCCGGATTGCAAAACGGACAACGGGGAAAATGCTCGGATGCATGAGACGAACACGTATGCAAATGCGATGCACATGATGACATGATAAAAATGCAGATGATGACATGGCAAAGTGCAACACGCAAGCAAATGACATGGCAACGACGGAGAATAACTGACGGACACCTGGCGCATCGAATCCGGGGCGTTACAACACTCCTCCACTAACAAGAGATCTCGTCCCGAGATCTTAGGACCGAGACGAAAGGGAAAAGGATTAGGTGAAGCAAGAATTGCAGAGAAGAAGCAAAGAATCGAGAGCACTCGAGAAGAAGAGAGGAACGACGAGAATGACGAGAATCGAAAGCTCACGGAAACATGATAGACTCAGAAACAACTCCGGTTCGCACGAGATAAGAAATGAATAAGACTGAAAGGATTTAGGCAGCACTCCGACTAAAACATGGAGGAATAGAACACGAGCTAGAGAGGATGAAATGATACTTGACGACATAAGCCACGTAATACCTCCGGAAGAATTGGAAAAATTGAAAAGAACTTAGAAGGAAGGATTGAATGGAGTTGTTGAGAAAATCAACAACGAAATAATAAGATTGTTGTGGACTTATGGATAACATCTCAGAAATTATGAGGTGATAACCAGCCGCAAACGGAAATGTTTGGATAGCTGAGAGGAACGAAGAAATGCAAAACTCCACTTCAAAAGAAAATGAAGAATTACTTGCGCTTCGAGACGCGAGAAGAAAAGATACTTGAACTCCGCCAACAAAATCTTGATGAACACTTGAAGAATGAATTAAATCATAAAGAACCACCATGAAGAACTCCGGTAACCAAAGGATGACGAGATAAAATGAAGGAAGAAAGAATAAGATGAGCCTGCGATGATTCCGATGGAGGTTCCGACGAAAAGGCCGTGGAAATTGAACTCCGGAAAAGAAAAGATGAAAACACTTGGAACTAGAATTTATTCATCAAGAACAAACTCCGAAGAAAGGGATTACTCACTTGGATGAAATAAGAATAAGATTTATTGTATGCTTATCCTTCATCAAATTAAATTGATGACAAGCAATGGATTTGCATACTACTTATTCTTCTTGAAAAGGATTGAGAAGTGACATATCGCAAACTTGAGAAGGACTTCATGAATCACCGGTAGGTTGAAAAGAACGAATGGATTAATATGATAACCAAGGAAAATAATCTTGAACGAACGACCGTAAGAATTCGAAATGACTGATGAAAAAGAAATAATCACGGGGAAAAACTAGAAGAACCAATAAGCTATTGGGGATTTAGATGCAAAAGAACGAAGAGACAATGAGCTGATTAACGAACACTCGAACGAAGCACCGGGATAAATAGAGAACGATAACTGGAATGATGGCCTCCGGTGAAAAGAAATAGAAATCAACTTCTGAAATACTCCGGATGGATGAGAAGAATTTGCATGACTGGAAACAATTAGATAGGATAACATCGAGCTAGCACCATGAATCTCCGGGGGAACGGACGAGATTTAAGAGAAACTCTACTTCGGTCTTCAAATGACGACGAGAAACTCCACCAAAATTACTGAGATACTCTGGGAGAATGGAAAGCAAAGAAGTTGAGCCAACAATGAAAAGAATTTGAAATCGATCTTGGAGAAGGCATGTGACTGATGAAATTCATTCTTGCGTCACACTTTGAAAAGAATTAGGAATGGCTCCGGAATAACTAGAAGAGTCAGGTAAGATCCTGGGAAAAGACCTGTGGGTTAGGGCCCACTAAAAGAAAACACCGTTGGAAAGGGATATTGAACAGATAGATGATGCACCGGAAGAACTGAAATATTTGAATGAGATGACAACCTCGAATTAATTCGAACACAGGCGAATCTCCTGAGATGTCCTCCGAACTCCAGAATGATAACTGGCGAGAGGCGAACAAGCAGGGAAAACACTTTAACCAAGGAAAAGAATGTGATCAACTCGAAAAACTTGAATTGAGTGCACCGGAAAAGAGATGAAGAATGTCAAACAAAAGAGAATTCACCGGTTGAAACAATTGAAGAAAGACTGAAGAGGCTCCACACGAATGAAATTGATGGTCGAAACAGACTCAAACTCCGGGAAGAAGAAGGGTGGGAGGGCGGGAAAAACAAAGGCAACTTGGGAGGGGGGAACCAACGAATATCTTGAAGAGAAAACACCGGTTCGAGGAGAGAGAGCAAAAACTTCGCACGAGTAGGATGGATACCCGATTACGGACTACGGCTCCGAGAAGAAAAGTGTGGGCGGGTGGGAAAGAAAACAACTGACGATTGGACTCAAAGATGAAGAGGCTCGAGTTAACTTGACGAGAAAATGCAACGGATGAAAAGAGCTGAGGAACAACGAACGAAAAACTAACCACGTGAACCTAAAGAAAAATTTGAAGGGGAAGAGGAGTAATTCAAAACACCTACGTCAAGATTCCTCACCAGAGCGACGAAGGGGCAGAGGAGTAAAAAGAATTCCTACTCTCCGATATAAATAGACTCCGAAAATAGTTTTCTTCTAGACTCAACAACGGCCAAACTACACGATCAATCAAGGGCTCCTCGGGTCGGTCGAGGCTCGATACCAACTTGAACACGCCTAATATGCACCCTATCCAAAAGGAACTCGATGGTCCCACCAAGGATAGACCCGATATTGAAAAGCTTTTGCAAGGTGGATATCATTACATCAACATTACATAATAGATGGGGATACATACATAAGGCACAAATGCCACAAGAATACATCAACATCATATACAAGATCAACATCCGACTACGGATGAAACATAAACAAGCTCAAACGACATCCACCTCGCTAGCCCAGGGCTGCCGACCGAACCTATCCCCGATCAAGAAGAAGCGTAAGAAGAACTCCAATATAAGCAAACATCGCCTCACGCCATGATCATCGCAAACCTGTACCTGCAATGGTGGTGTAGTAATCAGAGCCACGAGGACTCAAAGAATCCCATTACCATGGGTATCAAGACTAGCAAAGCTTAAAGGGAAAGGAAGGGGTAAAGTGGTGAGGTTGCAGCAGCGCTAAGCATATATGGTGGCTAACATACGCAAATGAGAGCGAGAAGAGAAACAAAGGAACGGTCGTCAACTAGTAATGATCAAGAAGTGATCCTGAACTCCTACTTACGCCGACATAACCCGTAAACCGTGTTCTCCTCTCGATCAACCCCAAAAGAGACACTCACGGTTACGCACACGGTTGGTGTATTTTAGAAGAGTTTACTTCAAGTTTACTTTAACGGATATTAACAAATTCCCATCTGCCACATAACCGCGGGCACGGCTCTCGAAAGTTTATACCTGCAGGGTGTCCCAACTTAGCCCATGATAAGCTCTCACGATCAACGAAGGATATTCTTCTCCCGGAAGACCCGATCAGTCTCGGAATCCTGCTACAAGACATTTCGACAAAGAATAAAACAAGACCAGCAAGACCTCCCGGCGTGCCGACACACCCGATAGTAGCCGCAGATCTCGCCTCGTGCCACGACCGGATAAGCTAAGCGTCAGTACCGACGTAACCCAAGTTGCTAAGGGATGGTCCCAAGACGGTGTTTAGTTTGGACCAACGCTAGACAAGCACCGCCCGGGGTAATAAAGATGACCTCGGGATGCGCGACTCCCAAGGAAAAAAGGCTAGGTGAGGCAAATGTAAAACCAATGTTGGGCCTTGCTGAAAAGTCTTATTCAAAGCGAACTGTCAAGGGGTCCCATAAATCACCCGACCGCGTTAGGGACGCAAAATCCGGGAACATAATACCAATATGACGGAAACTAGGGCGGCAAGAGTGGAACAAAACGGCAGGCATAAGGCCGAGCCTTCCACCCTTTACCAAGTATATAGGTGCATTAATTAAATAAGATATATTGTGATATCCCAACAAGTAAACATGTTCCAACAAGGAACAACATCTCCATGTTCCAACAAGGAACAAACTTCATCTTCACCTGCAACTAACAACGCTATAAGAGGGGCTGAGCAAAGCGGTAACATAGCCAAACAACGGTTTGCTAGGAAGGGTGCAAAAGGTTAGAGGCTGACATCGCAATTTGGGATGGCTTGATAAACAGGTAATAGGTAGCGCAGCATAGCGATAGAACGAAGCAACTAGCATAGCAATGATAGTAGTGAGATCCAGGGTAGCGGTCATCTTGCCTGAAATCCCGCTAGGAAAAATAACGAGTCCATGAAGAAGATGAAGCCACGAAGATGAACCAAGCGTAGACGAACGAATCCTCACGACCGCAACGAAACAGGAACTAACAAGAAGCACACAACATGGTAAACACACCACACATGAAAAAGGCATGATGCACAAACAAGCATGATGCATGACACGACTACATGAAGCTACTCATGGCAAGAGATGATGCATACAAGAGCAACACATCAAATCAAGTTTAAATGAGGCCGGAAACAACATAGAACAATTCCGGTAAGTCCTCATATGCACATTTCGAAATAGGTCCAGATCTGAATAAACCTTTTGTTCAAGTTGTTAAACAGCAAGTTAAGATGCACCACGATGATCTACACGAGATTCTAGTCAAGTTACATATAAAGTTCATTAGATTCGGAGCTACGGCCTAGAAGATATGAGCAAAACAAGATAAGCATGATATTGATGCAAAATGCATACAAACATCAAGAGAACACCTCAAAACAAGGATGCAACATGATAATATGAAACTACATGCTAAATCAAGCAAGTTTCATATAGAGCACACTCAAAACGGAGCAACGGTTCAACACATACACTCTATACAAGTCATAGCAACAATCTGTCCAGAACAGCGACTAGGCATATTGCAAGCATCAAAACAACATGCTACAGCATCTCAACATGAAAACAAAAGGCATGGGCATGATGTACAGGTAAAACATGACAAAACATGAACACTGAGCTATCTCCAGAAACAACTAGAACATGCTCAAAAACACATGGCAAGATTGCAAATAATAACAGTTCAGACTTTGCAGAAAATAACATCAGGTTGCAATGTTTAGAGCTATCAAACAACATGTTACAGGAACTTAACATGGCAAACAAAGGCATGGCATGAATCTACTAAATGCATAGAACAAATGTCCCTTACTGACCATGAGCCAAAAAGGACCAGAAGATATGATGGCACCCATGTAAACATGGCAAGTTATATGACAGATTCATACATGGCAGAAACAACAATAAGTAGGCATGTTGGTGAGCTTGAACCACTCACCACAAAGCAATACATGGCATGGCAAGGAAACCAACAGTAAGAAGACATGGCATAGAAGCTATACATGGCAATAACAACATCATAGCATGCTTGGATCAACTACAACAACCTTGGCAAAATTGAATAACATGTAAACAATCTGCCAGGAAACATTTTATAGCAAAAGTAGAGCTCGATTGACTCAAGCTATGGCACCCCATAATTGCAAAAAAGGGCACGGATGGATAGAGAATAACCATATGTTCAAAACATCCTTACTGAAGTATCTCAAAATAAGCATGGATCTCTCGGTAGCATCAAGTTAACATGGCATAAAAATATTAGCAGAACAGGGCTGAAATCAGCAACATCATGAAGCCTAGTTTGCATGCTTGTGCTAGTCACCACATTGATCACAAAAATACATGGCATACACCCCTGTAAAGATGGCATGGCATATAAGAAAACACATGTAGGACTCAAGTTCATAGGGTGCACACATCAATCATGGCAAAAATGACAAAAGTATGTTCTGATAAGAATCTAAAACTAACATCACATAGCACTCTTCTAACAGCATTTAGGGCACCAAGATAAGCTCAAATGAAAATGATGCAGTGATATGAAATGATCTACTCTTCGAGACAAACAATTTGACATATTACACGCACGAAACGGAGCTACGGATGCAGAGATATGACATGATGAATATGCAACAAAATAACTGCAGATTCGGGACTTAGTGGAAAATCAACCTCTCCGAGAAAGTCAACGGGATCGGACGGAGCGGGATGACGAGATCCGGGACGGGGCTCGGCCGTTTGGTTGGTGGGCCTGGTGGATCTGGTCCAGGCCACCGGATCCCAGGCGGGAAAGCTCCGGCGAGCTTCCCGCGGCGGCGGGGCAACTCCGGCGAGGGGCCGGGGATGGCGCGACACACCGGCCGGAGGCGGACGGCGGGTCTGGCTGGGCGCTGGCGGCGCCGCCGGAGGCGGAGATGGCTGCTGGCGGCGCCATGGCCGGAGCGCGGGAGGTCGGGCGGAGAGGTGGAGGAGGCCGCGCCGAGAGAGAGGCGCGCGCCGGCGAGGGCGCCGCGAGGTGCGGCCATGGCGGGCGGCGGCGGCGGAGCGGGCCGGAGGCGGCGCAGGCGTGACGGGCGGCGGCCGGCGCTGCCGGCGGCGGACACGGCGGCCGGCGGCGGGAAACCGCGGACGCTGCTGGTTGCGGGTGCGGCGGCGGCGCGGCTCGGGCCCGGGCGGCCCGGGCGGGCTCGCGATGGGCCCCTGCTGGCTGGCCAAGGGCGGGGTGGAGAGAGAGAGGACGAGGTGGCGCGCGAGTGGCTGGGGCGGCGGGTTGTTGACGTGGCAGGCCGTGATTGGCCGGAGTGAGGTGGCCGGCGGACATGTCCGGCGCGGGCAGACGTGTCCGGCGGCGCGAGGATGAAGATGGCTAGGGTTAGGGTGGATTTGACCGCGAATTTCGGAGGGGAGGACATATTTATAGGTAGAGGGAGCTAGGAGAGTCCAAATGAGGTGCGGTTTTCGCCCACACGATCGTGATCGAACGACCGAGAGCATGGAGGGGAGTTAGGTGGGTTTTGGGCCACTTTGGAAGGGTTGTTGGGCTGCACACAAAAGAGGCCTTTGCGGTTACCCGGTTAACCGTTGGAGTACCAAACGACCTCCGAATGACAAGAAACTTGACTGGCGGTCTACCGGTGCTATACTAAGGCCGCTTGGCAAACCTCGGTCCATTCCGAGACCATTTAACACCCGCTCACGAAAAGAGGTAAAAGGGGGCGCCGGGAGACATAGGAGTGCTGGATTGCAAAACGGACAACGGGGAAAATGCTCGGATGCATGAGACGAACACGTATGCAAATGCGATGCACATGATGACATGATAAAAATGCAGATGATGACATGGCAAAGTGCAAAACGCAAGCAAATGACATGGCAACGACGGCGAATAACTGACGGACACCTGGCGCATCGAATCCGGGGCGTTACAGTCATGTTCTTCGGTGCATGACTAACATCGGTTACCGAGTACTGTTAATATGCATTGTCCCTTTACTACTAGTTGGTTAAGTGTTTACTCGGTAATGTTATTGATGAGTTCTTGCATGATATTTATGGTTGATGCTAGTGGTCATGTTATGCTTGGATTAGTGTTGCACTTCTAATATTTATGCTCGTTGTTATGCCATGTTTAGTTGGAGATTATTCATAGTTGATGTGGTGCATAGTTATGTAACATCCCGCAATTATGTTGACATCATGCTCATGCTTTGTAAATGCATCATGTTATTTTATCATGACTCAGCATATTGCATTCAAGTTTAACCGGATTAAATTAAACTTGAACAACTGTTGGCTCAGTCATGGTGCCACCAAATCGATCTGACCAGTGCAACCACGCTTACCCTATGGGGGGGGGTCCTAACTGGGTCTATTGTCATGCCTGTCACTGGTGCCTCCCACGAGGTAAGGTTATGCGCGGGCGCTACCCTGATCAGGTAGGACGCATAAGCCTTGTGTGCCCGTGTTTGGTTTTGAGCTCATGTCCCCGTTTGGGACCGTTTTTGCCACGACGGTGGCTGTTGGTGCCTTTGGTAGGCACGGGGCCACCCAAGACTTAGCACAAAGGGGAGTTGGTCGGAGTGGCTGGGGAGCGTCATGGCAGTAGGACGGTTTTGTCTGAACGCTTTGGTCCACCCGAATGGGAGTGCGAGGCCAGGGTTCCGTGGTGTGGGCACAGTGTGCTAACCTCTGTAGAGTGTGTATATAAAGTCTATCGGTAGCAACCCAGTTCTTGTCGGTCCCACCGTGATTCAACAGTATTAATAATAACTTGATTAATGACAACCCCGGTTCGATGATGAGATAAGTTGCTTGTTGTCGCCGGAATGATCACCGTTTGAGACCAAGTGTTGGTCATGGTTGTGATCGCCGGAATGATCACCGTGGTATCGAGGATAACAAGTTGTTGGATATTCGTGATATTGTGCGAGAATCGTGGGTAAAGATCAAGTTCCTTGTGGTAATTTAATGATTACTACGGTATTGTTTATACCAAGCTTGATTTGATCCTGAGATGATCGTGTGATGTCCGAGGTTGGTAAGTGATGCATGTGATGGTTACGTAGTAACCCGAGCGGAATAAATAGTGCATATAGTGTCTTCATATTGCATGCTAGTATCGTCGAATTCATATGTTCATGCTATGCTCACGTTGTTCTAGCTGTATCATGTTCATGTTGCCTTTGGATTTTTAGTGGCTATTATGATTATTTTCATGATGGTATCTGGTATTATTTTGGGAGTATTACTTTGGATGTCATGTTGCTCATGTCATGTTGTTATAAGGATCTCATATTAATTTCTACTTAACCTGTAATTGCCATGTTGTTGTTTGTCTTGATTGCTTTTGGTTATTGTGAGCTTGCAAGTACATTCAATGTACTGACCTGGTGTGTCGTGCCAGCTTGCAGGTCGTGCCTGGATTGCTTGCTTCTTTGGTGTTGTTCCTGTGTTCGTGAGCTAGGATAAGCGTTCCAGCCAGTGTCCGTGCGGAGTGGAGTTCACCACCGTCGTCGTTGTTCCGCTGCTAGAAGTTTTTCCGCTGCTTCGAGTTGTTCTACTGCTTGCATAGAGCAACTGAGGATGGCGTAGTGTCGCCGTACTGATGTTATTCATTGTAATATCAGAGACCTTGTAATTATATTGTGTAATAATAGAAAGCTGGTTTGTTCTATGCTAAGCAGTTCCGTATTCCAGAAGACTTCTCCTCGATCTCTGGGCTGGAATACGGAGCGTTCCGATTTTCTCTGAGCCGGGGTGCCACATGACGCTTGTGCTTGTGCTCATCGAGGGCGGCATGGGGGGATTGGAGCCCCCTGCGCCGCCGGCCGTGCTGATGTTGATGAAGCCCCCGTGCGTAGTTGGTGGTGCACAGACGTGGTAATGCTCGCCGCGCGGCCCTGCAGAGGCCTGGGGAGGGGTCGATGGCAGAAAGGTGGCGCTCCCGACGCCGCCACGTCCAGCAGCTCAGCGACTCGCTCGAGTAGCGTGTCTTGGCCGCTCTCCATCAGCCTGCATCGCAGCAGCTCTCTTGCCACCATAAGTGCCACCCGCATGTTCGCTTCCTCCCGCCGTGAGTGCGGCGCCGTTGCTGCGGCGTGGCTTGCCGCTCTCGCGGCTGCCCGTACTTGCCGCGGGGTGAGGGTGGTTGATGCTTGACCGCGGCTGTCCGCGCGCAGCGGAGCCTGGTGCCACCCGTGCCGCTTGGGGTGTGGGGTCGAGATCTCCGTTGGCAGGCGGCGTCGTCCGGGCCGGCTAGGCTACCCAGCGGTCGGAGCCGGTCCTTGGGTTGCCTGACATCGCAGTTGATGAACGTCGAGGAGCTGATTGGCGGAGAAGAAGCTCTGGCGCACCCCTACCTGGCGCGCCAAATGTCGAATGTGGGATTCCGGCAAACCCTTAAGGTTTGAACACTGGGGTGCGCGTGAAGTCTTTCCTTCCTACTGATCTACGCTTTAGCTCACTAATGTCGGATCACGGGTTCCGGCAGACCCTTAAGGTTCGAACTCTGGGGTGCGCGCGGAGATCCAACCCTCCACCGTCTCGTACCTCGCCGAATCGCAGGGATCTAAACTACTAACAAGAACAACGCAAGAGATGCAAGATTTATAATAGTTCGGGCCACCATTGTGGTGTAATACCCTACTCTAGTTTGTGGTGTGTGGATTGCCTCTAGGGCCGACGAAGAACAGTACAGGGAAGAACAGCCTCGCAAGGGTCTGTTCTTGGTGGGTGTGATGAACTGCTAAGTGGTGCCCCGTTGCTCTAGCTTGAGAAACGGGTTTCTCTCTCTCGCTGGATTCTCGACCGCCGATCCCTCCCTTCTCGAAAGCGGCTACCCCTATTTATAAGCGAAGGCCCTGGGCCTCTTCCCCAAATATTGAGCGGGAAGGGCGCCAACAATTGGCCATTTTGAAGGGGAACAACAGGTACACTTATCCTGACTAAAGTTGGTCCTTGCCTGCCAAAGGCTTTGGTGATGACGCCTGCTTGGGCTCCACGATGACTGCATTCCAGCCGTTGGGGCTGGTCTTGGTCTTGTTGCACCGAATCGGATGCCTTTGCCTGATGCCCTTGCCTGCGCTGGCCCCCTTTGCACCAAAGAGGAAAGGAGGATGCTGCGCGGGCTGGCGCCCGGCTGGCGCCCTTGGTCGTCATGGCTTACGTCACGGGCACCTCGCGAGGCACCCCGCCTTGAACTCTCCGCCTCCTCGTGAGCCAGCCTGACGAGGCCGTGCCTGAGGAAGCTCTTGGTCGTCCGCCCCGCGAGGCTTGGCCCCTCGCGAGGGTCTTGAGCTTGTGTTGGTGAGGATGGGCCGTCTTGGGCCTCCTTTGAGCCACGCCGCAGGCCGCAGGCAGGCAAGTCTGGGGACCCCTGTTCCCAGAACGCCGACAACTAAGATCTTACGGACGAACTCGACAAACTCACAACACAGAAAGAGACACGGGGTTTATACTGGTTCGGGCCACCGTTGTGGTGTAATACCCTACTCCAGTGTGGTGGTGGTGGATTGCCTCTTGGGCTGATGATGAACAGTACAAGGGAAGAACAGCCTCCTGAGGTTGAGGTGTTCTTGTGACTAGTCTCTCGATCTGTTGGATCGAGCTCGGATCAGATTGCCCCTACAGTGGTGGCTAGCTCTACGTATATAGGCCCTGGTCCTCTTCCCAAATGTTGAGCGGGAAGGGAGCCAACAACGGCGGGAAAATTTGAAGGGGGACAGCTATTACAAAATATCCTGACAAAAACGGCCTTCCCTGCGAAAACCCCTGGGGTGACACCGTCTTGGGCTCCACGATGACCTCCGCCTTGCCGTCCTCCTGGTCTTGGTCTTGTTGCACCAATAAGGCAACCTTTGCATGATGCCTCGGTACTCTTCGTCTGCGCTTGCCTCCTTAGCACCAAAGAGGAAATGGGGACTCTGTGTGCACTGGCAGCCACCTGGCGCCGTTCGTCATGACTCACATCACGAGTGCCTCGTGAGGTTTTCCCCGCCTTGATATCTCCGCTCCTCGTGAGCCTGCCTGGCTAGGCTACTCCAGAGGAAGTCTTGCGTCGTCCACCTCGCGAGGCTTGGACCCTTGCGAGGGTCTTGGATGCCTTGTTGATGAAGATGGGCCATACGGCCCGCTGCCTAGCCACGCTGTGGGCCACAGGCAGGCAAGTCTGGGGACCCCTGTTCCCAGAATGCCGACAGCTGCACGTCGCCACGCAGGTGCCTGCCTAGTTGGTGGGCTGGCAGCTGTACGAGAACAGTGGTGGAGTCTTGGTAGATGTGGGCCTGGCTGCGGCCCCACGGATGTCTTCGGCAAGGGTCTTGCCGTGGCACCGCGGTCGTCCACGGTCGTCCCAGGGGTCTCATGGGTTTCCTTGGCAAGGATCTTGCCGAGGATCGTCGTTTTCTGGTTCTCATCTGATCTTATGTGCTTATGATCTTCACAAAGATTTGCATGCCACCATGGAGGTGCCTCCCGAGCCTTGGTTCCAATATGGTTGATGGTGTTGGAACTCTTGGGCTCAAGGGTGGCAGCTCTGCTGGTGTCGGGCAAGTTGCCTCGGCGAGGCTCTTGCCGGGGTTGTGGAGGTCGCCCCGGCAAGGGCCTTGCCGGGGGAGTCCACCTCGCCCCTCTGCTCTTCATGTTTCTGTGTTGGCGTTGCTCTGGTTGTCTTGTGGTTTTGCTTCCTCTGCCCCGCCAAGGGTGGCCAGGGGCGTGGGGCTGCGACTGCCCGCACACAAGTAAAGGGGTGCAAAAAGGGACCCCTACTTTTGTACACCGACACTTTTTTATGAAGTCCAGAAAAAAATACCTAGGTCGATGTCTAAAGATATGGCAAGATATTTGGACGAGCAGATCTAAGTAACGAGATATATGTAAAGCTAGTTCAGCAAATAGATTTGAGTGCTAAATTATGGCAGGCTGTTTCAGCAGTCAATGATGCTGAGCACACAACCATCGAACTATCGAAGGCCATCTCAACAACAAAGATCGAGTATAAAACAGTGTACAGCTATTTCACCTAACAGATTGGCTAGTAGACCATGGCAATCTACGTCACAATAAATATATGGCAGGACATTTTAGCAACTAATTGGGCTTGACATGCCATCTCAGCTAAGCAGATTGAGTACAGAACAGGGCAAGGAAGCTTCTTAAGCAGAGCATATTGACTGTAAACTACTTCGGCAAATAGTGAGATTAACAGTGTCTATCAGCTAACATTCAGCGCTACACCGACATGCATGGGGCATCAGTCTAGAATGCGCGTAGCGTGGGAGAAGTCGACCACCGTGCGTCTCCACACTAACATCGCCAGCGATGGTGGCGCTGATCGTAGTGCGCCTCCACAAGAATGTCGGCACCGATGGTGGCATGGCTAGAGGACGGCAGTCTACGAGAGCGTACTTGGGAGCGAGAGGATCGCCGTGTGTCCCCTCGATGAACCGTGGCGCAGACGTATCGGCGCGACGGGGAGGGTGGCTTTGGCCGAGCGAATGGAGTGGAGGGGGACGGGGGGAGGGGGTTTGGGGAATATTATTGGCTAGTTGGCCGAAGGGCGGTTGAATTTAGGATATGGGAGGAATTTTTTTGGGGGGCGGGGGGATTTTCGCATGGTGGGCGGGGGCTGTTTGGCACATGGTTGGTTTCTCCAAGTGCAATCCCACGTGTCAGTGAAGAGGCAAGCCAAAGCGCGTTCCGTTTGCGTGAGCCGTGTGCAGGACCGAACGTGTGTGGGGTGCAATGCGACCGCGACAGGGGCGCTGTTAGTGTACCGCCTTTTTTCCTTTTAATAAACTAGGTGCTTCACCCCCTAAAGAAAAAAAACTTGGTGCTTCGCGCGATCCATCGATACTACTACTAGTAATCGGGTAATCCCGACTAAAACGGTGCGGCCGGGTCTTTTCCCGCGCGATATGCTGGGCGGTTGGCTTAGTTGGGTTTTTTAGGACGAGTAATGCTACACCTACGTAATCCCAGTTACGTAATTAACGTAATGTGAAACGTGTGAGATGTTTACTGTAGATTGGGGGGAGGGAGGGGCCCACCACCATGAAAATCAACGAGGAGAGAGAGAGAGGCAATTTACATTAACCCTTTTGTAGGTTCCCATAGATGTAGAAAGATGTGAAATGCGTGAATGTGTAGTGGACGTACTATTGGAGTGCCTAAGATAAATTATGTTTGTAGACTATATGTTTATTTTACTTCGCATGTTAGCTTTGTCTTGGTTCAATAAAAAGCAGAGTTGGTGATGATGGTGTGCCTGCCATCCTGCAACATAGGCCGTCCGATCTATATCTAATGGATAGGAAGGAAACTATGACAATTTGCCCGCACTCTTCTCCACATTTGCAGATAAGGCCTTCCCTCATTCATCCTTTTCTCCCACAAGATCTTGATGTTTCGTGCAACACACGGGCATCTTGCTAGTACTCCTACAATATACTATATTATTGTAAAAGTTCATATACACCGGCCGAGATTAATGCAAACATGGCATATTTTCATTACATTTTGAACTTTTATAGGACAGAAAAATAAAAGAAACCCGACTCTAAACCTATTCTACGGCGGTGACCGACGTCCTCCATCTGCGATCTCCATGTACGGGGGCGGGGTTCAAGACCCGAGAAGTGAAGGTGCGGTCTCCGGCAAGGAAGAGTAGAACACGGGAGACGAACCAGCCAGTTGGCACACCATGCCCTGCCGCCTCCATGCCCTACTCATATTCGGAGGAGTCCCCGACCTCGGCAGTGCCGGACGTTGGACGGCGGCAAGTAGGATGCGTGGATGACAGATCTCCCGTTGTCGGCCGCCAGCATGGCCACCGCTTGTGCGGCGACTTGAGTGAGGGCGATGACCTCAAGCTTCATCCCCGAAGAAAAGCTCTCCCATAGAGCATTCGCGCTCGCGGTCTTGGCGGATGTGGTGCCAGGTAGCAGGACGATGTGCTATGGTGTGGAGGTTAGCTGGGCGTTGCCGCTTTAAGTAGCGCATTCCGGTGAGGCCAAGTGTCCCAGTGTGTCATTAAGTCGCCGGAGTTGGTTCCTCGGGCACCTAGCCTCTTAACGATGGCATACAGACGGAGGTCATGAATGCGGGCAGCTGGCGCCGGCTGGGAACGCACCGCGCGATGGCGCGAGGGACGAGGGTTTTTGGTGTGCCAGCGTAGTCATCTGCGGTTATGGCAACGTTGGAGATGCCCTTTGCTCACATGCGACCCCACATGTCATCAAAAATGCAAGACAACCCGTCATGGTCTCAGGTCCTGGGGATGCAGTTGGCCGCGCTACACCACACCGCGGAAGCGTCGTGATGCGCGCGCACTTCGGCGCCCCGTGCATCCTTGACGAGCCGGGTGTTGATCTGTTGGTCGTGCCACAGCGCTAATGCCATCATCGGCACACTGAAACCCACCGTGTAAAGCGACGATGAGTGTGTCGCTCCCGCATGTCTCATTTGAACATTCCGCCGAGTATCATTCGCATGTGGGCCAAGACCATGCTTGTATTTCCAGTGTTGTAATTTGTCTGACATGCATACAAACAAATGGTTCGTTTGAAGTTTCACTTTGCCTCCACTATGTGTCGCTTCCCGTCATAGTTTTGACATCCCATTCGGTTCATGCCCCGACACATCTTGACGAGATCGATTGATGTTGAGAGATCAATTTGTGTGTCGTGCAAGGAGATAAAGGTTTTGTCGGCGTTCTGGGTTCGGGGGTCCCCAGACTTGCCTGCCTGCGGCCCATAGCGTGGCTAAGCAGCGGGCCGTATGGCCCATCTTTGTCACCAAGGCATCCAAGACCTTCGCGAGGGTCCAAGCCTCGCGAGGCGGATGATGCAAGACTTCCTCTGGAGTGGCCTAGCCAGGCAGGCTCACGAGAAGCGGAGATATCAAGGCGGGGCAAACCTCACGAGGCACTCGTGACGTGAGCCATGACGAACGGCGCCAAGCGGTTGCTAGGCATGCGCCAGTGCGCGCAACGTCCACATTTCCTCTTTGGTGCTAAGGAGGCAAGCGCAGACCGAAGAGTACGAGGCATCGAGCAAAGGTTGCCATATTGTTGCAACAAGACCAAGACCAGGAGGACGGCAAAGGCGGAAGTCATAGCGGAGCCCAAGGCGGCGTCATCCGAAGGCTTTGCGGCGAACCGCTTTTGTCAGGATAGCTTGTACAAGCTGTCCCCCTTCAAATTTGCCTGCCGTTGTTGGCTCCCTTCCCGCTCAACATTTGGTAAGAGGACCAGGGCCTCTATAAATAGGACTAGCCACCACAGTAGTGGGGGGATCAAGCAGTTCATCGACTCCTCACACCACAAGTTCGCCCGCACAAGAACACCTCAACCTCAAGAGGTTGTTCTTCCCTTGTACTGTTCATCATCAGCCCAAGAGGCAATCCACCACCGCCACACTGGAGTAGGGTATTACACCACAACGGTGGACCGAACCAGTATAAACCCCATGTCTCTTTCTATGTTGTGAGTTAAATCGAGTTCGTCCAAGATCTTAGCGAGCTAGGCGTGGATCGGTAGGAGGGAAAGACTTCGCGCGCACCCCAGTGTTCGAACCTTAAGGGTTTGCCGGAACCCCACATCCGACATTTGGCGCGCCAGGTAGGGGTGCGCCATAGTTTCCCTTCCGTCGGTTCGTTGCTCCATCGCTCCGTCGTTTCCATGGCGGACGCTTGCCGTGCTCGAGCTGAGCGTCGGGCTGCCCTCTCCGCCCGCGTCGCTCAGACGGCTCCTATAGGCGGGCCACCTCGTCGTTCTCTGTCTCCCGTCGCCAACACTGGCACCGGCCCGGCCGGGAACAAGCAGCAGGCGTCCTCGCTGCATCCTTCGGTGCGGCAAGATGGCCGCACCGCTACTCTGTTGCTCACCCAGCTGGTTCTTCGTCCCGCGAGCACCGCGCTCCCATGGAGGCGCGAGCCACGCTCATCGCGGCGAACGAGCTCCTGTGCTACCGCCCTGTCGATGACGTCTACGTGGAGTGGTTCGACCGCGTCGCCGAGCTCGTCCGCGCCGCAGGGGCTCTCCAGCGCCGTCCAACTCTCTGCCTCCCCCTCAACCAGCCGCGGGCGACAGGGCTCATGGCGTGCCTCCACCACCTCACCCCCAAGACGGTGCCTTGGCACCAAGGCGCGCACCTCCGCGGCGTGATCCACCGCGCCTGGCGCACGCGCGTGAAGAAAGAAGCTGCCAAGAAATCCCGCGGCCGCGAGAAGCTGCGCCGACGCTCCCCGCGCCGCCTCGTCAAGACCGTGCATCGCCCGTGGCGGCGCAACACGAACCCCGTCATGACCAAGCTCCCCCCCCGAAGCGGGCCCCGGCAACCACAGCCGGTTGCCGCGCCTTCACCCCCGAGTTGTGTAGCGTCGCCTGGCCAGGCAAGTTCAAGCCAGACCTTCCTGTCGGATTTCGGGTTCCAGCAGACCCTCTAGGTTCGAACTCTGGGGTGCACGCGGAGATCTCACCTCCCACCTACCTACACCTCGTCGCCTCGCAAGGATCTAAACTACACAAAGAGCAACACAAGGAACACAAGGTTTATACTGGTTCGGGCCACCATTGTGGTGTAATACCCTACTCCAGTGTGTGATGTGGTGGATTGCCTCAGGGGCTGATGATGAACAGTACAAGGAAGAACAGCCTCGCGAGGGTTTGTTCTTGGCCGGTGCGACGAACTGCTAGGGGGAGTTTGGTCTCTCTCTCTCTCTCTCTAGATCGCTTGATCTTTAGCTCTGTTCCAGATTCCGGATCCCGGATACTTCTACCCTATGGTTGGCTAGTCCTATTTATAGGCAAAGGCCTTGGGCCTCTTCCAAAATATTGAGCGGGAAGGGCGCCAACAACTGGCCATTTTGAAGGGGAACATCTAGTACACTTATCTTGACTACAGTTGGTCCTCGCCGCCAAAGGCTCGAGCGATGGCCTTGGCTTGGGCTCCACGATGACCTCCTTCCTGCCGTTGTGTTGGTCTTGGTCTTGTTGCACCAAATGGTTGCCTTTGCTTGATACTCTCGCTGCGCTTGCCTCCTTTGCACCAAAGAGAAATGAGGACACTCAGCGGGCTGGCGCCCTTGGCGCCCTTGGTCGTCATGGCTTGCATCATGGGCACCTCGTGAGGTACCCGCCTTGATCTCTCCACCTCCTTGCGAGCCAGCTGACGAGTCGTGCTGCGAGGAAGCTTCTGTCATCCGCCCCCACGAGGCTTGGCCCTCGCGAGGTCTTGAGCTTGTCTTGATGAAGATGGGCGTCTTGGGCCACCCCTTGAGCCACGCCGCAGGCAGCGAGCGAGCAAGTCTGGGTACCCCGTTCCCGAGCATGACAGTAGCCCCGGGCCCAAAGCGCGCTGGACTTGGCTTAGCGGAGAAGCGAAGGGCAAGTCACGAGTGCCACGGGCCCTAACAGCCTGCGGCCTTAGGCGCCAGCGTGGCGGTTGATTGGGCGTGGGCGCCCTGCTTCCCCACGACGCCTCGGCAGCGGCATGAATTGACAAGTCCTGCGTGCCAAGCGGGTCATGATTACTGTGATCGTGGAAGGTGACGGTTGGCCTTCCCGACTATAAATGCGGAATGGCGCGTGCCCTTCCAGTCCATCTCTTCTTGCTTCTCCTTCTTGCCCTTGCTCCATATCGCGGCAATGGCTCCGATCCGCCGGTTCTCGCAGAGAGAGAAAGAAAAGCCCCCAAGAGGGTCCCGACCGCTTCCGCCAAAAAACAGCCAGCCCTCTGCCGTCGAGATGAGGCGCCCGAGGAGGTGTTGAGGCCACTGGTATGGCGGCCACCACTAGGGTTCCCGCTGCCCTTATGCGCCCGCATTAAGGGCCGTGAAGGAGTCGGCGCCAGGCGCCATGGGCAGCAGCTGCCGTCGGCGCCGGGCGAGTCCGCAGCGGTGCGTGTTGTTCCCCAGAGTCCATGCCGAGGGCTCCTCCGAGTTTGTGCTCCACACCGCCATGCCTCCTCGGTCTTGGATTCGCCTTCCTCCCTTCTTCGCCTTCGCGATTCATGAGAGGATCTCTAGAGCTCTGGCTGCAGCCGCGGCTGCAGCGCCCTTGCGACCGGAGAGGAGGTCGCGGTCGTTGCTCGGGCAGGTCTTCATAACTTCGAGGCTGGGCGAGATCGCCTGGTCTGCGGGGCGGCGCCTCGTGATCCACCTAGAAATGCAGCGCGCTTCCGTGATGTTCTTCAAGGTGTTCGGCGCGAAGGACGCGGCTGGAGTGCTGCCACGAGAGGGTGGTCGGGGCCTGCCGCGGGCGAGACCAGGCTCGCCGATCGCCCCCATGGCTCGTCGGCGGCGGAGGCGTCGGAGGATCCAGCGACTCCGCCGAGCACTTCAGCGACTCAGGAGGCGGCGGCGACAGCCACGAGCCCCAAGCTTGCGTCGCTCTCGGGCAGGCGGGCTCGTCGGGGCCGCCGCTGCCTCGGATCTGGATGGGGTTGGCGCTGGTGCCTGATGGCCCACTGTTGATGATGGCGTCTCTTGCGGAGGCGCGTGTAGTTAGCGTTCTTTAGGATTTGCTTCCTTTGTCCCCTGCGAGGATTGAAAAAACCGCCCGTGAAACTTGTATGGTGCACTGTGGTTCTTTTGTTAATATGATCCTTGTCGTGAAGTAATGCAAGATGCTCATCCCATCTTAGCTTAGTTCCTCCTTCGAACCTCACGAGGCTTGATGCTCTGCGCCGCGGGTCCGGTCCCAAAGGCAGGCTTCAGCCGTGGCTGGTATGCCAGTCGCGATGCCGTGGTCATGGCGGGAGGTGGCGGCCGGGGTCGATAAGAGCCCACGAGTCGCGATGCTCGGAGGTCCCCTTTAGCGCTCAAGCAGCCATCGTTCGGTGAGAAAGGGCGGCGGCGTTGCTAACAGGGGATTGCCTTAGGTGCGAGGTCGGTGCTGCGATAGCTACTGTTTCGGAGGATGACTTATCTCGGTCGTCGGGGCTTCTTGGTGCGGCGCTAGGTCCACGCATCGGCAGGTGAGGAGTTGCCTGGCGAGGTCCCCGCGTGCCTCTTCCCTCTCTCCTTTACTCCCCTTTCTTCTCTACGTCCTCGGGTCCCAGCCCTCGAGCGGGGCTCAGCCGTCGCTGGTATGCCAGTCGCGATGCCATGGACAAGGCCGGAGGTGAGGGCTGGAGAGCCAGTAGGAGCCCATGAGTCGCGATGCTCAGGTACCCCCCCTTTAACGTGCAAGCGGTTCGCGCAGACGAGAGTGAAGAAGACGCCATGAGGGCCTCGCCTGACGCTGCTCCTTGAAAATATCCTGAAGGTTCATCACAAGAAGAATAAGAGTTTGCCATGACAATCGACAGTCAGCCGTTGGTTGCTGCGGAGGGTGACGAGGCGAAGAAGCTTGATGAGGTGGCGCCATGCGAGGCTGCCGCGCCGAGAGCTCAGCCATTCAGGTTTGTCGGCGTTGCGGGGCGGACCCATGCATGGCGTCGTGCCGTTAAGGAGCAACTCCATCAGTTGGTGTCAATCGGCGGCGACTAGATCAAACACGTTAATCACAAAGGAGCAAGTTCATTTAGATAGGTGCAGGGAAGGCAAACATCGCTGGGTCTGGCCCGAGCGACTTGGGGATGATGCAGCCCGAGGGGCGCCCCCAATAAGGTAAACTAGAAACATGAAGCAAAAGGGATACACGCCGTAGGGACGTACCCACGAGGCCTGGGAATGATGCAGCCCTAGGGGGCGCTCCCAGCTGAAAATGAAACTTCGAAGGATGTCACATGATAATGTTGAAGATGGCGGGCGCCGTGCGCTCGAGCCGATCTTCACGAGCCCCAGGCCAGGAGCCTCGGGAGGCTCGGGGCGCTGGTGGCTCCTCACGGACCATCTCCATCTCTGCGGGACTGCAGAATGCACAGCCACTTGAGCCTCAGGATGCTCCTCTTGGGCTGGCGGGTGGCAGCCGCTCGGCAAACCGTAAGGCATGCTGAGCGTAGGCTGTGGGGTGGACCTTCACGGCGCCACGCATGAGGGCGAGGCGCTCTGAGAGGCAGCTCGGTTGAGCCCTGGTATGTCGATGCAGGCCCGGCCCTCCATCCTCGCTTTGGATGGGGAGCTACTGGCGGAGTGGCGGCTACCACTCATGACTCTTGGCTCCTGTAGCTCTGAATGATCTTCAGCGGCGAACTCCTGAGGTTTGGCCCTCCTTGCCTCGCTCCTTCCTGAGGGAAGCGTGCTGAAACACGCCTCCAAGTGGTGCCCAAGCGCCTCCCTCGTGATCTTAGCAAAGTCGGTGGCCCTCTAGGAGAGAGCCCCCGAGCCTTGCTCGAAGAGGGCGCCGGGCGCGCCTTCCTATGCGACAAAAGGAGGTGCCCCCTGAATGGGCGCGGACCCTGAGGGGCCTGCCTCCCGAGGGGTCGGGCCAGGCGATGTCTTCTTCTTCTTAGGAGCAGCCTCAGTGAGGCTCCCACTTCTGTGATCTGGGTCTTCAATTGATGCGGCTTGAAAAGCACGCTCCAGGGAACACACTGCGTCTCTATCTTCACAAGGCACCGTGATGACTCCGCCGCTTCCTGGCATCTTGAGGACATTGTAGCCGTGATGGGTCATGGCCATGAATTTGGCCAGAGCTGGGTACCCGAGGATGGCATTGTACGATAGGCGAATGTGGGCGACATCGAAGTCGATGAGCTCGGTGCGGTAGTTGTCGCGCGCCTCGAAGGTGACAGGAAGGCGGACCTGCCCAATAGGAACCGTGGAGCCATCAGTGACTCCGGAGAAAGGCTTGGTCGGCTGAAGCTGATTGTACGACACTTGGAGATTGTTGAATGTCTTGACGGACAGGACATTGAGCCCTGCTCCGCCATCGGTGAGGGTCCTGGTGACTTGCACGTTGCTGATGATTGGGGAACAAAGCATCGGGAGGACTCCAGCTGTGGCTGCGCACTTGAGCTGATCCGCCGAGCTGAACCTGATGGCGCACGCTGACCACCTGAGAGGGTGCGTGGCTTTGAGCTTGGGGAGGACTACCTTTACTTCGCGGGCGAACTGCTTGAAGATGCGTTGAGAGGCTGGGACTTGAGCTCCGCCCAGGATGCAAGCGATTGCGTGCGGCTCCTGGAAGCCCCCAGCCCCCTCGTCCTGATGATGGTCTTCATTTCTCCTTGGCTGCAGTGGTAGAGGAGGGAGGCCTGTGTTGCCTTGCGGGCGATCCTCGCGAGGCTGATCCCTCCAGCCTCCTTCACGAGCCGGGTCCCTCCAGCCTCCCTCGCGAGGCTGATCCTGCCAGCAGTCCTCGCGAGGTCGGTCGCGCCACACTTGGCGAGGGCCACGGTCTTCCCAACGTCCTGTGTTTCTTCCTCCTCCTATGCCGTAGCCTCGATCATTGCGGTCGGGCGTCGACCGATTCTCCCTTCTCGCACGGCTCTGAGCTCTTGGCATTCGTTGGTGTTGTGGGTGTGGAGGTGGTGGTACCGCATGATGCGGCTGCCCTTGGAAGACTCGGGCTGATCCTGCCTCGCTTGGTATCTGGTTCGCATGACACGGCAGCCCCTTTGCGCTTCCGTCCTTGACCTTGGGCTTCTTCTCTTGGGTGCGACGGCGGCAGCTCGAGAAGGGAGCGTCATTCCTCAACCTGGCGCGCTTGGTACGCCAAGTTGAACAACTCGAGGATGTGCACAGTCTTCATGCATCGCCGACTCCTCCTTCATCTTGGCGTCACGCGCACCTTGCCGGAGAAGGCTGAGATGATGGCCTCCTCGATCACCTTAGGAATCTTGAGGTGCGTTGTTCTAGCGTTGGATGTATTTCTGTGGGTCTCTTACGGCTGCTGCTTGATGCGGCACATGTCGCTCCGGCAGGAGGCGGTCGCGATGCCATGGAAGTTGGCGATGAAGCGGGTGCGCATCTCGTCGAGGAGGAGATCGTGCGAGCCCGATTCGGAGCGGTCGCGGCACCGTCTTTGGCGCCATAGGAAACCAGTTCGCCATGACCTTCGTCCCGTTGGTGGCTTTGATGCCCAGCTCATAGAGCTGGAGGAACTCTGTGAGGTCGGCCGTGCGTCGTGGCGAGGCGGGTGCTGCTTGCGAACTTGCCGGGCCCCGTGACGCTCGTAGCTCGGGGTGAAAGCGCGGCAGACTGCGGTGGCCAGGGAGGCCTTTGGTGACGAAGGCTTGATCTTGAGGATCCCGTCTTGCCCGCTGGGAACAGCAGCGAAGTCTTAAGCGTCTTGGGAAGAGGCAGCGGTCGTGGCGGGCGGTGGAGGGAGCACTCGGGCAGCTTCTTGAGGCGAGGACCTCTTGGCAGCTCTGCTCTTGCCTTGCTGGTGCCGGACGGAGTGGGTTCCGCCCAGGGTCCGCAGCAGGGGGCCAAAGCGCCTTCTTGAGGGAGGCGGCTGGCGCCCGAGACTTCATCGCTGCGCAAAGGCGAGCGGCGATCTGGCGAGAAGGGCGGCAGAGAGCCCCTGCTGGCGAGGCGAGCTTCGGCGGCAGTCGAGCCACTCCTTGTAAGCGTCGCCGGCAGGCGGTAGCGCAGGAGCTTCGTTTACGCGATGGCGAGCTCGAAACCTCCATGTCTTGTGTGAGCCTTGGGACGAAAAACCAGTTGGGGCGAGCGAAGGAGTAGCGGTGCGGACGTCTCGCCTCACGGATGGACACTGGGACGACGCTTGCTGATCGTTCCCCGCTGGGCCGGTGGCGGCGTTCATGGCAGGCGACGGGGAACAGCGGGGGTAGCCGCCGACGGGGGCCGTCTTGGCGATGCGAGTGGCGAGAGCGGCCCGGCGCTCGGCGTGGGCCCGACGAGCGTTCGACATGGATGCGATGGGCGGCGAATAACAGGGCGGCGGAAGACGAATTCCGGTGCACCCCTACTTAGCGCGCCAAATGTTGGATTTGGGGTACCGGCAGACCCTCTAGGTTCGAACTCTGGGGTGCACGCGGAAATCTCACCTACCACCTACCTACACCTCGTTGCCTTGCAAGGATCTAAACTACACAAAGAGCAACACAAGGGACACAAGGTTTATACTGGTTCGGGCCACCATTGTGGTGTAATACCCTACTCAAGTGTGTGGTGTGGTGGATTGCCTCAGGGGCTGATGATGAACAGTACAAGGAAGAACAGCCTCATGAGTCTGTTCTTGGCGGTCTGACGAACTGTTAGGGGGAGTTCGGTCTCTCTCTCTCTCTCTCTCTCTCTCTCTCTCTCTCTCTCTCTCTCTCTCTAGATCGCTTGATCTCTAGCTCATTCAGATTCGGATCTGGATCCTTCTACCTTGGGTGGCTAGTCCTATTTATAGGCAAGGCCGTGGGCCTCTTCCCAAATATTGGCGGGAAGGGTGCCAACAATTGGCCATTTGAAGGGAACATCTAGTACACTTGTCACGACTAAAGTTGGTCCTCGCCTGCCAAAGGATCGGCGATGGCCTGGACCGGGCTCCATGATGACCTCCTTCCTGCCGTTGTGTTGGTCCTGGTCTTGTTGCACCAAAGTGGTTGCCTTTGCTTGATACTCTCGCCGCTTGCCTCCTTTGCACCAAGAGGAAATGGGGACCTTCTGCGGGCTGGCGCCTCTGGCGCCCTTGGTCGTCATGGCTTGCGTCATGGGCACCTCGTGAGGTACCCGCCTTGATCTCTCCGCCTCCTCGCGAGCCAGCTGACGAGGCCGTGCACGAGGAAGCTTCATCATCCGCCCGAGGCTTGGCCCCTCGCGAGGTCTTGAGCTTGTGCTGATGAAGATGGGTCGTACTGGGCCACCCCTTGAGCCACGACGTAGGCCGCAGGCAGGCAAGTCTGGGTACCCATGTTCCTAGAACGCTGACACTGCCTCCTTGCTATGACGGCACCACGGACCCCGCGGAGCTCCTGCAGCTCTACGAGTTGAGCATCGAAGCGGCCAACGGCGACGAAAAAGTCATGGCGAACTGGTTTCCCATGGCTCTCAAGGATGGGGCCCACTCTTCGCTCGTGAACCTGCAGCACGGCTCGATCTCCTCCTGGGACGAGATGCGCAACTGCTTCGTCGCCAACTTCCAGGGCACTCGCGACCGCCCACCGGCCGTGGGTGACCTGCGCCGCATCAAGCAACAGCCAGGAGAAACCCTCCAGAAGTACATCCAGTGCTTCAACAACACCCGCCTCAAGATCCCCAAGGTCATGGACGAGGGCATCATCTCCGCGTTCTCCGACGGCGTCTGTGACATCAAGATGTAGGAAGAGCTGGCTATCCACAAGGAGCTCTGCACCTCTCAGGAGCTGTTCAACCTGGCGACCAAGTGTGCTAGAGCTGAGGAAGGGCGTCTCTCTCTCCTCGAGCTGTTAGCTGCAGGAGCGGAAGATAAGAAGACCAAGGCCAAGGACGTGAAGCGCAAGGAGGCGGTGGTGCTGCGCTGCGGAGCCCGACACCAAGCGAGAGATCAGCTGAGTCGTCCAGAATGGCCGGCCGTTCTGCGCCTTCCACAACCTGAACACCCACAACACAGCGGCGCCAGGCTCGAGCCATCTGAGAAGGGCCTTCGGCCGATGCCCGGCCTTGGCGACCGAGGCTACAGCCGTGGGGGAGGCGAGGAGGTGGGCCCAGGGGCGACCGTGGCCTGCGCCAGGAGTGGCGCGACCGGCCTCGCGAGGACTGCTGGCAGGACCAACCTCGCGAGGGCGCTTGGAGGGACCCGCCTCATGAGATCGCCCCGAGCAATGCTGGTCTTCCTCCATGCCGCCACCAGAAGGAATGGCGACCACCACCGGGCGAGGGGCTGGGGGCTTCGGGGAGCAGCGTCGATCACTTGCATCTTGGGCGGTGCACAAGCCCTAGCCTCTCAGCACATCTTCAAACAGTTAACTCATGAGGTGAGCAGCACTCCCCAAGCTCAAGGCCACGTGCCCCTCAGGTGGTCCCAATGTGCCATCACCTTCAACTTTCGGCAGACCAGCTCAAGTCTTGCGGTCACCATGGGCGCCTCCTATCTTGTGCTCCCAGGTCATCGACAATGTGCAAGTCACCAAGACTCTCATCGACGGCGGCGCAGGGCTCAACATCCTATCCGTCGACATGTTCGACAATCTTCAAGTGCCCTATGAATAATTCCAGCCAACCAAGCCTTTCTCAGGAGTGACTGATGGTTCCACCATATCGATAGGGCAAGTCCGTTTGCCCGTCACCTTCGGCAAGCACGACAACTACCGCACCGAGCTTATCGACTTCGACGTCGTGCACATCCGCTTGCCGTACAACGCCATCCTCGGGTATCCAGCCCTGGCAAAGTTCATGGCAGTCATTCATCACGGCTACAACATTCTCAATATGCCAGGAAGCGGAGGAATCATCACGGTCCCGTGTGAAGAAAGGGATGCGGTGTGCTCTCTTAAGCGTGCCTTTCAAGCCGCAGCAATCGACGACCCCGACAGCAGAAGTGAAGGCCCTCCGGAGACCGTCCCCAAGAAGAAGTTGTCGCGCTGCACCGGACCTCAAGGAGATGGCGCCGCGTCAGGAGCCTCGACAAGATCAACGCCCGTTCCAGGGGCACCTCCCTCCATCGCATAGGAAGGCGCGCCTGGTGCCCTCCTCGGGCAGGGCTCGGGGGCTCTCTTCTGGAGGGCCTCAGACCTTTCCAACCTCACAAGGGAGGCGCTTGGGCACCACTTGGAAGCGTGCTTCATGGCATGCCTTCCTCGGGATAACACTGAGGCAAGGTGTGCCCAGCACCCGAGTTCATCACGGGACCACCCAGAACTGCAGAAGCAAGAGCCATGCGGCAACAGCCGCTCTGGCGCAGCTCCCCATCCGGCGAGGATGCCGGCTGCGTCTGCGTCGGCGTCCCGGGGCTTAGGGGCCGCATCTCGGGGCGCTTCGGCCATCACGTGCGGGCGGCTGTGAGGCCCACCACACAGCTGCGTTCACATGCCCTTCGGCTTGCCGAGCGTGGCGTCGGCCCATCGGCGCAACTTGCGGCATGTCCTGGCATCTCAGGAGGCCAGGATCCGCACCGTTCAGGAGGAGATGTATATGCTCTTCAGGGAACCCCCCGAGCCCCAGAGCCTCCCAAGGCTCAGGGTCCCGGTGGCTCATGAGGAGTCATCCCTTCAACGCGTGGCTTCAGCTACATCAACTCTACTTCGTCTACAGAACCAGGTGACATCTTCCAAGTTCGCTTAAGCTAGGAGCGCCCCTCGGGCTGCATTATTCCCGGCCACACGGGTCCGTCCCTGTGGCATGTATCCCTTTGATGAAGTCTTTAGCTTAGCTTGCTAGGGGCGCCCCTTGGGCTGCATCATCCCCAAGCCGCTCGGGCCAGACCCAGTGGCGTGTATCTTCCTGCATTTATCCAAGTCGATCTGCTCTTTATGCCTAACCTGCAAACGGCTATCGCCTGCTCGATTGCCGCACACCGCGGGCCTGTTCACCCTATGGAATCTGCTTGCATGTTAAAAGGGGGGATCCTGAGCATCGCGACTCAGGAGCTCTTACTGGCTCTCTAGCCCTCACCCCCTGGCCTTGACCATGGCATCACGACCTGGCATACCAGCGGCGGCTGAGCTCGCTCGAGGGCCGGGACCTTAGGACGTAGAGTGCTTGCATCTAACCGCTCTGCAGGAACATACAATCACCAAGACTCAAGACCATGAGCAACCCGCCTTGAGGTAGGGCCTCGTGAGTCCCGCGCTGGCTCACGGGTTGTAACGCCCCGGATACAACTTTCCATATTCGTAACTCCAACTCTTGCCTTTTCCGGAGATGCGATATATTATTTCCTCCATGGTTGGGTTTTTGTCTTTTGTTTTGCATTTTGTTCATGTCATGCATCTCATCTCATAGCATCATGCGCATTGCATCTGCATGTTTTTCATAAAACTTGCATCCGCTCGTAGTTGTCGCGTCCCTCCTTGCTTTCGTTGACGGTTCCGAGACTAACATTGTTCTTCGCTTGCCCTCTTGCCTAAACCGGAGTCTCTCTATACAGTGCATCGACCCCTCGCCCGTGTCCGAAACTTCCCCGAACCTGGCCCGCTCAATCATCACCGTTGGATTCGGATCATCTCCAAACATCCCCCTAATATCTTCGGTTTATTATTTGGTCTCTCTTAACATTTTTATCTCGACCGCCCGATGTAAATCGGAGGGTCCGATTACCCCTAACCAAAACCCTCTTGCTATTTAAACAGTCCAACCCTAGCCCTAGCATGTCCAATCTCCACCAAATCCCCATGACGCCGCCACTCTCTCCCTTGGTTTCAGCGCCGAGCCAACCACCATCCATCTTTGATCCTCCTCCCTTAAACCCGCAGCCTCCGACCAGCCTCTGCTTCATCTCGACCGCAAGCCACCGGAGCACCAGGGTCCCTCGTGCCCTTCCTCTCCAACCTCCTTTCGTCTAGGAGCCGAGCTCCTCGATCCATCCCTGCGACCGTGCACCTCTGACCTCGAGCGCCTCCTCGTCGTCGCCTGCACCTCCATGGTCTCGCTACCGCGCCGCTCCAGCAACCTCGACAACCAGCAGATGAGCCCCGCGTCGCTCCTTCCTTCACCTCCCCTGCTTTCTAGTCCCTCCTCTCACATCTCTCTCTCTGAACCAGGAACCCCATCGATGGTCCCGTCCTCGTCATGCACGTCGTCGCCCGCTCGTCCCTGCCGGCAGCCGCGCTGCTCCCCTTCCTCGTCATCCCTTCAACCGGAGCCCCGCCGTCGTCAGAGTCCGCCGCCAAGTCGTCGCCCCGCCAAGTCCCTCGTCCTCCTCTGCTTCGAGCAGGAGGACAAGAGGCCACGATCTACGCCTCCCCTTGCCAGATTTGGACCCCGGCGCTTCCCCGCGCTCCGTTCCGCCCGTTCCGGCCGGTTCCCGCCGACCCCGTCGCCAAGTCCCTCGCCGCCGCTCCTCTGCGCCCTGAACCTACTGCAGCTGTCTCCGTTCTTCAGTAACGAGGTGGACGAGCGCCTCGCTCGCGTTGACTGCGTCAAGTCCCACGACCAACCACACGCACCTGGGCTGCCTCCCCTTCGCCTACTGGCCAAGGCCCAGCTGCGCCAGATCCAGCCACTAGCCCAGCTCCAGCCACTCCCACACCGCATCGGGCCCAGATCTGCCAGCTCCCTAGAGCCCAATGTGAGCAGCCCAGATGCATCTATCTCGGCCCGTAGTATTTTTTCCCTGCGCTGTGATTTTCGCATTTATCCAGAAAACTGCAGTTTTACAGAATAGACCCTCGTGTTCATGCATTTATATCTCACAAACCGTGCATATTATGTAACTAATTTCTATATGTAAAATGCTTAGAATTACATCTAGTTTCATAATATGCGACTTTCATCTATGTTAAAAATGTTTAAAATGTTGTATGATTACATTTGCATAATTGCCATGTTAAAATGCTTTATTTCATAACTAAATTACCATAACTCGGAATTTAATAAACTTTATATGTAAATGGGGTGGAAAAATGCCTAGCTTAACATGGTGCACTTTATTTTGCTGTTTAACAACGTTAAAATTGTGTTTAGGGCAGAACAGTAGCAAATTCATAAATTGCATATGAGGATTTTCCAGAATTGTTGGTTGTTGTTTCCGGCCTCATTTAAACTTGCCTAAATAGCTAGTTTACTTATGCTTCACCCCTTGCCATGGTTAATAACATTTAATATTGTTGGGTACAAAACCGAGAGAGATCTAAATAATTGATGTGGTGTTTCGTCAATATGCAACTCGTTGCATATTGAGCTCCACTTAACTTGTAGTATTGTTTGTTGCACTTTGCCATGCCATGCCTCTTTAAATCGGACATGCATCATACTTGATTGTGCATCATGCCATGTTTACGCTTGTGTGTTTACTATGTTGTTTGCTTCTTTCCGGTTGTGCTACTTCTCGTTAGCTTCGGTTTTGTTCCGGAGTTGTGAGGACTCGTTCGACCACGTCCGCTTGTCTTCTTCATGGACTCGTTCTTCTTCCTAGCGGGATTTCAGGCAAGATGACCGTCACCTTGGTTCTCATTACTATCATCGCTATGCTAGTTGCTTCGTTCTATCGCTAAGCTGCGTTACCTACCACTTGCTGCTCAAGCCTCCCAAATTGCCATGAACCTCTAACCCTTGTCACCCTTCCTAGCAAACCGTTGTTTGGCTATGTTACCGCTTTTGCTCGGCCCCTCTTATAGCGTTGCTAGTTGCAGGTGAAGATGAAGATTGCTCCATGCTGGATATTTGTTTATGTTGGGGTATCAAAATATCTCTTATATTATTAATGCATCTATATACTTGATAAAGGGTGGAAGGCTCGGCCTTATGCCTGGTGTTTTGTTCCACTCTTGCCGCCCTAGTTTCCGTCATATCGGTATTATGTTCCCGGATTTTGCGTCCCTAACGCGGTTGGGTGATTTATGGGACCCCCTTGACAGTTCGCTTTGAATAAAACTCTTCCAGCAAGGCCCAACATTGGTTTTACCATTTGCCTCACCTATGTCCTTTTTTCCCTTGGGTTTCCGGAGCCCGAGGGTCATCTTTATTTTAGCCCCCCCCCCCAGGCCAGTTCTCCTCTGAGCGCTGGTCCAAACCGAGCGATGTCCGGCGCCCCCTGGGCAACCAGGGTCTATGCCAACCCGTCGTCTTGCTCATCTGGTGTGCCCCGAGAACGAGATATATGCAGCTCCTATCGGGATTTTTCGACACATTCGGGCGGTTTTGCTGGTCTTGTTTTAGCATTGTCGAAATGTCTTGTAAAACGGGATTCCGAGACTGATCGGGTCTTCCCGGGAGAAGGAATATCCTTCGTTGATCGCGAGAGCTTATCATGGGCTAAGTTGGGACACCCTGCGAGGTTTAAACTTTCGAAAGCCGTGCCATGCGTTTATGTGGCAGATGGGAATTTGTTAATATCCGGTTGTAGTAAACTTGAAGTAAACTCTTCTAAAATACACCAACCGTGTGCGTAACAGTGAGTGTCTCTTTTCGGGGTTGATCGAGAGGAGAACACGTTTAGGGTTATGTCGGCGTAAGTAGGAGTTCAGGATCACTTCTTGATCATTACTAGTTGACTACCGCTTGCTTTGCTTCTCTTCTCGCTCTTATTTGCGTAAGTTAGCTACCATACATTGCTTAGTCGCTGCTCCAACCTCACCACTTTACCCCTTCCTTTCCCATTAAGCTTTGCTAGTCTTGATACCCATGGTAATGGGATTCTTTGAGTCCTCGTGGCTCCTGATTACTACAACAACAGTTGCAGGTACAGGTTATGAGATGATCATGGCGCGAGGCGATGTTCACTTGTTTTGGAGTTCTTCTTCCCGTCGATCTTGGGTTAGGTTCCTAGTCGGCCTTTGGGCTAGCGAGGTGGATGTCGTTTGAGTTTACGTTTATGTTTCATCCGTAGTGGGATGTTGATCTTATATATGATGTATTGTTGTATTCTTGTGACATTGTATGGCTTGGTTGTATCCCCACTATTATGTAATGTTGATGTAATGATATCCACCTTGCAAAAGCGTCTTCAAGATGTGCTTCTATCCTTGGTGGGACCTTGAGTTCCTTTAGGATAGGGTTAGCATCTTAGGCGTGACAAGTTAGTATCGAGCCTCGACCGACCATAGGAGCCCCTTGATTGTTGTCCGTTGTTGAGTCTAGAAAACTATTTTGAGTCTTAGGATTATATATATCGGAGAGTAGGATTCTTTTACTCCTCGGTCCCTTCGTCACTCTGGTGAGGCCTCTGGCGTAGATGTTTTGTCTTTCCTCTCCTCAAATTTCACGAATTTTTTTTTAGGATCACGTGGGTATCTTGGGATCGTTACGATAGTCTTGTGAAGAGAACATTGTTCTTGGTGCCTCGACATTTAGGGGTTGTGGCGGTGTCCGGGAGTTGAGCTCCGAGGTGTTGTCGTCACAATTTTATCGTTGCGATTCGGAATACCTGAGTTTTGCCGACATCGAAAATCTCTTTTATGCGAGTTGTTGGTGAGATAACCTCGGCGCCACCCGATCTTTGGGGAGTTGGGGAGTATTGCCATAACTTCGTATAACGGATGCTTTTCAAGGTTGAGGTACATGATTTCGGAGTTTTCTTGGTTATGTGTTGAAGGATGGATCTGGTTGGATCTAGGTATTGTTAGTTTGGGTGATATATTTTGTGTCCCATGTATCCCCAACACCAGATTGCATAACCAGAAAGTTTTGGGAGTTTATAGGTGGGTATTCAAGTAGCTCCTAGAATATCTTTCCGACGGATGCATGATATGGGATTGGGTAAATCTCTATCATATGTATTTGTTCCGGCTTATTCTGCAAGCCAAATCCTTTGTTTTGTTTTATTTGTGGTATTCGAGTTGCTTCGGAGCCAAATGTTGAATCCATACCTTTCCTAAACGGTGTTCTCATATTGCTATGTGAATACTAATCCTTCTTGATCATCGAGGTCGTCATGCTAATTATTTTCCCAACCGGCGTGCTTCTCTTCAAGTGTACCCGATCATTTCAACATTTGCGAGATCAATTCTAAGTTTTCTCAACGGTATCCATTTCATCCGTCCCCAAGTTGCCTTTGTTTTCCCGCCCTCCCACCCTTTTTCTTCAAGGACTCAGATTTCTTAATCATGTATCCTTTTATTTGTGGGAAGTCTCTTCATTCTTTTCTTTCATTGTTCTTATCCGGTGATTTCCCATGGAGATGCTCAACAGTTTCAAGTTCATCATCCTTCATTGTTGTTTCTTATCCGGTGGATCCAATTCAAGCTTTCGATATTCATCATATTCCTTTCCTTGTTTCTAATGATTTCTCTTGCCGATGCACCTCTTAATCATTCACTTCTCGCTATTCATTTGTTCTGGAGTGTTGAAGATATCTCAGAAGACTTGTGTTTCCATTCTCAATCCGTTCAAGATATTTCAAGGTTGTTACCCCATTCAAGCCATTTAATTCTACCGGTGCAATCTTTATTTCAAGCAATCCTTCAACGATGTTTCTTTCGAGTGGGCCCTAACCCACAGGTCCTTTTCCAGGATCTTACCTGACTCTTCTAATTTTCTCGGAACTATTCTCAAATTCATTTCAAAGTTTGACGTAAGAATGGGTCATCATCAGCCATATGTCTTTCTCCAAGATCTTTAAAATTCTTTTCATCGTTGGTTGAACCTTCCCAATTTTCATTCCGGAGTGCCTCAACAATTCATGGTGATGTTTCTCATCGTCATTCTCAACATTTGAAGACCGAAGAAGAGTTTCTCTTAAATCTTGCTCCATTCTCTTCAAGATTCGTGGTTCTAGCTTGATGCCATCCTCTCATAATTGTTTTCGATTGTGAGAATTCTTTTCACCCATCCGGAGAATTTCATGAGTTGTTTCCATTTCTTTCCTCCGAAGGCCATCATGTCATAATTATTCATTCAAGCTTTCAGCTCCCGTTCTCCAAATCTTATCGGTGAATCGTTCAAATATCCTCTAATCAGTTCATGATCTCTTCATTCTCTTGTATCTAAATCCCCTCAAGTATCTTCATTCATTTTCCAATTCTTCCCGGTGAATTGTGCCTTTGCTACTTTCACTTTCAATTTTTACGGTGATTCGTTCAAGATTCCTTTTCCTTTATTACCGTCTCATTCCATTCGTCCTTTCCAATCCTCTCGGTGATTCGTCGAAGACTTCTTCAAGTTGGCGCTATATCTCTCTTCAATCCTTGCAAAAGAATAAGTAGTGTGCCAAATCCGTTGCTTATCATCAATTAAATTGGTGAAGGATACGCATAACATAATTCTTGTTCTTGTTTCATCCAAGTGATTAATTCCTTCTTCCGGAGTTTGTAATGGTATCAATTTCTCAGTCTATGTTGTTCATATTTCTTTCCGCAAGTTCTCTCGGTTATATAATCGCGAAGCTCCATCTAAATCATCGCAAGGCTTCACTTTGTGTTTTCAACTTCTCTTTCTTTTTATCATCCTTTCATTACCGGAGTTCTTCATGGAGGCTCTACATAGTGGTTCATCAAGGATTCTTTTCATTCTTCAATTGTTCTTCAAGTTTTCTCTTGATGTTAAGATCATCGAAGCTATACTCTAAAATAAACATGGTGTTCAACACATGTTTTGCTTTGAGGAGCTCAAGTATTCTTCATCTTGCATTCCAAAGTGCAATTCCTTCTACCTTATCATTTGAGGTGGTGTCATGTCATTCTTGACAATTTGAGTTCATGTTTCATGATTCATATTATTGTCAAGAATGAAGTATTTTAAGTCCATCAATCCCTTTGTTGGAGTTATTTTGTGTCATATTTCACCTAAAGCCTTCCCTAAGGAATGTTGCTATTTGTGGTGCGTACCTATGATCCAATTTTTCTCCTTCTCATCTCGGTAAGAAGTTTTCCGTCTTTTTGGTGCTCTCAATTAAATCAATGGTTTCCATTAGTGGTCGGTTGTCACCTCATAGTCTCGAGATGTTTTCCATAAGCCCACTACAAGCTTATTCGATTCGTTGTGGGTTTTCCAACAACCCCGTTGTAACCTTCTTGGAAGGGTGCTTTCCAAGCTCATTTGTGGCAGGAGTTGGCATTTTCTTCTCCATTCTGTTATTCCAATGATCTATCTTCTATTCTTTCTTCCGGAGGCATTGTGATGTTGCTCTCTTCACCCATCATCTCGTTTTGCCAAGATCATATTCTTTTCATGCTTATCCATTTAACTGGAGTGTCGTGTCATCTCTTTAAGTTATTTTCATCTTATCAAGTTTTCCTTCTTTCTTGCAGTGAGAGTGCTGCCCAAATTATATCAATCTTATTATTTCTTTATCTAGTTTTAACCGGAGTGGTTTCAATATCTATCTTATCACTAAACCTCTTGGTTCTCGTCGTATCCCTAGTTCCTCTTTTCTAACGGAGTGTTTTCAATTCTGCTCATCTTCGCTGTTTTTTTCTTTCTTTCATTTTGCTCAACATCTCAAGGTTCATGGTTTCACTCGTTTGTCGAAGACGCAACTTAGTTTTACCTCTTCTCTTCCTCTTTCTTTTCCCTTCGGTGCCATCCTAGATCTCAGGACGAGATCCTCTTGTAGTGGTGGAGTGTTGTATGCGCCCGGATACAACTTTCCATATTAAGTAACTCCAACTCTTGCCTTTTCGGAGATCGATATATTATTTCCTCCGTGGTTGGGTTCTTGTCTTTTGTTTTGCATTTTGTTCATGTCATGCATCTCATCTCATAGCATCATGCGCATTGCATCTGCATGTTTTTCATAAAACTTGCATCCGCTCGTAGTTGTCGCGTCCCTCCTTGCTTTGGTTGACCGTTCCAAGACTAACATTGTTCTTCGTTTGCCCTCTTGCCTAAACCGGAGTCTCTCTGTACAGTGCATCGACCCCTACGTGCGTGTCAAAACTTCCCGAACCTGACCCGCTCAATCATCACCGTTGGATTCGGATCATCTCCAAACATCCCGCTAATATCTTCGGTTTATTATTTGGTCTCTCTTAACCTTTTTATCTCGACCGCCCGATGTAAATCGGAGGTCCGATACCCCTAACAAAACCCTCTTGCTATTTAAACAGTCAACCCTAGCCCTAGCCTATCCAATCTCCACCAAATCCCCAAGCATAACTCTCTCCCTTTGTTTCAGCGCCGAGCCAACCACCATCCATCTCGATCCTCCTCCCTTAAACCCATGACCTCAGACCACCTCCCATGTTTTCCGGCCACGGCAGAGCCCTGCCTCTGCTTCATCTCGACAGCAAGCCACCGGAGCACCAGGGTCCCTCGTGCCCTTCCTCTCCAACCTCCTTTCGTCTAGGAGCCGAGCTCCTCGATCCATCCCCGCGACCGTGCACCTCCGACCTCGAGCGCCTCCTCGCCGTCGCCTGCACCTCCATGGCCTCGCTACCGCGCCGCTCCGGCGACCTCGACAACCAGCAGATGGGCCCCGCGTCGCTCCTTCCTTCCCCTCCCCTGCTTTCTAGTCCCTCCTCTCACATCTCTCTCTCTCTCTGAACCAGGAACCCCATCGATGGTCGCGTCCTCGTCGTGCACGTCGTCGCCCGTTCGTCCCTGCCGGCAGCCGCGCTGCTCCCATTCCTCGTCATCCCTCCAACCAGAGCCCCGCCGTCGTCAGAATTCGATGCCAAGTCGTCACCCCGCCAAGTCCCTCGTCCTCCTCTGCTTCGAGCAGGAGGACAAGACGCCCGGATCTGCGTCTCCCCTTGCCGGATTTGGACCCCGGCGCCTCCCAGCTCCGTTCCGCTTTGTTCGGCGGTTCCGCCGACCCGTCGCCAAGTCCCTCGCCGCCGCTCCTCTGCGCCCTGAACCTACTGCAGCTGTCTCCATTCTTCAGTAATGAGGTGGACGAGCGCCTCGCTCGCGTTGACCGCGTCAAGTCCCACGACCAACCACACGCACCTGGGCTGCCTCCCCTTCGCGTGCTGGCCAAGGCCCGACCAGCGCGAGATCCACCAGCCCAGCTCCAGCCACTCCCACACCGCATCGGGCCCAGATCTGCCAGCTCCCTGGAGCCCAATGTGAGCAGCCCAGATCCATCTATCTCGGCCCGTAGTATTTTTCCCTGCGCTGTGATTTTCGCATTTATCCGAGCTGCAGTTTCTGAAATAGACCCTCATGTTCATGCATTTATATCTCACAAACCGTGCATCTTATGTAACTAATTTCTATATGTAAAATGCTTAGAATTACATCTAGTTTCATAATATGTGAATTTCATCTATGTTAAAAATGTTTAAAATGCTGTTTGATTAAATTTGCATAAATGCCATGTTAAAATGCTTTATTTCATAACTAAATAACCATAACTCGGAATTTAATAAACTTTATATGTAAATGGGGTGGAAAAATGCCTAGTTTAACATGGTGCACTTTATTTTGTTGTTTAACAACATTAAAATTGTGTTTAGGGAAGAACAGTAGCAAATTCATAAATTGCATATGAGGATTTTCCGAAATTGTTGGTTGTTGTTTCCGGCCTCATTTAAACTTTCCTAAATAGCTAGTTTACTTATGCTTCACCCCTTGCCATGGTTAATAACATTTAATATTGTTGGGTACAAAACCGAGAGAGAACTAAATAATTGATGTGGTGTTTCGTCAATATGCAACTCGTTGCATATTGAGCTCCACTTAACTTGTAGTATTGTTTGTTGAACTTTGCCATGCCATGCCTCTTTAAACCGGACATGCATCATACTTGATTGTGCATCATGCCATGTTAACGCTTGTGTGTTTACTATGTTGTTTGCTTCTTTCCGGTTGTGCTACTTCTCCTTAGCTTCGGTTTCATTCCGGAGTTGTGAGGATTCGTTCGACCACGTCCGCTTGTCTTCTTCATGGACTCGTTCTTCTTCCTAGCGGGATTTCAGGCAAGATGACTGTCACCTTGGATCTCATTACTATCATTGCTATGCTAGTTGCTTCGTTCTATCGCTAAGCTGCCTTACCTACCACTTGCTGCTCAAGCCTCCAAAATTGCCATGAACCTCTAACCCTTGTCACCCTTCCTAGCAAACCGTTGTTTGGCTATGTTACCGCTTTTGCTCAGCCCCTCTTATAGCGTTGCTAGTTGCAGGTGAAGATGAAGATTGCTCCATGCTGGATATTTGTTTATGTTGGGGTATCACAATATCTCTTATATTATTAATGCATCTATATACTTGGTAAAGGGTGGAAGGCTCGGCCTTATGCCTGGTGTTTGGTTCCACTCTTGCCGCCCTAGTTTCTGTCATATCGGTATTATGTTCCCGGATTTTGCGTCCCTAACGCGGTTGGGTGATTTATGGGACCCCCTTGACAGTTCGCTTTGAATAAAACTCTTATAACAAGGCCCAACATTGGTTTTACCATTTGCCTCACCTATGCCCTTTTTTCCCTTGGGTTTCCGGAGCCCAAGGGTCATCTTTATTTTATCGTTTGAGTTTCTGTTTATGTTTCATCCGTAGTCGGATTGATCTTGTATACGATGTATTGTTGTATTCTTGTGACATTGTATGGCTTGGTTGTATCCCCACTATTATGTAATGTTGTTGCAATGATATCCACCTTGCAAAAGCGTCTTCAAGATGCGCTTCTATCCTTGGTGGGACCTTCGAGTTCCTTTAGGATAGGGTCGCATCTTAGGCGTGTTCTGATGCCAGATACACCTCGCAGCCTGCCGTGCAAGCCACGTGTCGGCGGGGCTGTACGCCCGGGGCTCCTCCTGCAGCCCCCCATCCCACGCCCAAGTGGAAGCACCATGCTCAGCGGTGGCGACCTTAGAGAGCGGCTATGCCCGTGCACTGGCGAAGCACTATGCTCCGCTGGTGATAAACAAGCGAGGCGACCTCACGGTCGTGCCAACCTCGGGAGCCAGAGATCAACGCCCAGCCTTGCTTGCGCGCCTCCCCTCGGGAAAGCCGCGCATGGGGGCTGGGCACGGGGCTGCTTGCAGGTCACGCCCAGCGCCGCCACCTAACCAGGTCCCCAGGACCTGGGTATCGCGCGCCCTCCGAGGCCTCGGCGAGGCAGGTATGGCAATTGTTTGCATGTCAAGGGGACTCTGAGCATCGCGACTTAGGAGCCCTAGCTGGTCATGTAGCCCCTCACTCCTTGGTGCATCTGGTCTCCGGTCGGCCCAATGGCGGTTGAGTATCTGTGGGGCGGGCTATGCCGACATAGAACAATAATCTATCCATCGAACTCTCCCTATATATTTGTTTGCGCGTCAGGGGACTCTGAGCATCGCGACTCGGAGCCTAGCTGGTCACGTAGCCCCTCACTCCTTAGTGCTGTCCTAGTCTCGGTCGGCCCAATGGCGGTTGAGGTATCTTGTTGGGCAGACTCTGCCGACCTGAGCATAAAGAAAATAGGAAGGAAATCGCGAAATCTCAAAGCAAATATTACAAGCATATTGTCCTCACAATACCAAATAAAAGTCTAAACGCCTCCACGAGGCTGGTTACATGTCGCAGGAACGGAACGTGAGAAATGGCCGCGGGTCACCTCTAGACGTCGCCAACACCTGCGGAAGGCGCTCACTCATGATCGGCTTTGTCTTCACCACCACCAGCAAGGTTGACGACGTCGGACAGAGGAGCAGAGACAAAGCCACGGAACCTTCTCAGCAAGGCCCCCACTTGATCCCGCACAGCCGCGGCAGCTGCCTCGTGTTGATCTTCAGCCACAGGCTCTAGCAGCTCGTCAAGGCGAGCATTGGGGTCGCGGAGGTGCAGATGGCTGAAGACCAGTCGATCTGGCCAGAAGATAGGGCCTGAGCTTCGCCTCCGCCATGGGAGCGAGGCCGTCGACGACCTCCTCAAGCGCCTTCACCACGATAGGAAGCAGCTGGGCAGGGCCGTCCTCGTCGGTGTCCAGAGGCTTCTCCAGGCCGCACTCGTAGAGCGTCTTCAGCGCCTCGCGTGACCTCCTCTCGAGATCGGCGAAGGCCACGCGATCTTCCGCCAGGACTCGCACCTTGGCATCAAGATCGGCTCCCTCGCCCCGATCTTCTGCTCGAGCTCTTCCAACCGGTTGCGCTCAGCAGCTTGCTCCTTCCCTGGCTCCACCAGTTCAGCATCTCGGTTCTTGACGGCTTCCTCCCGGGCCTTCATCTCTTCCTCCTTCTCCTGGCGGCAGCGCGTCTCCCCATCGTACTTGTCGCGCAGGCTCTGCAACTCGCCCTCTAGCTCTTGGCAGCGATCCACGGGCGGCCTTGGCGTCTTCGGCGCTGCCTCTGTCGGCTACTGTAGCTGGCGGCGCCTTGCTCCTCCTTCCTCTTCTTTGCCGAAGGCATCAGCCTGATCAACCAAGGGCAAGCATCAGGAAGCGACGAGTACAAGCAAGGACAAGGCGAAGCTCAAGACACTTACCGATCCACTGCGACGTATTCCACTGATCTCTTGAGAAGCTTGAGGCCCGACAGCTGCGGGACCTGAGGAGCGGGCGTTCCGACACCAGCGGAACCGGATCCGGCCCCAGAAGGTATCGGGTCAGAGGCGGAACCTCGGGCCACCAATGATGACCTGCTCTTCGTCGGGATGGGAAGTTGCTCCCTCTCCCTTTGGCAGGCATCGGCATCAGCGTCATCAGGAAGGGCGCGGAGGATCTCGGCCTTGCTTAGAGGGGGAGTCTCCCCACCTCTTCCAGGGTCTCCTCTGAGTCCTCCTCTTCTTCCTCTCCGTGGGACTCACCAGAAGACACCTCCACCGGGTTCTGCGCCATGGGGGCTTCTGCAAGCGCCGGCGGCACCAGCCCGCGCACATCAAAAGTTGGCCTGGAGGCGACAAACTCTTCCCAGTCCCTGCGCTTGAACAGGGGAAGGAAGGCGCTAGTAGGGTACTCATGGTTGTCCCCGGCTATGAGGCGCAAGACGGCGTCCAACTAATCACCAGGTAGGTCCCCCGGCCTCAAGCGGGTCTTGGTTTCCTTCTCGTCGAGCTCCCAGAGGGGGCGCGCACGTGCCTGGAGCGGGGCAACCTGCAGCATCAAGAACTCCCTCAGGAGCATCGCCCTCGTCACCTTGGCCGTCCTCGCATTGCCCGGCCTCAGATCGGTCATCATCGCTGCAGCACCGGCAATGCCGCTCGTCGACAAGCTCCGCCTTAGGCCACCCCGTTGGGAGGCGCGCTGTGGGCAACTCAAGACGCGGGTCGGCGCGCTGAGCATCCATCATGACCCATTTGGATCGGATGTTGTCGGCTCTCTTCCCACTGCTCGAGATCGAGTTGGCCTTGCCGCAGGCGATGAAATTAGCGCATCCGATGATATGCTCGCTGGTGACACGGAGGAAGAAGAAATGGCTCAAGAGCGCCACGGACAGCATGACGCCCAGGTATGCCTTGCAGTAGTAGGCGAAGATGGACAGGAGGAGGACAGAGTTGGTATGGAGATGCAACGCCTGCAGCCCGTAGTGGTCGAGGACTTCATAAAAGAAATCAGAGAAGGAGAACCAACCCGGCAGGGGCGCTGCTTGAGAGAAGGGAAGAAGGTGCTTCCCTCGGGCTCAGACTTCGTGGGAGGCAAGCGAGCTCCATCTTCCCCACTCGTTGCCTTCGCGCATCGGCCAGGCGCGGAGGCAAGGCTCTTCTCCGTGACGGTGGGCACCTCGAGGCAGGCTCATACCAAGCCGGTGATGAGGAAGACTTGACCTTGCGCGGCGCCATGGGCGGCAGAAGCAGAGCAAGGGTGGAACTGATCTGGAGGAAGCAGGCGGCGAAGGGCGAGAAAGGGGATCTGGAGCAAGGCAAGGAAGAAGCAATGAAGGAAAGAACTGCCCATGCTAGCCTTTGTCAGGGAGACCAGTTGCCGAGGCAGCGTGGGGAAGCGGAGGCATACGTCCCATCAACCGCCATCGTCGACCGAGCCGCGAGGCTTTGGGGCCAGGCGCTCGAACTTGACCCTTGCCTTAGCCGAAGCCAAGCCCGGCGCACCTTGGGCCGGGGCTACTATTGCCGTTACGTGAGCGAGGTCCCCGAACTTGCTGCCTGCAGCCCATAAGCGTGGCTAGCGGTGGGCGTCTGGCCCATCTTCATCAACAAGGCATCCAAGATCTTGGCGGTCCAAGCCTCGCGGGCGGATCTTAAGACTTCCTCTGCGGTGGCCTAGCTAAGCGAGGCTCACGAGGCGGAGATATCAAGCGGGGCAAACCTCACGAGGCACTGCGTGGCGTGAGCCATGACGAGCGGCGCCCGGCGGTGCCGGTCTGCATGGCGTCCACATTTCCTCTTTGGTGCTAAGGAGGCAAGCGCAGATGAAGAGTACAGAGGCATCAAGCAAAGGTTGCCATATTGGTGCAACAAGACCAAGACCAGGAGGACAGAAAGGCGGAGGTCATCATGGATCCCAAGACGGCGTCATCCTGGGGCTTTTCGCAGGCGAAGACCGATTTTGTCAGGATAGCTTGTACTAGTTGTCCCCCTTCAAATTTTCCTACCGATGTTGGCTCCCTTCCCGCTCAACATTTGGGAAGAGGACCAGGGCCTCTATAAATAGGACTAGCCACCACAGTAGTGGGGGGATCGAGCAGTTAAATCGACTCCTCACACCACAAGTTCACCCGTGCAAGAACACCTCAACCTCGGGAGGCTGTTCTTCCTTATCTTATTCATCATCAGCCCAAGAGGCAATCCACCACCGCCACCTTTGGGTAGGGTATTACACCTAGCAGTGGCCCGAACGATATAAACCCGTGTCTCTTTCCTTGTTGTGAGTTAAATCGAGTTAGTCATAAGATCTTAGCGAGCTAGGCGTGGATCGGTGGGAGGAAATACTTAGCGTGCACCCGGTGTTGAACCTTAAGGGTTTGCGGAACCCCAAATCCAACAGGTTTGGTATGTTTCTATGATAGAAATGGCCGGCGGGGTTCTATGGGGATCGGAGGGAGTATATTAATGCGTTCATAAGCGAAACGAACGTATTGTACCCACCCTAGTCCTCTTTCAATCAATCTCAGGACCCCAAGATGAAATCGAGAGAGAATGAGTGGGTGCATGTGTGATATGTAAGGTGGATTCAAAATTTTGAACCGGTGATCATAGCATCCACAAATCATATATAAAGGGTATTCAATGTTCGTTTTGCTCTTGAACGTACAATATACTCTCTCCGATCCTTTCTAGTAGTTTACATATAAGTTTTATGAGTAGTCAAAGTATCTCTACTTTGATCAAACTTACAGAAAAAAGTATCAACATTCAACAACCACTACAAAAAAAGACACATCCGTGACATTTAGGGCCTAACGAATTTTTTTTCTGTCATACATATGACACTTCTATGATGATAATTGTGACAAAACCCGTATCATCATAGATGTGGTGGGCTCTACTTCTATGACAAAAATCATGACAGAAAATGGGCTTTTTAAGTCACAGGCGGGCGGAGCGCAGCTGCATGACATTCTTTGGGCCGTCCGTGTGAAAAAACCGTGGTAGAAGCGAGGGAGGAAAATTTGAGGAGTTCCGATTCACGGTGGGAGGTTGGGGCGGCGATCGCGTTTCTCGTGCGTACAGCGTGTGTGCGAGGCATTAGCTCTAACTGAACCCGGCGGCGTTGGGCTCTAATCGAACCCGGCGATTGCCGCTGCGAGCTCGTGTTCTTGAACCCAAGCGATCGATCGATGGCTGTTAACTAAACCCGATCAGTGATTCCTTCACTCTGCTGCTAAGCGAAGCGATCGATCTGCCTCAGGGATGAGCGATGGCGTTGCGGGGGTTTGGATGAGCGGTGAGTGGTGGCGTTTGCCTCTGGATGAACAGGACCCGTGGTGTGGAGGGCTGGATGAGCGATGAGGCGGTGGAGGGGTGCCCGTGGAGGGTGGTTGAACAGGACCCGTTGTGTGGAGGGCTGGATGAGCGATGAAGCGGTGGAGGGTGCCCGTGGAGGGGTGGTTGAACAGGACCCGTGGTGTGGTGGGCTGGATGAGCGATGAGCGGTGGAGGGTGGTTGAGCGATGGCGGTGGAGTAGCGGCGGTGGAGGCTGGATGAGCGAGGGAGCCCGTGGAGGCTGGAGGAGATCGGCGATGTAGCCCGTGGAGGCTGGGCGAGGTTGGCGGTGGAGATGAACGGTATCCGTGGAGTCCGTTTTGCGATGCGCCACACCCCCCGATAAATAGGACCCCGTTTGATCGTGGCGCTCCAACACAAGTCTGTTTTGTCCGTTTTGCGATCGCCCACCCTCCCGATCAGCAGGACCCCGTTTAGGCCGTAGGAGGTCCGTTATCCGTTTCGCGATCGCCACACCCTCCCGATCAACGGGACCCCGTTTCGACCGTGGGAGGTCCGTTTCCTCCGTTTTGCGATGCGCCACACCCTCACGATCAACGGACCCGTTCGAGCGTGGGAGGTCCGTTTCCTCCGTTGTGCGATGCGCGAGCCTCGTTTCCATCGCTGTTCTGTCCAAGCGGTTGGCTCCCATGCGTTCCGTTGCCTCCCGATGAACCACGACACATTCCATTGCCTCCCCATGAACATGGCGCCTCCGTTGCCTCCCCATGAACACGGCGGCGGCGCTGTTTCTCCGTTCAACCCAGCCATGTACGAGCCACGGCCGTGCGTATGCGCGAGTAGGCCTTGAGACCCGACCGTATGTACACATACGTGGCGTATTTTCTTTCTTGCACCTTGGCGTTATGCGTGCGTGTACATACTACGTCGGCGCCTCCACTCGACGCGTCGGCGCCTCTCTAGCGACCGGTATATGCGTACGTTCGCGACCAGAATGACAACGCTTCGTACCCTTCGACCAGTGGGTCGGTATCGGGGAACTTCCTTGCGTGCGAAGATGTAGCTGGTGGGTCCCAGCGGTCGGGCGAATCGTTTTTTGCGGACGCACTTCCTTGCGTGTGAAGATGTAGCCGTGGGTCCCAGCAGTCGAGGGGTGAATCGTTTTGTTTGCCGACGCACTTCCTTGCGTGCGAAGGTGTAGCTGGTGGGTCCCAGCAGTCCGGGGGGCGAATCGTTTTTTTTCCCGGACGCACTTCCTTGCGTGCGAAGATGAAGCTGGTGGGTCCCTGCAGTCAGGGGGAAACGTTTTTTCCGTGAAATAAAGTGGCCCGTCCGGTGGGTCCCAGCTGTCAGGTGGAGGAATCATTATTTTCTGCGTAATAAGGAGGCACTTCCTTGCTGCGGCCGTGGACCCAGCTGTCAGCCTCTCCACGTACAGTCCACGTCCGATGGAAGCCATTCCTTGTCCACGTTCCACGTTGACCAAGCCGCGCCGAGAGCACCAGGGCGGTGGGCGACGGCGAGGCCTAGGAAGGAGTCGACGCGGAGCCAGGGAAGACGCGGTAGTGGATGCCCACGCGTAGAGGAGTATGAGGGTTCACTCGTTCGGTGCGGTGTGAGGCTGCCGTCGCCCGCGAATAACGAGGGTGTGGGTGGGTAGAGGATGGTGTGGCCAGCGGTGAGAGTAGTAGGGGCGGTGAGGCCTCGCGGCATCCACACCCGTCCACGGGGCGGCGAGGCGGCGGCACGACCGGCGCTGCTTTGGTATTTGGAGCAAGAAGACCAGAGGTTGAAGATGCACTACGGCCGTTGGATGGACATCGTATGGTCACTAGAGCTAGAATCGTTCATATATTGACTAAAGTTGACAAAGGCATCCATCCCAGTCAACTTAGTAGCCCCACAAGTCAGCCTCCCACCAAGGTGGGTCCCAGCTAGGAGGGGAGTATTCATTTTTTTGTGCGTAATAAGGAGGCACTTCCGGTGGGTCCGAGCTGACAATGGGGGACTTTTTCGCGAAATACTGTGGCCCGTCCTGTGGGTCCCAGCAGTCAGGGGCAAATGTTATTTTTGTGAAATACTAGTGGCCCGTCCGGTGGGTCCCTGTTGTCAGGTTGAGGAATAATTATTTTCCGCATGATAAGGAGGCACTTCCTTGCGGCTGCCGTGGACCCAGCTGTCAACCTCTCCATGTCAGATACTCTTCCGATGGAAGTTGGTCGTTGACCACATTGACCACGCCACTTGAGAGCACCACGGCGGTGGATGACGGCGAGCCTAGGAAGGGGCGGCGGAGCCGGGAAGGCAGCAGCGGTGGAAGCCAGCGGAGAGAATCTGAGGTTCACCGGTTCGGCTGCGGTGTGAGGCTGCCCTCGCCGTGGAATAACGGGGGTATGGGTGAGTAGAGGATGCCACGGCCAGCAGTGGGAGTAGTAGGGGCGCCTGAGGCTGCTGTGGCAGCACTGACAACCCGCCACGGGAGGCGGAGCAGGCGGTCCACTGGCAAGGCTGCTTTGGCGGCTGGAGCAAGAAGATCAGAGATTGAAGAAACACGGGGGCCGTTGGGACATCCAACGGTTACGTCTGCTAGAATCGTTTGCTGAAGTATATAATAACTAAAAAAATCTTGCATACGTGTCAACTAAACAGGCCCACAAGTTAGACCACCCCCTCTTTTTTTAATAATTTATATATAGCTCATGGCAACTTCTTATGCAATTTATTGCAGTCGTATTTTTTGTTGGCCAGGGCCAATTTCGCATATTTCTGTGGGTTCCAAACTATTTTTAATACCGAAATGTCGAGCCAGATTTAAAGTACTTTGAAGATATATTTAAATTAGGTTAATGCCCAGTGAAATAGGAATCTGAAAATGTGAAAAAATCAGAAATTATAAAGTAATTGCCAATTTGTCATCTGTTTTTATATTTACAACCCATTTCATATTACTTTCAAGATTTGCAGGCGTCTTGAAAGAGTTGCGATCCATCGTATGTAGAAAATAAGTAGGCCTGGATTGGGTATTCTTGAGAAAAAATAAAGCTGGATTCATTTTCACAAAGAAAAAATAGCTAGGCTGGTCACATGGTGAACATAAAATATAAGCACAGGCTAGGCAGGCCTAACCAGTTCAAACCCTGCACGTCTCAACAATATCAAACAAAAAAATACTGCTCGAGTAGCTCGTCCCGGTGTTAAACAATGTCGTGGGTCCCGGATGTTAGGAAAACACTAGGAGGAAGCATTTTATTTTTCCATCTGCTGGCGTGGTGGGCCCCTCTGTCATCCTCTACACATACTTACGCGATTCCTGTTGTTTGTTGACCATGTTGACAACGCGAGAGCGCGGCCGTGGCCCAGCACCAAAGCGCGTGGAGGGCGTCGGCTTTAACAATTAGGAGGCGGTGGGGCGGCGATGCATTCGTTGGCGCAACCAGCCGTGGGAGGCGGAAGCGGCCCTTGGCGCTGGTTTAGTTTTAGGCGGCCGGAGGAAGACAGGATGAAGAAACACGACGATGTAAAAGCAGCGGAGTACTTAACAACCTTAATCAAACCAGCGGGGGCACTTAACAACCAAAGCTGAAAGCAGTATGAGTACTTATACAGGTTCAACCGTACAAAGCACGCCTCGAATAGTGCTACTTTGCCTCCAATTAACCAAGGGTGAGGCCGCCAAGCCCCGGACAAGGCCAGGCGCCACCCAGCGCATCCACAACCTTACGAAAGCGGCTTCATCTCGCAACATGGTCAATAAAGAGGATATTAAGCTTTAGAGCCATGGAAAAGCATGAACATAATCTTACATCCTATTCTCCAAGATGGGCGGGCCTTCATTATTGAGACCACCCATGAATAAGTATCTTTTCACCTCCAAGGGAATTGAGTAGGTCGACATAAACATCATGTTGTGACCAAGCGCAAGTCGACCCGACCATGGTCGGAGCATCTGTATAGGAACAATAGAACTTCGGCAGTTCTGTTTCAAGAAGATCACAGCTGTAAAACTGTGTATAAGCAATAGATTATGAACAACATATATAACAGAAAACAGCTCGTACCATAAATTTCTCGACATAGTTGGACCTGTCCAACGAGTGCAGCAGTGGCATACATATCCCACGTGGCCTTCCACCATTTAAAGGCCCCACAAGGACCTCAAGACGATCAATAAAGTGTAGGAACTTGTGGATGTCGATCCAGTCAACTTTAGTGCCATTAGTAACAGTCGAGTTATTACAGAGTAACAAACGAGCAGACAGCTTAACTCTGAAAAAACCTACACATGCCACCAATTATAAGAAAATATTAGTTAGAAGTAGCATCTTCGTGAGAGATTCGTTGCTACTTCTAAAGTTAAATTGTGATTAGTTAGACAGAATAGGTGGATTAAGAAGTAATCAAGGCAACAAGCAAGAACCAGATACAAAACTAACATGGATGAACAATTGGAATGACGTCGGGGTGGAAGATCGCAGTGAAGATGAGACCAGGTTCTGCTATTTCCATCAACATTCGTGCGCCAACTTTCACTCTGTAACACTTGAGAAAGTTTATCCAAGTTCGGCCATAAAAAAAGCAGCGATCTTCTTGGTTCATGAACCGAACTCGGAACTTATATCCATGGCTTGTCTTCACTGTGACCATTAAACTAGTGTATTCAGTTATGGCAAGGCCGAGCATCTTGAGTACATGTGTTTTGTCAGAGCAAATAATACACTGCAGGAAAAATAATATGAGAACACAGCATGTTAAAAAACCCACCCTCCGGATAGAAAAGAGGATTCTAGGAACATCTTGCGCATTTCAAAATGCTGTGTTAGGATGAGAAGGAACAAGTGTGGCGTCTCGCGAGAGGCGCAAAAACCTGTAGGGTACTCGCACTTTGGGCAATTGCAAATGAAACATACTAGATTGATGGGAAGAAAAATGCATCAACAATGGCGGCTGCCATCCTAGGATTACCTGCGACCAAGGGACTTGGATTTATCGGGGATGGATGAAGAATTAGTACCTGGTTCTCCATGAAAAACCCTATGCAATCGCCGAGAGGGGTTTTCTCTGAACAAGCGAGCGAGGAGAAGGGATTCAGGCCCAGTGAAATATTGCTGCTTCTTCCGTCCAGCTTACTGCTTAAGCTAGAAAGGGGGGTTGTGATTTGACGGCTCATTGGGCATTACTGCGGCGCTATGACCGGGGTGTGTCTACCGTGAAGTTGTGCACTCTAATTTGTGCATATGGCACGTGGACCCCGTTGCCGGTTGCCCCACATATCAGCGAAAGGAAGTAGAAAGACAGGAGTAACTAGTTACACATAAATATATTTTTGACAGAGAGATACTCCCTCTGTAAAGAAATATACAAATATTTTATATCACAGGCTCACCTTGCCGAGAAATATACTCCTACGCAGCATACGGGCATTATGGGGTTCAGCTTTTTTATGGGGTTCAGCTGAGAATATAATACTCAGATAGGCTCATGGTTACGGACTTTGGGCATGAGCCGACCACATGTTTGGGGGCCCATGTGTTCTACCTCAGCGCTTTTCATATTGCAAGCAATCGATGCAGCGCTGGTTTTAGATCTTTGCAAGGCGAATACACAAAATTGAATAAAACATGGCAGCTGTTGGAATGAAATCGAGCAGCGGTTCCTAACCAGCAATCGAGTTGCAATTCTATCAACGATATACCATGTGATAAATAATACTGTCGTACTACTTATACACACAGGACACTTGTTTCACCATGCCATATTATTAAATCAAAATCTCTCGGAGGATAAATCAGTTCGGCAGTTGTGTGATGCTACTGAAGAATTTCAAAGTTGATTTGGACCAGCTCTCCTTGCCGAGAAAGTTCGATTTTGACATCATCCCCTACCGCAAGATATGATTTAGATTTGAACCTTGACCATCCTTTAGCATCAATCATCATGCGACCATCCTTTGTACTTACGGTATATTGAGCAGGTTCATTCACACCAAGGCTGCGCATGGTAAGAGAAACTTGGTCGCGGTCACCCGGATTGTTGAACGACTCCCTCCTTGCTCTAGGAATTCTCTTTGCAAACAAGAAGACATACCCAAACAGTTAGATCAACACAGTGAATCATGTGAAACAACATGGAAAGGAAAAAGAACGAAGCACTTGTGCGGCCAATGCTTACCAAGAAGGTGGACATGTTGGTTTTTGTAAGGAATTTGGTATATGAAGTGCGAATCTGCAGCCCGATCTGTTGCGGTGCAACTGCACGGGCGGAAGCGAGATGCAAGTGCAAGTGTTGGTGCAGGTGCGAAAGCCGCTCTTGCTGCGGAGATGGTGCTCCTTGTAGAGCAGGTGCGGTGTCGGAGCAGGTGCGGTGTCGATGCCCGATCCTCCGGTAGATCGGTGATCATTCGGCGGCGGTCGGTGCCCAATCCTCGGCTGGATCGGTGAGAGCTGCTGCCATTGTCGGTGCTAGAGCAACTGCTGGTGATCGATCATGCGAGACAGCAGCGATCGTGTCTGATCTGCTATGATCAGATTTCTAACTTGACTAGGATCCGTGACCATGATCCAGTTTTTCTTCATTTCTTTTAAGCGAGAAGGACTAATTGTGGCGTTTTTGTTAAACCAAACTGCAGTTCATCATAGGGATTCAGCTTGTACTCACAACAGGTGATCAATTTTTCGATAATATAAGTGATGGACGGTGACTTCGTTACTGACACGACATAAGAAGTGAAACCTGCAAAAATAACCATCGTAGAGCAAACCAAACGGTTTATTCTATGATGAATGTCACATGGCAAAACCTGCATCGTAAAATTGCAGGAAAAGAAAGAAAACATGACATTAAATCAATAATATTTAGACAGTAAATCAATAAGATTTACTTGATGTGACACGAGCGAATCCTTACCATGAAATCACTATGTTTTGAAGTACAAAACAGAAGATTGATCGTCCAACTACGCGTGGCATGCGGGGCCCGCCTACTCCCTAAGCGTGACAGTCAAAGGTCGTGACAAATCGTATGGACCGAACATCCATGGGGCTGGAAATCCTGGTGGGTGCGATAAACCCTGCAATGCATACAGATATTGGAGTGTAACCATAATTGATAAACCGTCCTCACAAAAAATATGATAAGGATACTTCAAAATATACATACTGAATTGAGTGGACAGACATTAACATAGACCGTTCTCAGGACTGACCACACACCAAAAGCGGCAGTACTAATAAACAATACAGGGTTCACAAACACAAATCAAGTACTGAACAATAGTACTTACTACAGACAAGCAAAGTTGCACTAACTAAACTCTGCAGACTATTTCTTGCCACCGACCTACGGGATGAAACCCGCATAACTGACTAGGCCATGGACTTCGTGTGAGATGTCTACATGCACCATCACCATCTTGTCAACCTTGGAGAACCTAACAGAGTGGTCTTTCCACTCATAAACATGATGATGAAGACAGGCCACATAAGATTTGTTGGGAAGCTTTACAAGAACCACACCCTTCGTAATCGAAGGCACAGCCAGGAAATTGTTGTGGTCAAGTACAGCCTCGAGAACATGCCTGACAACAATGCTACAGGAAAACACTAGTTCAGGACACGTGGCGACAAGGACACAGCAGCTGGATAGTTCAGCAGTAGAACTCATCATCAGGTCTTCCAGTTCACACGGCATGACTTTGAGAACTTCATCTCCACCATGGACCTGGTTCTAATTCAAGCGAAACCATATTTTATTACTACCTCCGTTCAGAAATATAAGATGATTTTCGATATTATACTCCATATATGACTACATACACGCACGAAATGAGTGAACAAAGACACTAGAACATGTCTTCAAAGGCATGAGAGCGGAGGATTACATGCAATATCCATAACACAAATTCTTGAGGCAAATATACCCTCTTAAAAGGTAGCATTGATGTTCATAAATTCTCCCTCCGTCCCAAAATTCTTGTCTTAGATTTGTCTAGATACGGATGTATCAAGTCACATTTAGTATTAGATACATCCGGATCTAGACAAATCTAAGACAAGAAATTTGGGATAGAGGGAATAGTTGGAATAATCTATAAGAAATCAGTGTCAACCTCTCGCATGTTTTGGTCAAAGAGGAATTTAGAACCGTCATTTGGCACACTAAAATCACATGCAAGATCACCCGAAAGTTGTACTACCAGTACTAGTACTGCGTGTTAGATGAAAAAACACGATCAAGATCGAGAAAAGATCGTCAACAAGAGACATTATCTGGACTTGCTTAATGAGGATCCGGAGAGGGGGCTTGGACAGGCGATGGCTTTGAGCTTGTCTGCGGTAGTCTCGGCGGGGTGCTTGCGCTTCTTCGTACCATGAGCCTCGACGGTTTTGGCGAGCCATAGACATCATGTCGGCGGTGCTCGGCGTCCATCAAGAGAGGAAGCTGAGATCAAGAGTGAAAGGAGGAGCGAGATGAGGGAGAAGCGAAGCGTGTGGGGGTTTCTTCAAGAGAGGAAGCTGAGAGAGAAGAGTGAAATGATGGTTGCTTCGTCCAGTCCAACTTCTTCTTTGGAAAGGAGGGGTTTTGTGATTTGACGGCTCATTGGGCATTCTGCGGCGGTTCGATCGGGGTAGTCTACCATCACTCTACTACTGAGTAATTTAGTGCATGGCTGGTGGACCCAGTGCTGGCTGTCCCTGCGTCGTGAAAGTGAGTAATTTAGTGCATGGCTAGAGGAGGATCCATGCGGTAGAAGCGTGTCCACTGTTTTCATTCGAAGAAAAAATGATTACAGCAAGCGTTTCCACTCTTCTGACGGAGGAGTCTGAAACATGGTAGCCACTTGAACATACACAGTGCTCCTACTACTAGGCATGTGCGATGGTTCATCGTCGATACTACACAATCTTGTTGCTAGTGTAGTAAGATATGACGATAACAAATGATGTTGTCGCATGTCAACTACTCCTATATGTAACATAGTACCGCTTTTTCGACTGTCCGTCGAGAATGAACGGTGAGATCAATGTTAACAGAACTAGGTCCACAGCGCACGGAGAGTACGATGCTACAGTACTCCACGAAACATGAACCATATGAAGCACGAATAGTGTTAGGCAGGGTGTATGAAGGGTGCACGGGATGGGAGCAAAAGTTCCCTTCTCGACCCACTTTTGGGTGTTTGGCAGAGTGCATGAAGGGTGCAGGAGTCCACACTAGTAGGTTGACAAAAATACACGAAGAGGAAACAACTATATTGAGATGAGAATGCAACCAAACACACCCACACGCTTTGTGCTACAGTGACTGATCTGCACCATCTGAGTTTGATCCAATGGTCATGTTGCGCCGAGACATGGACATGCCCATGCAGAGGGCGCCTAAACACCACTGAATTCCCTCTGCTTCTCGAGGCGCACGACGTTGGTGATGCAGGGTGCAACCACCCGCAGAGCCCACTCCCGGTCGACGGGAGCCAGCTCGTCAAAGACGGCGTCCAATGGCACGAATGGATTCCGGTGACTGAGCCCTGAAAGGATTCGCCTGGCAACGGCGATGGCAGCCCGCAACCCCTCCTTGTCCAGCTCAGCCCCCACCATCACGCGGAGACGACTCAGCTCCTCGGAGATATAGGTGAAGAAGGAGACCAGGTCAGGAAGCCGCAACTCGTTGAAGTCGACCGGGTGGTCGAACGGGTTTAGCCCGACGGCCGGCATCGACGCGCTGGCACGACGGTAGGCATCGCGCAGCCGCAACACGTGCGTGGCAACTTGGTTCACCAAGTGGCTGAGGCGATCTGGACCTCGTCACGATCGGCCCGCTTCGCGCTCGGCCGGCTCCCCGACGGCCTATCGTATCTCCCGCTTTCTGCAGCAACGCCGCCGACGCCTCGAGCATCTTTGTGGTGGACGCCTGCTGCTTTTGAAGCTCCGTGAACTCCTGCACATAACAGAGGAGCATGGAACTCCTCTCCTCCTTGAGCTCACGAAGCTCCATGTCCTTGGCCCTGAGCTCCGCGTCCTTGGCATGGAGCTCCTGTGTCAGGCGCCTCACCTCGGACTCCGTGATCTGCTGCGCTGCCATGGCACCAGGTAGAAGCAATGGGGAAAGGAAGCAAAGGGGGCGAAACGGCTGAAAGGCAATGCAATCTACGGGAAGGCGGAGGGAGCGGGGAATCTTTTGGTTTTCACCACGGTAAAACACCAGTCGACGACTTCTCACATCAGGGAGCAGTGGGTTTTTATAGGCGGAGTCATCGTGACTAATTGCTGCCGCTCCTGCTCCCGTCAATCAAGAAATTTTAAATCCTGTCGCGCCTGCTCCCATCAATCATAAAACAAAGCTAATCGCTCGAACTAGCCCAACTAGCTAGCCACCGTGCTTCACTGATGTACTCGGCGAGAAAGGTGGTCTTTCGTGATTTGACGACTCATTTACTTGCTTCGGCGCTACAATCGAGGAGGATCCAGAAAACGCGTGGTAGGGCGTCCCACGTCAGGAATAATATATGTGTGCACCACCCGGGAGGACCCCGAAACCGCGCGGTAGGGTGTGCCACGTCTCGGCACGGAGGAAAAATGTGCGTGTAAAAAAATATACTGTATCAGACGTAGTACCTAGGCTTCGACCTTGGGACCCAGCCAGTCGGTCGAAAACACCCCACTAGCCACACAGCTTCATCATGCAAATGTGGCACGGAGGATAGATGTGGTTAGCTCCGTCTCGACCAGCCACAACGTCTCTTGTTCTAGGCGATTCTTCTATTTTCCAAGCTTTTTTTAGTTGTAATAACACCACGGCAAGCTAGCGCCGCTCTTTGTGTGTGCCCGTGCAAAGGTTAGACGATGGAGAGAAGAGAGGTTGAGATCGCAGACGTGGGACCCACCAGTAAGTGAGACAACGGTCATGCACGTGTTGACGAGGCACTCCCTCTACTCTACTCAACGCAAGTACTGTATAAAATCAAGTTATGGGACAAAGCCAACAACCGTTCGTTTTTTCAGGCTATCGACTTATGCTTTGTAGTCCAGGTTGCCAGTTTTAATCTCGTCTTTCAGATTTGTTAGTTTTAGGTCCAAATTTGATTAATGACAAGTGGGACCCCCGTGTGTTGTTCCGATATTTCAGTGTAGGATGATTTTTTTGAACAAACACTTTGCGCGGTTGGACAAGTAACGGCATGAGTTACACGTATTTTGCAAGTTTACGAACAAAAATGACAGTGGCATAGAATATCACATCCACCCCGCAGCTTAGATACTATGGTGATACGAGTTTTTACACCGTTGGAAGTGAGATCCAATGGCTTGGGAGTAGTCTTTGTAATTATGCACAATTTCCAAACTCTCCAAAGGTTTTTTTTGCAAATAAAACATTCAAGCCTCGTGTGTGCCAACTGCATCTTGATCAATGGCTCCCGGTGCTCATATTAGGTGCTCCCGTAGCTTAATTACCGCTTCGGTGATATGAGCATCTAGGTCGTATGATCGATGATCGGATGGCACATGCGTAGTACTTGTATTTTCTGCGTATTTCCCAAACTCTATCAGCCGTATATTGCAAAAACATTCAAACCTCCTCTGTGGGCGTTAGATCTCGGTGAACTTCGTATCACCATAGAATCTACGGTGCGGGAGCACCTCATACTCTCCGTGCGAGAAAACATAAGGTGCTATTGCAGCTTGGATGCTACGGTGATCTGAGCTTGGAGGTCGTTTGATCTGAGATCCAATGGCATCTGAGCGAGTCTTTGTGCTTATAAGCGATGGCGAACTCTTTTGGGGCTTTTCTGCAAAAAACCATTCGAACCACCGAGGAGGTGTTGGGTCACAAATCCAACGCCTCGAAGAGCTTGTATCACCAAAGCATCTAAGGTGTGGTAGCACATGATATTCTTACATACAGGAGAATATGATGTCCTCCTTCATCTTAGATGCTACGGTGATCTGAGCTTGAGTTGTTGGATATGGGATCAAAGGGCATCTAAGTAGTTTTTGTACAAATTATGTGCAATTCTCAAACTCATCAAGGTTTCCTGCAAAAATATTAAGACACATCATGTGAGATGCTATATCTCAGATCTACAAGCTCCAAGCAACTCGTATCGGCAGATAGCATCTAAGGTATGGGGGCACATGATATTCTCCCATCGAGGAGGGGTGGGGGTGCACAACCAATCGGTGGTTGGGAGGGTGGGGACAAATATAATCTAAACAACCCTAAACAGAGCTCCACAATTTTATGTAAGGTCGAGGGGTTGACCCAGACAATCATAGCTCCGCCTAAACACAACATTTGCATGTACTGTAGTACTAGACTTAAAATTCATGTTTCAGTTTCATGTTCATTTTAAATATTGAACTGAGGACCATGGATGTCTTACATTTTACTCCCTTCGTTCCTAAATATTAGTCTTTTTAGAGGCTTCAAATGGACTGGCACATATGGATGTATATAGACATATTTTAGAGTCTAGATTCACTCATTTTGCTTAGTATGTAGTCACTTGTTGAACTCTCTAAAAGACTAGTATTCAAGAATAGAAGGAGTATTTTTTGAATTCGTGTCATACATGCATGGTTTGGAAAAATAGATGCACTATACTTATTGGATTGTTGTTGTGTTCGTGCGTGTGTGTCTGTGTGTGTGTGTGTGGTCATATGCTTGATACATACAAAGTTTTCTCACCTCCGTATTGTTCATCTTTTAAATTTGAATCTGCATTGGAAAACTTACTAGGGATACCATGAAATGTGAAATCCACGTTGAGATCACTATATCACAAACTCACTCTAATTCAACAACTCATCATAAATCAATTACCACGTTGAGATTAGTATTTGCAAGGAAAATATGGGTATTGTAATACACATAGATTCGTTCGACAATTTAAAAGGTTCCTTTCGTATTCTCGAATGGTAGGACCCAACGGCGTACCAGCCAGACCTTGGCTCGTGTTGATCCTAAAAAAACCGGGCTCGTGTCCTTCGGTGCCGTGCGTGGTACACACATTAGGCAACCCCAACCAGTCGAGCCTCGGCATTTCAAGTCGAAATATCTGGCGGCCAGAATTCCAGCCCTAGGAAATTCCCCTCATGTCCCGGTCCATAATGACTACAGATGAACAACGGAGGGATGCTTTAGTAACTAGACAACGTTACCTACCGTGCCGAGCACGGTTCAATTCCCTCGGTTGCCGCTCGTCAAGGTCACCCGTCAACTGCATTGCCTAGTTCTACTACTACTACACCAGGATGAGCACAGAATTGAGCCCGTTTGTTCGTGCCTGGTACTTGAGTTAATATATCGGGCAATGCAATTGCACGGAGGATTATCCTTTACCCTACATATATAACTTGTGCAAGTCTAACTAAGAAAATGTTTGACCAAATCCTTTCTTAAGAAATACAACAGGACAGATGTACAGCTTGAAAATTTATTGCATGATGCAGGTTATGTTATTGTTTGAATCCTCGGATCTTAAATTTCAGAAAATCCAAAAGTGAGCATAAATTCTTGAAACCCGAGCATGGTCACGTGATATGGCACAAATATTACTTCGTAAGTTTTTTCTTCAATTCGAGACAAGCTATTTATGACAAGTTGCACAAATGAAGAGCCTAGGTATTTTGGAACAAAGACATGTCACGTTAAGGCGAACGCTTTCACTATTGAAACCGTGGACGTTTACGTGCCGCCACGAGTCCCCGCTTCTCATCGGCAGGTGCTGTCCCAGCAAGCGTGTGAGTCGACGGGAGGCGTGCGAGCAGACCGCTGCGCCGGCTGTCAGGGAGGCGTGAGAGCAGACCATTGTGCAGACTCACCGGGAGGCGAGCCCTTTGACCAGGCTCCGCCGCCCACCGTCGTCCCAACTGCTCCCACTTTTAATGTCCCCGGCTCCTTAGTTTAAAATCAACCCTGCACTACCCGGTATCGCTATAATTCTCTCTCTTCCTCTCCGATTCTCCTGTCGTCTACCTCCAACTAGCCTCACCTAAACGGACGCCATGCCACATCACGATGGTCTGCCCTTAGTGTTCCAGTTTCCTGAGGAAGACACCCAGCCGGAGTCTCAAGAACATAAGGCGCTTTGGGGCGAGCTTGAACTGGCCTTGCGGAAGACGCCCTTTGTCCCGCTCCGTTCCTGCTCGACTCCGTCGCCCGGCTGCGCGGCGCCCATCCCGTGGCATTGATGGGCTGGGAGCCGCACATTGTCGCCGAGCTTGATGCCACGGGGTTCCACGAGGTCCCAGCCGACTTTCACGCGCCGCGCACCTGCCAACAGATGCGCTGCAAGACGTGCTGCGACGCCGCGCCGGGCTGCCGGTGCCGTGCACCTACCAGCGCATGCGCTGCGCGGCGATGCACCGATGTCGCGCGCCGTGCGGTGCCGTGCACATGAATGTCTCCGCCACATTTTGTTGACAGCGCCGCTTCCCCGGGCGGGTGCCAGTGCCCCCCTTAGCTACATGGATGGCCGTCGTCGACCGCTTCCTTGCACCAACGCCAGTCGCCTCCTCCCGCCAGTTGACTCGCTCTGAAGTCCAGAACATTTTGGCCTTCCTTGAAGCTAGGCCAACGTCCAGGGGTATGCCAACAACGGCGCAAGACATCGCTGTCAGTCAGTGGCCCGACGACACACAGAGCACGGCAGAGGAGCCGCTTCCCACCGCGAGACGCCCCCGTGGACGCCGTGTAATCTAAATTTGCCATGAAAAACGTTCGGATTGCCATGCTTAAAATCCGAACGTTTATCATTTCCGTTTATTTTATATCGATCGTCGTATAATCTAAAGTCGGAGTCAGACTGAACTAAATGTATGGTTTGATCGATTGAATGTTCTGCTAGAGCCATATCAAATTAAATATAAAACGTCATCAAGCCACATGTATTCCTTGTCATCCAACGACCTAGACTACTTCAATGTCGAGCGCTCAACACGTTTAGCGTGCAGTTAATTTCATGCCAAAAATAGTGCTAATCACATGACAACACGCAAATAATATCCTATTAGTTAATATTCGCATGCACTTCATATACTTCCAAATTAACGTGCATTGCACGTACAAACTGACTAGTGCTGCTAGTACGTTGGATTTTCAATAATACCATGGTGCGACGTTGGAGGCGAGAAAGGACGTGCGAGAGAGCAATGACCGAGCCAGAGGGAAATCAACTAGGGGAGTTGAGTGGGTTGCAACGGTGTTTGGAGTAGTTGTGGGCCGAATGCTATGAAAATATAATCTAAACCGACCGGAATAAATGCCTACACAAATTAATCCATGGTTGGAGTGCCCCTCGCAATGTAAATAGCTCCGGCTTTGCGAGGGATGGAAAGGTAGAAGCTTCAACGCGTGGAAGATACGGTGTGAGAAAGCGAGGTCAATCGAGAGACATATAGATAGAGAGACAAAGTGAGTGTGGTCCGACATTCATTGAACAAATATATACGCTCTGGAGAGATATTGTCCGATAGAGCTTTTGCAAAGGGTGAGGGCTGTAAGATAGAGCTTGAGAGATTATCCAGTCAGACGTGTAGATATATTTTGTGCGTGGGAGGAAGCAAGGTCAACCGATCAGATAGGGTCGCCGTGCGATCGAAAGAGTGAGACGGGTTGGAGAGAGTGACCTAGATAGACGATGTGCGTGAGAGAGTATACAATGTGAATAGGTCGAATTGGGCTCAAACATGGTGATATATTATTTTTGTCCGAGAAAGAGCGAGGTCAATCGAGACATACGGAGAGAGAGAGAGAGAGAGAGAGAGAGAGAGTGGCCCACCATGAGGTCGAAAGTGTGGCGGCGGCTTGGATGGACTAACCTAGATAGACAATCTGCGTGAGAGAGTATAGAGTGTGTCGATCGAGGCCCAAAGAGGGAGATATATCATTTGTGTGTGAAAGAAAACGAGGTTAAACGAGACTCAGATAAAGAGAGCGAGATTGAGCGAGTGTGGACCGCCGCGCGGAAGAAAGAGTGAGACAGTCTCGAGGGAGTGACCTAGATATACAACGTGCTTACGTGCGCACGAGAGGTTGTGGGGGGGGGGGGCTAGATAGGCAATGCATGTATTTAGCATGAGAGGGTGAGAGGGAGAGGGGGAGAGAGAGAGAGAGCTCGGCATGGGGTGCAATGGCGGGTGTGTGAGGTAAATACATTTGGTAACAGAGTGGAAAAAGGGGTTGTGTAGTTGAGAGACTTAGAGATCGAAACATGGAGAGAAAGAATGAACGTATGTTGGAAACCGATAGCTTCCTAAGGTGGTTGGGAGAGGAAGATTCACCGATACAGGAAGTATGTAGCGTTTGTGCGGGGGGTGGGGGGGCTAAAACAACATTTGAATGTACATAGTATGAGACTTAATATCGATGTTTCAGTTCGGTGTACACTGTAAGATTTGAACCGAGGACCAGGCATACGGGTAATTATTTCGAATTCGTGCCATACTAAGTTTCCAAAAGTTGACATTGACTCAATTTGTTGTGCTATTTTGTAGGTCATATGTTTGAATCCATCCAAAAGTTTTCTCACTACCATGGTTTTCATCATATACATATGAATTTGTATTAAAAAAGTAGCATGGATACAGTGAAATGTAAAATCCACGTTAGAATTTGAGATCGCTACGTGACACACACTCTAATTCAAAAATCTAACTACGTGACACACACTCTAATTCTAATAACTAATTATGTGACACACTCTAATCCACGTTAGCGTGGGTACCTTTTCAAATTTTTTCCAAATAACTCCTCATTAATTAATTTATAGTACTCCCTCTGTTCACTTTTATAAGACCTTGAAGACATTTCAGACAATGTGCAAAACAGTTTATTTTAAGTTGTCTGAAACGACTTACAAAAGTGAACGGATGGAGTATCTCGTTTCGAATGACTAATTATTGCAAGGAAAAGACGGCCATGGTAATACATACAGATTCGTTTGCAAAAGAAAGAAGATTCGTTTGCATTCTCAAATGTAGGCGCGCGAGGCAGACCAGGGTCGTGTCGGGGTGGACGCTGCTTCGGTGCCTTAAAGGAAACTACCTTTGGGTGACTGACATGTGGGCCAGCAACCTGTTGGGCCCACATGTCATGGACACAAAGGCAGGTGCCTTAAGGAACCGAAGCATAGTCCTGTCGGGGTGGTCGCGTGTGTCGGACGGACGCGTAGCACCTAGCCACCCACCCCCCTCCCCCCCCCCCAAAAAAAAGGACGACGACAATATAAGTTCGTGCTTCCACGTTTCGGATTGAAATATCTGGCGGCCCCAATTCCAGCCCTGCAAAATCTCTCTTCTCCATTGTCCCCTTCCGTGCCTAGATTGCTCAAATCCCTAATTCGCCGCCAACCCTCGAATTGCCCCTCGTCTCGTCTCTTTCCCCACCGTTCCCCACCTCTGTGCCGGACGACAATGACGAAGACGACGGTCGCGCTTCACCACCGCACCGGAGCTACCTCATCTACGCCCTCGCCCACCACACCGGTGGTCCATCGACAACGTCGGCCGCCGCAACCGGCGTGCCTCACAGACACTGAGTTCCACCGCATCAGGTGCGCTTCACCGACGCCGTCTCCCAGCTCACCGGGGCTACTTCACTGAGCACATCGTCGCACCTCCGCCCCCTGAGACCGTTAGGGCTTCACCAACGGTCTCGTCCACCGCATCATAGCGCTCCGCTGCCACTCAAGATCTGCATCTGTGCGCGGCCAGCCAACGCCAGCGCATCACCCTTAATGGCTCTGAAGTGACCCGCACTCTAGCTAGGCGAGCATGCCCAAACGCCGGCCCGAACTAGGTATCCACACATCACTCCCTTGTGCATTGTTCCGACGATGTTTGGGTATCCTTTCACTGCTCTCTTAGCTTACACGCCTATGCAACTCTGACTTTAACTCTTATTTCTTCTGGAGATATCATCTGAAACAAGCAAATTCATTTTTTAGCGAAGCATGACGGCGCTACGGGATCTGGTACACATCCTGCACACCCGTATAACCTTGTAAGTATCTGTCCTCCGGTACAACATCAAGGTCGATTCCTCTTATTTGATCAACCATTCGCCGTGTAAAAAATGCAGAGGGGGATGCAAGGAGCACAAGGCCTGCACATCCAAGCAAGTGGTAACATGGACTTGTACATGGAACATCCCAAGCGCAAGCAGAGCTGCAGTGAGCATGTACAACGAGCTAGCGTAAGTCCGTGCATTTCATTTAATTCGTACTGGCATTCGTGTATGATTTGTGTGTAGTGGCTGATCCATGAATTCTAGTTACCAGGGACGAATATTTAACTTAAAAATTACGAAGGCACTTGCACTCCGGAAATCAACATAACTTGAGAAATGTGAAGCTACATGCACTTTGAAAACCAGCTAATGATCCAAAGTAGTTCAGATTATAAACACTAAATGATGCAAGCACCAAAAAACACAAAATGCAACATGGTGTACAAGGACTACAAACATGGTCTGTACCTGCTTGAATTAGTCGTTCTCTGGCTGAAAATATTGAAGTGTAATTGCACGTATAACCAGTGCGCAAACTGCATATCAATATATCTATCCTGCACAAGTATGCCAATAGTTTCAAACAACAGATTAGAAAAGTATTTATCCTATGTTGTCATGATACGGGGACTTTCTAGTAGATGTCCTCGATGTTTCCTCAAGCTATGAAAATGCACTATATTTTTCTTGTCATCAATGCCTGCAAATATCTGTCTCTCTCAACACAGTAGATCATCATTAGACACTAAATCCTTCAATGAGCTTGCAAAATGCTTGCATTAGATCCCTCATTAGAAACTATATGTTCATCACCAGGAGCATGTAAAATGTTTGCATCAAATCCTTCATTAGCGATTGTTCATTAGACACTTGTGCTCAAGAACAACATGAGCTTGTATGTTTGCAATCGAAACTTGATTAGATACATTAGATTCAATCGATTCGGTATTGATTGGGGAGTTATAAAATAAGTAGAAATTGGTTTCATTTCCTCATAGATTCCCTACATACAAGCAGTTTTACAACACCGGCAGGTTTAACTATTGGCCAGAAACTAAAGAGTTGAATTAGATATAATCAGGGATGTGATGTACCTGCTCGTTGCGCATGCTACTCTTGCAAGCTGCGACTGTCCGTTTGCGCAAGCTCGATGCCATGCCCATGCTGCCGCCGCTGCCTCCCACGCAGGCTACACCTAGGGTTGGATCTTCATCTTCTTTTCCTTCCGTTTGCTTGAAGCCCGGCGACCGCCCTCCAACGAGGGTGCGAGGAAGTGTTGTGTCAGTCTGTCCACCGGCGGCTAGGTTCGAGGAAGTGTTGTGTCAGTCTGTCCACCGGCGGCTAGGTTAGGAGCAAACCAGACTGGAGGCTGGAGCGAATGAATTGGGATTTTTCCTGTTGTCGATCGATATGGGAGGCGCTCGTTTGGGCCGCGAGCCTGCTATAGGGCCTGCCTTGCATTTATGTTATTGGCCCATCCAAATTGAAATATTTTTCTTCATTTTTTACATTGCCTGCTCGTGCGTTGGGACGAACAAAACTAGCGTGGGCCAACCTGGACGACTCAAACTAGGTGCACACTTTCCAGCCACCTGAGGCGGCCGCCCATACCAGCCCCTATGGTGGCGTCGCCCCTTTTTGCGTGTATGATTGGATGGTGAAAAATATTCCAGTGCCGCTTTTGTTTTACCCACGGAATGGTTGAATTGCTTGTTTGTATGAACTGAGTTCACCAATAATGTGAAGGATGCCGGTCTTTTCATCCTATTGTAGATTGCTTAGATCTCGATATGCCAAAAGTAATCGCATGAAATATACAGTAAAAGCCAGTGTGATGTGTTTGGCTAGAACTAGTCTGACTACACGTCCTCATATAACATATCAAGGATGCACCATCTTACCAGATTAACCATTCGACTTACCCATGTAGTGTGGGAAGAAAGAAGTATTGGGACTGCGTATCCAAGCAATTGATGCCATGGACTCCTTTCGTACAACCTTGTAAGCGAAAAAGAAGTTGCGGTGTGCTGTACAAAGAACTAGCGTAAGTTCGATTACCGCTTCTCGAATTTTAGTTAGCCACTTATTGCAAAACTGTTCAATTACGTTGCTTGGCTTAATTTAGTTTGCTACTGATTACATAATGGCACAGCCTGTTAATCATATTGTAGACTGCGCCTATCTATGTATTTGATACTTACTGTTAAGGATTACTTGTTTGCCTTAACTTCAATATCTACTTGTTTGTTTAATTGCATTGTTGCTGCAACAGCGGGTTACAATGATGTTAATAACTACTTTTAGCATCCAATTGAAACTCTTTAATTCCTTGTTTGTTTAAATAGTTTGCTGTTATAACTCCCAGTTGAGATGTTTTGCTAACTTCAACTTTTCTAAATCCAATCGAAACTTTAATGGCAAAACAGGTTAGCCCAAGATCAAAGAGCGAGGTCCCCATGGACGTTGCATCATCCCACAGCGATGGCACCGCCCAATCGTGCATTATGAATTGCCAACTGCTGATGCTCTAGAGGCTAAACTAGTGGTAAAAAGAGATTCGCTACGCACTTAGAGATGAAGTTGACATGTTGAGGAAGCAAACAGCACAATCACAAGTAGTACTCAAGACAACCATTAAATATTTGGTGGATTTCAAAAGCGAAGCAAGCTGAGACTGAAAGATTGTTAAGGTCTGAAGGAAAAAAGAAATTAAATTCCTACTTGGTAAATCATAGGTGAAATGTTCTTTCCATAGTTGAATAACCTTTGTGTTGTCATTCATGTAATCAATCAAACCATTTGTTTTAGAGATCATGTAATAATTGTTTTTTGTTTTTGGTTTGTAATTTTATTTGAGCACAAGTCTGTATTAATTGATAAGACTGGAGACATTTCATTTGGATTGCTGTGCAGCACCTACAAATATGCCAATTGGGCTGAATGTGCATTCAACAATAGTAGTAGTATAGATGGACCATAAGTGGCACGATCGGAAAGGGCCAAGATGATGGCTAAAAAAGGATGTTGTTGTAGCCAAAAAAAAGTACAATGACTGGCTTATGTATGTTAGTTGATATTATTGATCCATATACTATATAAGTGTTTATATGTTCGTTAGTTGTGTACATTATTGGTTGATTGACTCCGTATTTGAATCTTGATACATCGCTTGTGTACATATCTAAATGGGAGTACACATTATGCTACGTGTGACATTTGAGTTGGACATAAAGTGTTCCAAATATTTGAATTCACCTTAAACTGGATTCTAGCTTCTGAATTCGAGTATCGGCATTTGTAAATCATATTCATATATGACAGTGGAATACATCGTTGCCGTGCTTTTGAAGATATATAAAAACACATAGAATGATTTATAAAGATTCGTATAGGAATACAAAATGGATTCGAATTTAGTTGCCAGTGTAAACGTGGCTGCTTATTGTCCCAAAATTCGAAAGAAGCAGCAAACTGTCCACTCCCACGTCGTCTGCCCGAAGCCAAGTGTTTGGGAGATGGAAATTACTGTCTACCCCTTACACAGACAATCCATCGGCCCGATTTCCACTGCTCTCAATAGGGGTAGGTTAGTAACTTCAAGTAGACGCCTCTGAGACCATTCCGACACGGTGGCCGCCAAACATGGGTGGCAAAACACATTTGATTCAAGATCGTCCGAAAGACCTCTGTTTCTCCCTCCATTTCCCTATTCATACACGGTGGGCGGCAAAACAAACTCGACTCGGCCGAAATCAATGTAGGCAAATATTTTCAATAGGGGCAGGTTTGTAACTTCACTCAGACGTGACACAACCGCCTACCTGGTCAGCCCCGTTCATACACCGTGGGCTCCAACCATGGGCGCCAACCACCCTCTCCTCGCCCGAAATCGCTCTGGGCAAATATTGGTGAGATGCGAGATTACCGTCCTATCCCCAACCGATGAGACGTCCAAATTTTAAATAGGGGCTAAGTTCGTAACTTTCCCATATTTCAGACAGGCGCGTCCCAAAAACATGGTTCCCCGTACCTATCCCTCCATTTTCCCATTCATACACCGTCCGCGCTAGAATACCCCATCCCCACACCAGCCTCCGTCCGCCAACCCATCCATCGCCACCGTCCTCCACCACATCCATCGCCACCGTCCTCCACCATGCCGGAGCGCCTACCAAGACCGCGTCATCCACTGCTAGAGATGGTCGTTTCTCATCCACGGCGACGGACCAATAGCCTTGCATCGCGTCATCTCGCTTCATCGGCGCCATTGTCCTCTTTGCCGGGGCCGCTCACGCGACCTTCTCTTCCACCGCAACGGTACTTATCCCCCGATGCACCCGTCTACCGTCGCAGATCTGCTTCAACGCCACCGACAGCCATCGCACCCCCGATGCCTACACGGCGCCGCAAGAGAGGTGGTACTTCATATCTCCTCAACTTTTTGATCTCAGCCAGAAAATAGATCTTAACTTGGTTACTCTAGTTTCTTTTCAGCTCTTACAATTTAGTTCTTAGTTTGAAGCAAACAATGGATGCTAAATATCATTTCTCCGGTTTGCAGCTTCAAATCTGCCATGGCACAGCCATAATATGGTTTAATTGATCATGCTTAGGGTTTAATTGATCATGTTGGTTCCGTGGTGGTTTCTTTAATAGAAATCGGAGGGGAAACCCTCTTTTGCTAAAAAAATATGCTTAGAGTTTCCCCCTTTTATGATCACTATATGATCAGAATACGTGCTTCGTGTCATAATAACACTGCTCCAGCCATCAAGCTAAACAAGCTTAGTTGTTCAAATAGGAATATGATATTATTAAAACATAGTTGTTTAATTGGTCAGCTAAATGTTCCTAAATTAGTTTCGAAAATGCATGTCCGCCGCTTGGGTGTGTATCTCTACAGGGTGCCCACTTTGGGCCGGCCCACCCTGGGATTTTGGGTCGTCCCAGGCCCCGATTCCCCTCTATCCTGCTGCACGCTTTTGATCTCTACTCGCCCCCAGCCGCCTGCCTCACCGGCGACTTGCCGTCCCCGGACGGCATGACTCTAGGAGGAGACGCCAGACTAACAGGAGGCCAGGAGCCGCTCACCCAACAGCGTCACCGCTGCCCGGGCGCACCGCCGTGCCTACCTTCCCAGTCCGTTCAAGGCTCAGGCGTGCAGCACCCACCAAGCCAACCCGATTTATCCTGAGATACGTCCTCAACACTCAGCAGCCACTCCTCATCACCAATTTTCTAATTGATTCACTACTCATTAGGCAGGACTGTCATTAGGGTTTGTTGTGTGCTCAGTGCTACCTACACTTAATAGTTCAGATGTATTTCGGTAATCTTTAGTACCTCTAAAGTTCACAGGGTTTTCAAAATTCCGGCCCTCGGAACAGAAACTAGTCATTTGGATTGTTGGTCGTAGTGACATTGACCCAGATTACTACTGCAAGCCAGGTTTGTTGACAATTTTACTTGTCTTTCTTACTTATTAGATATAATATCCAATTATTCACGTCAATTAGTTGCAAACAATAAGTGCTAGACAAACTTCTTCATTCAGATTTTGGACGGTCTCTTACTGTAGTTACAATTTTGCATACTTGTCCTAATAAGATCACAAGTAAATGATTGATTCACTACATCTATGCTTGCCTTGTCATATTTGTTGTCAATATTCTTTTAGGGTGGACCACCCTGTTTCTAAATACTGGAACCGTAGACATGAGTGAATAGTATTTCTCTATGTGATCTCTTCCATCATGTGTGGGTAACGAACACTGCATTGTATAGAAAGAAAGTGTCATTTCCAGCTTTTGCATAGGTTTCGATCTTTTACATGGAATACAATCTTCCTACTTGCTTTGTGTCGCTTTACCAACACTCCACCCTTGAAGCTAAACATTCGCCACTCATAATTTCTTAGTTTATTTGTTCAAATCTGAATTTCATATGATTCTAATGTTCCTACTTCAGTTTTGAAATGTGTGCCTGCCTATTATAGAGACATAAGGGTTTGTATTTACGTGTGTGTGCAGTCAAGACGGTTGGGGAGGTGAACTTTACATATGCAGGGGTTTATAGGAGACACTCTCGAGTTGAATCCATAATGCATTCCATAGATAATCTGACTACTTTTATGTTTTCATGAATCTCAGATTCTGAATAGCATCATAATGATTATGAGCTTGCGGCGCATGAAAAGAATAAAGCATAACAATGCCATGGCTGTCAAACTTGGCATTAAGGGACTGAAATCAAGTCTGGATGCAATGCAATCCAAACGCTCTCCACCTCTGATTCATGCTCGTAATATGATCCTAACAGTGATTACGAGCTAGAGGGAGACCTAAGTCAATGTAGCTCCCTAGTGGAGGAGTCGAGGAAGATGCCCTATCTTATTCACCCATCAAGGTACTTGCTCTAACTTTCCAAGGTTACATTGCTCGCACATATCTTGCAACTGATGCTTTGCATTGCTTCTACTTTGTTGAACTGCCATTAGCTTAGTTTACACATCGTGTATGTGAATACGCCCTGCCTATCCATTTTCAGTACATATTCCATCTATCATCATACCATATTTATCCATTCAAATGTTGTTCTTGTGTATCAGACGTTCAAAAGGAAGAGGGCGATTGCTGATCGTGGAGGAGCACAAGCAAAGTATTTGGAAAAGGTAGTGGCACCTGATAAATCAAATAGCCCATTAGGTTTAGTTGCAATATCACCTAACCCACAAAATACCCCAACTCTAGCAGACTCTAGCCCTACTACACTGGTCATTTCTGATGCCCCAACTCAGCAGACCCCAACTGCAGCAAACAGTATGATTATGCCAGTTGACATAGCACCAGCTGTACGATGCAAAACCCCCATTCCAGCAAAGAGTACACCAAATCCAGTTGCCAAATCCCTTTTTGAAGCAGAGAGAGCCCCAATTGCAGCAAATAGGACCCCTGTTCCATTTCTTCCCAGTTTAGAAGACGAAGCTTATGTTGTTGTCAGGAACTTTGTGTGCATCTTTCCTTCATGGAAAGATTATACATGAACAAGAACAATTTCCGAGTCTTCCTCCGCAACTTCTGCGTAAGTAATGTACTAATGTTATTCATGGTCATTCTGCATATGTTTCTGCGATAGAAGACACAAGATTTCATTCTTTTAAATAGGCGAGGAGCAAACTGGATTGTGATGACGAGCAAGGGTTGGTTGCGCTTTTCAAGCACTTTCGTTGATGAAGTATCGTTCCTACCTAAGGCAAGCGCACTTTCGATGGCAAGCCTCGAACGAAATTTCTGTAAAGTCTCCGTGCTACATTTATCCGACGGTGGTGGAATAATCTTGTTACACATTGGTCTCGGCTGCAGCGTAAGGTACTGTCTATGATATCACATCACAATTTGAACTACATTTCTGCATTTGCCTTAATGTCTCACTTGTACGAAAACTGTTAGCAGAAGAACATCCGTTCTCAAGGGACCATAGAATCTCGCAACTATACTACACACTGCATTGCTCTTGTGAGTACCTCTTGCCCTGTATGACCATACTTACTTTCATAGATGCTTGATTATGTAGCATCACTGCACATGTTAGCCTCATAATCGTCCATTTGGTGGACATTATAAGATCCGTATGGACTCTTACATAAATTTAGAATCAACCCAATGCTTTTGAAGAGGTTTAGCTCTGCAGTCCTCTTGTAAGGATTGAACATGGTCTATCATTGTAGTTACATTAACAACTACTTCCAGGGATTGGTAGTTAATTATGTAGCATCAATCTGCATCTTATCTTCATTATCCTCTATCCCTTCCAGTATTATCATATCTATAATTACTCTCTACAAAATGTAGAGTACATGCAATGCTTATGAAGTACATTCTGTGCTGAAATTCTTGAGTTATCCTTCCCTTGACATGGAGAAGGGCATTATAAAGCCGGTGTTAACTGTTAATGTAAGTCATTCCTTCTAAAGCCTTTATCCTCAATTGATGTTTAATTTGCTCATACTCCCTATCGTTTACTGCTGTTTAGTTTGTTTTTTCTACCAAAATGCATGTTCATAACAACAGTAAGTTCTAAGTTTTACTTGTAAAACCAAATTCCTTATTCATACCATGCACATTACTTAATACTCCCTATATGTATGCTTGTTTTTGTGGATCTATAATCCAGTGTGTGGTGAAACAGCCCATGTTTGCACCTTGTCATCTCCTATTTTTTCTTACTGATGTGGCTGATGATATGAACAACATGCTATGCACATTATCCAAAATAAATACAATGATTTTCTTTGCCCTTCATCTATGCTTGTTATGTTGACATGGTAATCCAGTAGTGTGGTGAAGCTCCCCGCATTAGAACAATGCCAAATTATGCTATTGATATTTTGAACTTACTCTTTATTTTCTAGTTTGAAATTGGATAGAATTGACAGAACAGTTATCATCTTTGTTTATACACGTGCAAACATGTCATCTCTCTTCTTTGGTTCAGGGTGATATGCCTGATGGCATGCACAAGTCTGCTGAAGGCTGTGAGACAAACCCAACATATATTGCAGCAAAGAAGGCAAAACATCTTGAAGATAGCGAGACAACCCCAAAGTCTTGTCTTGATGCAGTGTTCAAGTTACTTGAGACTAACAGTCAGACAAGCTCACAGAATTCGTTGTCTGAATCAATTCGACATCTTCAGTCCAAAGTTCTAGCAGAAAGGCATTCTGCAACTCAATTTCGACTTGAAGTCCTATCTCTAATAAAGATTGCGGGGAACACCAATGAGAACCTCATCGCTAAACAGCTACACACAGGAAGCTATGACCGACATGCTAGGCTGGTCTCACAGCCTTGCTCGGCTTCTTCATGCAGCAGTTCCCCAAAAGGCTAACCTTTCTTGAACTGTCTTGAAGTGGTCTCGGTTCGATATTATTTTATTCTGCTGCAATGGTGCCCAGTTTTTGTAATCTACTTCTTCGTTGCGCTTTATGATCCTTTGGTGGCGAACTTGATGCCCGATGGATGTAATATACCTTAAATCCTTTATTGTATAGTGTAGGTTTATTCTTAGTTACTATGCCGTAATTTCTTTATTGTATAGAGTAGGTTTGTTCTTAATTCCTACTAGTTACTGCCATCATTCGCTATCTGAAAAAAAAATCAGATGTAGTTGACCGGACCGAAACATTCGACTCTAACGGGCCAGGTTTTTAGCGGACCACAATTGGGCCGGCCGGCGCCTTTCTTGGGCCCGAATGATTGGGGCCTTCACACATTGCGCCAGGCCCAAACTTACACCAGTCTATATTTTAGTTGGGCCTTTTGTCGACCTAGTGCTTAGTTTGGCCTAGGTAGCGTTGGGCCATTAACAGGCTGAATATTGTACTAGCCTGTTACGGCCGAGATGAAATCACGGGCCTTTAGCAGGCCAAAATGCATGTTGGGCCTCAATTTTCACTAGTCGTCGACGGGCCTTCAGCAGGCCGAAATGTAGACCGGGCTATTTTGGGCCCAGTTAGCTCACGGTCCGTTACCAGGCCGAAACATATCTCGGGCCTTACTTGGCCCACTGATATCAAGGGCCTTTAAGAGGCCGAAAGCATAGTACAGGCATCAACGGGCTGAATTACGCGACAGGCCTTTAACAGGCCCAAAGTCACGTTGGGCTTAACTGTTGCCACCTTTAGCACGGGCCGTTAGCGGGCCCGATGTCCCGTCGAACCATATATGGCCCATGGGCAGCACGGGCCATTCCCAGGCCGAAAGTCACATCGGGCTGAAATGGGCCCATGTCTACATCAGGCCTCTAACAGGACGAAAGTCACTGGGCTGTAGTTGGGCCCAAATATTCAGCGAACAATTAACGGGCCAGATCTGGCTTCGGGCCGCAAATGGGTCCAAATATTGGGCGAACAATTAATGGGCCAGATCTGGCTTCGGGCCGTAAATGGGCCCAAATATTGGGCGAACAATTAACGGGCCAGATCTGGCTTCGGGCCGTAAATGGGCCTTTATTAAGCAGGCCGTTATTGGGCTGGCCCACTAGTACCTGATTAAGTTCTACGGGCCTTTGACTGGGCCGGCCTTTTTAACCTATATGGGCCTCTGTTGGGCCCAGCCACGTGTCGACGTATCATAGGCATGTCTCTTCCAATGGACGGGCGACATCTGGCCCACTGACGAGCTGACAGCTGTTCCCTTCGGCCAATCAGAATTTTACACGTGGAAATTTCCCATTGGTCAGGGCTCGGATCCAAAATCCGACCCGATAGCTTAACGTTGTTCCATTATGGTGGATGCCACGTGTCGGTCACCCTTGATGAAAGCACTTCTGTGACGCGCGATTTATCGTCATGGAAGTGGACACTTCCATGATGATAATTTTGGTAATGTCATGGAACACTTCTACGACAGCACAGGTATGACTATCTTGATTCTGTCATAAATTTGTCATGGATGTACATGCATGACAAAAAACGCGACCTACTGTGACAAACACGTATCATCATGTAAGTGTATTTTTTTTGTAGTGAACATCCAATCAATATTGTTAGATTTGTACGTACTCCTAGATTTGTATTCAAACAGACATGGTTTCCAATTTGTTTTCAACCACATGAATGTGCTTGTTCTCGCGCATGCTCTTCCTACTAGGATTTCGCCACGTATAGCCAGTCCAATAGTAACTTTTTTAAGCTCCCTTTCCAATAGTACTAGTGGAGTACTGACAACATCTGTAGTAGAGTATACAGTGCTCATAGTACTCCCTCCTTCCCTTTATATAGGGCCTATGTAGAGGAGAGAGATATGAAAAAAGTAAAGGGAGTGAGCTCTCATGCAAGAGCCTAGCTATATACGCATTCCTAGTTAAATACAATAAATATGAAGAAAGAGATAGAGAGGAGATGGAAAAAAGTACTAATACAATAGCCAACCTTATATATATTTTAGCGGGAAATAGCCCACACTACTGTATGAGTGCATATAGATGATGGCTATAGATGACATGGCAGTTCCTTATAGCCATTGGCTGGCTATATTATTAACCATGCTCTAATGCGTTTTTCAAAACCGCCTTTGACTATTGACAAGATTAATAGTACATGAGATGTATAATGTGAAAATTATATCATTTGAAGCTCCTTTCACATACGAGTTTGACTGTATGCTTTGTGTAAGTTGCATGTCATACATTATTACTCTAACATTCGGTCAAAGTTAGGCTTGAAAAACGCATTAGGCCCTGTAGATGGAAGGAGGGAGTAGTAGTGGAAGTGGATCCTCTGACGTAGGTATCCCTGCCTTACCCTCCCTTTTGTTCACTTACTGGCGGACCCCATGCTTGCTAAGCCCCGCATGTCAGTTACTCAATGGGTTCGGTCACGTCAACGGATCCTCATCCGTAGTATACTCCCTCTATTTTTATTTGCTCCGCATAAAACAGAGGGAGTGGTAGTATAAATGATGCGGGCGGGGGAGGGGAGGGACGTTGGTTTGCTCTCAACTGTGGTCCCATAAGCGAGCGAAAACGCAAGACGAAGCGCGTTCCATTCCGTGAGCAACATGGAGGGTCCAGCGTGCTGGGGTGCAACTCGAATGCGACAAGAGCGATGTACAGTCAAAACTGATTGACCGGTCGTCACTGGAACCATTATTCACACCAGAACCTTCGCTCCTCGGCATACGCCAGCCACTGCCTCAAAACCACACCTGCTCTCCATCCTATCCCCCACCTTTCGATCCCCTAGCCCGCATCAAGCATCCCCTAGTTCACCGGAAAGCCATGGTGCGCTGCAAAGATCACGTACTACAAGATGTTGACGCCGGAGCGCCGCGCAGAAATCACGGCGGTGGTCGGTGCCACAGACCTCCGTTGCCAAGCTAGCTTTGCGTGGGCCAATCCCCGAGTTCTCTGGAGCCAAGCTATGAGGAGGAGGAAGCCGGTCCAATGTTCATGGCGGAGGTCATGGCGCAGAAGGCCCCCGATGGGTATGAGACGATGGACGTCGACTTCGTGCGGGCGTCCGGGTCCCCCATGGTGCAGGCAGACCAATGGTTCAACCTGGCGATACTAAAGGAGGACCGGGAGGCAGAGGCTCAACTCGATGCGGAGTGCGCACATGCCGCTACCATCGAGGCTCTCCTACAGGCGGAACTGGATGTCATGGATGTGAACCGGGTGGTGGAGGCTAAACTTGAGGCGGAGCGCGCGGATGCCGCTGCCATCGAGGCCCTCCTGCAGGAGGAACCGGACGTCCTCAACTTGAATCAGGTGGTGGAGGCTCAACTCGACGCGGAGCGTGCGGATGCCGCTGCCATATAGGCCCTCCTGCAGGCGGAACCGGATGTCCTCGACTTGAACCGGGCGGCGGATGCTCAACTCGACGCGGAGCGCGCGGATGCCGCTGCCATCGAGGCCCTCCTACAGGTAGAACCGGACGTCCTCGACTTGAACCGGGCGGTGCTCTCGTCCGTGCAGAGCGTCCGCACGCTCCGCGTGAATGAGTATCCGGAGGCCGAGGACAACCACAGTGCAGAGGAACATGTCGGCGGCTATGGCTGGTTCGCACCGGTAGCCAAAGATGACGAGGCCGTCTCGTTCCGCGAGCAGTGATAGTTTTTCTTTATGTTGTTGTTTTTAGGGATCTTTTGCTGTGTAAAAACATATATTGTTATGCAAGTCGCCTGACTTTTCACCATTTGGGTCAGTCTACCATTTCAGGCTGTTGGATGAATATCCTACGTCTCCTAACCCTTCTTCCTCACCTCTTCTTCTTCCCCAACAGACCACCGCACGAGCCATACAGATCCTCCCGAACATGCGGTTGGATAAACATACTGTATGAACGAAAATTATGTGTCAGTGGTAGTATGGCTGAGTTTGGCTTGTTCACATGCGGTAACACATGTCAGTGAGGGTGCGCTCCCTTGGTTGGGTTTGCGGCGTGCAGGAGCGACTGTGCGAGGGTGTGGAGCGACCGTGTGAGGGTGCGGTGCGACTGCGACAGCCGTGCGCAAGTGTACCTCCTTTTCATTTTGAAAACTTTAGGCAAGCTTGGCAAAAATGTGTGATGAAGTATGGCAATGCAATTCCTAGACCCAAACAGGATAAGTACGTACGCACTAGGAGTACTGGTGTTAATAAATAAAGGCGGGGTTTTCCTTCGCGGGATTAATCGATACAAATCCTCGTTTGATGTGTCAATTAATGCATATTTTTTCTCCAAAGCCCAAAGAGCTAACGATCTCACTCCTCATCGCTTGATAAATGCAGTGCCATGCAAACCAACCTTCTCACTTCCGCATGCATGCAAGGGTATATTAATGTCCTTGGTTGCTAGTACAAGGCAAACCCCATCAATTTTTCCTTGATTAGTCTTAGTGGCCTTTTGCAAATTGTAATTTTGCTATACTGGCCTTGTGTACAAAAAAAATGGAGGTAGTAACTATTTGACTTCCTTCCCCATTGCGGTGACGTCGACAATATCTCGAACGTTGTGGTTTGGCGAAGTGAATTCGATGGAGAACACCGTTGAGGGAGACCACCGGACGCAAGTGCTGCCTGCAAGCCGATACAACCGCCTTATTTGCATCCAGGAAGTCCGTTGAACCAAAGGATGCGTAAATGTACTAGTACTACTAGTACACAATAGCTTCGTCCGTCCAGCTTAGTGCGGTGAGGTGGTTTCTCGAAGAAGACGATGGAGAAGTGGAGTTAGCGAAGAGTGAAATGATGGTTGCTTCGTCCGTGCTTTGTGATTTGACGCCTCAATGCTTTGTGATTTGTGATAGAAGGGACAAGGGAGTAGACTCTGTGCTCTATATTGTACATGCATCCAAGAACGGGAGCAAGAGGAGAGACGTTGCATTTTTCTATTTCTTCAATCAATCAATCAGGGAGCTTCAGTTCCATCTTTTTGGCTTTGGCAGCACCGTTCACAATGGTTCCCATCGATGCCAAAAGCTATTTTCACATTTGGCTACACATTGTGTATGCCCTTAACCGTACCACTTGGTTTTGCTCCTATGTGCTATCTATACAAATCTCAATTATATTGATCTAAAAAATTATAGAATCAAGATTAGTAAAAAGGAGGTAATTTTGCTGCGCGGATGGCAGGGGAGGTTTCTTAATTTTTAGCGGACGTTGGCCTGGCGGTTTGCTAACATGCGGTCCCACATGTCAGTGCTTTACCAAGCCGATCCGCATCCCACATGAGGCAGAACACGGCAGAAGCAACACGTGGTTAACTTGAAGATCTTATCAAAAAATTGAAGAAGATGAGGGAGAAGCGGATTCAGCAACGAGTGAAATGATGGTTGCTTCATCCCTCCAACTTATTTTTTAGCATTATTACTTTGTCCCTCCAACTTAACTACGGGAAAGGTGCAACTTTGTGATTTGACGCCTCATTGCTCATTACTACGTAGGCGCCATGACTGGGGTGCTTCACCCCTGCTACTCTGCACTGTATTTCGATATGGCACATGGACCCGGTAGCATTATGTCCCACATGTTGGAGAACGGGACTAGAACATTTATGAAAGCGAGCGCTCCACTCTTACGACAGAGGAGTACACGACACGGCGGCAGGGCAGAAGAGGGAAGCAAGGGCACAAGAATACCAGAGCAGCGCTCCAACCAGGGGCGAAGAAGATGGAGCAGCAAAATAGGCTTCTCCCCGGCAAGAGCCTTGCCGGGGCAGCTCACCCAATGCCAACATCACAGCCGCCCTTGAGCCTGAGAGTTTCGATACCATCGATAACGTTGGAACCAAGGCTCAAGAAGTGCCTGTGTGAACGCATGCAGATCTTTGTGAAGACAAAAGGCCCGCGAATCCTAGATGAGGACCACAAGACAAGACGACAGCAAGGCTCCTTGCCGATGATGCCCACGAGGCCCCGGCAAGGTACCTTGCCGAAGACACCTGGAAGGCCCCGGCAAGGCACCTTGCAGAAGACACCCGCAAGGCCTCGGCAAGACTCTTGCCGAGGGCGCTCACAAGGCCCCGGCAAGACCCTTGCCGGGAACATCCACAAAATCGCGGCAAGGCCTTGCCGCCCCATCGCCGCCACAGCTTAGCGGCCAACTCACCAACTAAAGCAAGTACCCACGTGGCAGTACGTGGGTACTAATCCAATTAGTCAAGCACCAGCGTGGTGGCATGCAGATCTTCGTGAAGACCTTACCACCACGCCGACTCAGCAGCCTGCCAGCCTACGTGGCACTGCATTCCTCGTTGGCCTGGACGCGTGTCGGAGCAAGGAGGGGAGGCGACGGACGGGACGGGCCTCGTTACCGTCCCTGATAAAGCAAGGGGACAACTAAGGACGCATTTAATGCATTTTGTCCCGTAATGACAGGCGATAAGCTTGGGCACTGTATACCTTTCCACCTCCTGTGTGCCATTGTGGCAGCCCCTTTGGCTATAAAAGGAGGCCCGCGGCGTACTAAGGGAGGATTCGGATTTTTTGGACTGGGCACGCACCATAGCTAGTTCAAGAGCTCAAGAACACTCAAATATACACCAAAGCAGGACTTGGGTATTACGCATCCTCGCGGCCCGAACCTGGGTAAACGATCCTCGTGCTGGCTTCTAGACCCGCTCTTTGCACAACCCCGCGCCCGCCAACCGTAGAAGGGATTCCAGTGATCCCATTGGTGTCGTTTTCCACCGACATCTTTGGCGCGCCAGGTAGGGAGCGCAGTTGTGAAACTCCGGTCTAGCAGCTCGTTTAGCAGTCCTTCATCGCCATGGCTCCCAAGAAGAAGACGATCACGGTGATCGGTTTATCCGAAGCCGAACGGCCCATACCAGTGCGGGCGGGCGAGGGGGTGGTCGCGGATGGAAGCCGAGGCACGGCCCGCAGACACCCACGTCGCTCTGGCAGCCAAAGCTTGGCGAGCGGCGTCGTTCCTGACAACGAGCCGCACGCCACCAAGTCCAAAGACGGAGTCGTGCCCCTCGCAGGCGGCGCGGGGCCCTCCAAGGGCGGCGTCGTCCCACCTACGGGCGGCGCGGCGACTTCCAAGACGCCTACGCCAGCGCCCATGACGCGCTCTTCTAAGGTTGTACACGACGAGCAGCGTCACCATGCTAGTGACCCCGGGCGCCGCCGCGGGAAGAGTATTGTGCATCATTCACGGGATGTAGAAGACCAGCATGCATGCCGAGGCGCTGGCGAAAACAGCGCGCAGCCGCGAGGCCGTGATAGAGCTCCTTCTAACATGGTTAGGAGTCGGAGCGCGTCGCGGTCCATGCAGCTTTCGCCGCCACCTACGCCAGCAGAAGCCTTAGCGCGCGTAGTTGCTCCTCGACTTCCCTCCTGCTGCAGAAAAGCTCGACGAGTAGAGAGCCACCATCCGGAGCCTCGTCGGCATCGCCAACAAAGACGAGCAGCGACCAACGGGGCCCTCAGGCCGATGCTCTGTCGAGCCACCGCACGTCAGTGGTGGAAGAACCAGAGGCACTGCATCCACAGTGCATTCTCCTCCCCCATGCCAGTCACCGCGGGTGCCGGTCCGTCGCGACAACGCTTGTGATAACATTTCCATAGTGTCGTCCAACCCACGGACCCACCATGATCAACGCCAAGTTCTTCGGGAGCGAGCCCATGAAGACGCTCGAACCACTATCGAGCGGCGGCGCGAAGTGCGCCATCAGTCGGATAGGCGAGAAGGGCCCACTGTGGACCACCCAGCTCCGGGGGGCTCTGGTGGCCTACCTTATGAGGTGGGTTGCCCAGCCTTTACCCATGAGCTGCGGCAGTTCCAGTGGCCCACTCACCGCACGTTCAAGCCTGACATCAGCGAGAAGTACAACGGCAAGACTCACCCGCCGGAGTTCCTTAGCATCTACACCATTGCGATGCAAGCCGCCGGAGCTCACGACGACAAGGTGCTTGCCAATTACTTCCCGTTGGTGCTTAAACCCAACATCATGTCATGCTTAATGCACTTGCCAGTGGATTCTATTTCTTCTTGGTCGGATTTGTGCCATGAGTTTTTTGGCGCCTTTACGAGAGGCTACCAAGCTCATGGCCAGGCAAGCGACTTGCATATAATTCCCCAGAAAGAAGGCGAGAACCTGCGCAAGTACATACAGAGGTTCAGCCGGGTGCAGTACAACATCCCGGACGTTCATCCCGCCGCTATCATCAGCGCATTCCATCAGAATGTGCGCAACCGCAAGATGCATGAAGAGCCGGCGATGAACAAGGTGAAGGATGTGGCAGAACTCTACGTTCTGGCCGATAGGTGTGCTCGGGCTGAAGAGGGAAGGGAGTACCCCGACAAAGACGCCGGTGTGGAAACCGATTCCTCAGACGAAGACGGTGCCGCCCCGGCAAAGAAGGGCCGACGTCGCAACAAGAAGTGCAAGGGCAAGGCCATGCTTGCCGTTGAGGGATCCGACGATGCCGGCGCTGCCAAGAAGACCAAGGCAGACAACCCCAGCAAGGAGGTTGCCGGATGCACCGCTTGCCGGGCCTTGGTGGTTGCGAACAAGCCAGGAGGCTCCGACAAGCAATACTGCAAGATCCATCGCACCAAGGGCCACGACCTCCAGAATTGTCGGCAAGTCGAGCAGCTCGCAGAGAAGCAGAAAGCTGAATATGAGAGGCGAGATAAGGTGAAAGGCTAGGATGGTGCTGAAGGATCCGGCAAGAAGCGTGGCGGCCAAGCTAGCCGCGGCGGCAAAGATAATCAGCAAGAAAGGCCAGCCTAAGGCCGCGACAAGAAGCAAGAAGACGATGATCATGACGAGGACGACAAGTCTGGCGATCATGAGTTCCAGAAAGCTACAGAGGCCATGTGCGTCGACGGTGGTGCCTCGCTGCACACCTCTCACCGCCAGCTCAAGCAGTGGGCGCGTGAGATCACAGTAGCGGAACCATCGTTTGATGCTCAAAGGCCACTGAAGTGGTCCAGCATGCCTATCATTTTTGACACCGAGGACCACCCTGATCGCACAACTGCGGTCGGATGTTTGCCATTGTTAGTTTCACCAACAATACGCAACCTCAAGATGAAAAAATGCTAGTTGACGGCGGGGCCAGTCGAACCTGATCTCGCCCTTGTGATCAAAAGGCTGCAGATTCCTGATGGAGACTTCGAAGAGACAGACACATTTCAAGGAGTCAACCCGGGAAGAAGCCAGCCGAAGGGTAAGGTCACGTTACCCATGACATTTGGAGGCGAGCTAAACTATAGGACAGAGAAGATTGCCTTTGATGTCGCCGAGATCCCCTTGCCCTACAACGGGATCCTCGGCCGCCCAGCACTAGCCAAATTTATGGCGGCCTCACATTACGCCTACAACACGCTGAAGATGCTTGGGCCGATGACCATCATCACCGTCCCCTCTAACAAGAAAGATGCACTGATCTGCGCCGACCAACTCTACCGGGAAGCAGTTGGAGCGACTGCCGCCAAGGCACTTGCTCCTGCCGCCGAAGCCTCGGGAGGGAAGAAGACCGGGAAGACCTCTCGCACCCACTCCGGCAAGCGCACCTCTTAGGAGTGCTATGCTCCCATCGAGGACGTGCCAGAGAGCTCCACCGGCAAGAGCAAGAAATCCAGGGCTGCACCGCTAGATACCAATAAGGTGTTCATCAAGGAGGATGGCACGGGAGGGGCTTTCACCATAAGCTCCACCCTTAACAACAAATAGGAAAGCGCGCTCATCACCTTCCTATGGGCGAATGTCAATGTGTTTGCATGGAAAGCATCAGACATCCCCGATGTTCCCAGGGAGGTGATTGAGCACCATCTTGTTGTCTTCCCTCATGCGCGACCCGTCAAGCAGAAGGCCAGGAAGCAAGCTTTGGAGCGGCAAGAGATCATCACAGAGGAGATCAAGAAGTTGGAAGCGGCGGGCTTAGTTAGAGGAGTGCTCCACCCAACGTGGTTGGCCAATCCGGTGGTGGTGCACAAGGCAAATGGGAAATGGAGGCTGTGTATTGATTACACGGACATCAATAAGGCTTGTCCAAAAGATCCTTTCCCTTTGTCGCGCATTGAACAGATTATGGACTCCACTGCCGGGTGTGACCTTCTGTCATTCCTTGACGCTTACTCAGGATACCACCAGATCTTTATGACAAAACAAGACCAAGAGAAGACCGCGTTCATCACCCCATGTGGTACGTATTGCTTTATGCGAATGCCTTTCTGGTTGAAGAGCGGTGGTTCGACATTTGCAAGAGCAGTCCAAATTGGTTTTGAACCTCAACTACATAGAAATATGGAAGCTTATATGGATGACATAGTGGTCAAAACCAAGGACAGGGAAACACTCATACAAGATTTAGAAGAGACGTTTGCAAATTTGCACAAGATCAACCTCAAGATGAACCCTGAGAAGTGTTTCTTCGGTGTTCCGTTCGGCAAACTTCTCGGGTTCTTTGTGTCACAGCGTGTGATCGAGGCGAATCCAGACAAGATCAAGACCATTGAGCAGATCGAGGCGCCCAGGCGGATCAAGGATGTGCATCGGCTTGTTGGCTACGTTGCCGCCATGAGCAGATTCATCTCAAAGTCTGCTGAGCACGCCCTTCCCTTTTTCAAAATCTTGAAAAAGGCGGGCCCAATGGAATGGACCCCAGAGGCCGAAGCAGCACTGCAGGATTTGAAGAAATACCTCTCCTCTACGCCAATACTGGTTGCACCTAAACCACAAGAGCTGTTGCTGTTGTATCTAGCGACAACAAATCAAGTGGTCAGTGCTGCGCTAGTGGCGCAGAGAGAATCAATCTTGAAGTGATAGCAGCGCGAGAACTAACGATGGCAAGACAGGCGCTTGACGAATCTGATGTCACTAGAGCAGAAGCGACGCAACCAAATGAAGTAGTGCAGAAGAAGAAGATGATGCAGCACCCGGTTTACTTTGTCAGCTCCCTCTTGCAGGGGGCTAGATCAAGGTACTCCGGTGTGCAGAAATTGCTCTTCGGCCTCCTTATGGCCTAGAGGAAGCTGCGTCATTACTTCCAAGCACATGAAATCACCGTCGTCACCTGCCTCCCATTGCAACAGATATTGCATAACCCAGATGCAACCGGGAGGATTGTGGAATGGGCCTTGGAACTGTCGAGCTTTGGTTAGAAGTTTGAAAGCACTACGACAATCCAGAGTAGAGTCTTGGTAGAATTCATTGCAGAATGGACCTCAACGCCCGACGAAGAGATCCAGTAGACCACTCTCCCTGGCAAGGAAACAAGTCGCGACTGGATTATGTACTTTGACGGGGCTTTCTCACAGTGCTGGTGTGCTGCTTGTTGCACCCACCGGAGAACACCTCAAGTATGTAGTCCAGATGCACTTTCCCAGGGAGATATCAACGAACAACACTGCCGAATACGAGGGGTTGCTTGCTGGTCTCAGGATCACGACAGACCTTGGAATCCAGAAGCTCATCGTCAGGGGAGATTCACAGCTTGTCGTCAAGCAAGCTAACAAGGATTATCAAAGCCCGTTGATGGAGGCCTACATAGATGAAGTGAGGAAGCTGGAGCAGCATTTTGAAGGTATACAAGCGGAGCATGTCCCCCCAGTGGAGAACGGCATCACCGACTACTTGTCAAAACGCGCGGCCCTCAAACTGCCTGTGGAACTAGGTACCTTTGTGCTTCAATTAACTCAACCATCCATTGCACCATCGATAGAGCAGAACAAGCGGAGGAAATCAGGCCCCGGCAAGTACTTTCCCGCCTAGCTCCCAGGAGCCGCCGGCAAAGATGTTGCCAAGGACACTGAGCCTACCGTGGGGCAACAGATTCCGGCAGGACGTCCAGCCCTAGTCGTAGAGACAGCCGCTACCATGGCGGAGGAGATGCCTTTAGTCCTTGCCGTCGAGCTCCGGCATGGGCACAACATACCGTTCGATTCCTCCAAACAGGGGAGCTTCCTGAAGAGTAGGAAGAAGAAGAGAAAGTAGCCCGTCAGTCTGCCATGTATCAGTTCATCGATGACGTTCTATACAGAAAAAGGCCGAACGGTGTGAAATTGAAGTGCATTCCCCGGGAGGAAGGACTGGAGCTTTTGGCAGAGATACACGGGGGCATATGTGGCTCCCACATAGGGTCAAGGGACCTCGCCGGCAAGGCATTACCGCAAGGTTTCTTCTGGCCCACTGCCCTCCAGGATGCAACAACACTAGTACCCAAGTGTGAAGCGTGTCAGTTCCATTCAAAGAAGCTTCATCAACCATCTACAGCTCTCCAAACAATCCCTCTTTCCTGGCCATTCTCGGTCTGGGGGCTTGACATACTAGGCCCCTTTCCCCATGCCGTCGGGGGCTTTGAGTACTTGTACGTTGCAATCAACAAGTTCACAAAGTGGCCGGAAGTGGAAGCAGTGAGGAAGGTGACAGCGCAGTCAGCCGTCAAGTTCTTCAAGGGGCTAGTCTGCCGTTTTGGTGTGCCAAACAGGGTCATCACCGACAACGGCATGCAGTTCACAAGTCGCACCTTCATGCAGTACATCCAAGATCTCGGTAGCAAGGTCTGTTTTGCCTCTGTTGCACATACACGAAGCAATGGCCAAGCAGAGAGGGAAAATGATGAAGTATTGCGAGGCCTCCGGACAAGGACTTTTGACAGGCTACACAAGTGCGGAAGACGCTGGATTGATGAATTGCCGGCGGTTCTTTGGTCAATCAGAACGACACCAAATCGAGCCATCGGCCAAGCACCCTTCTCCCTCGTTTACGGGGCAGAAGCAGTTCTCCCCACAGAACTCACGTACGGTTCACCCCGAGTACTCGCTTATGATGAGCTTGAGCAAGAGCAATTGCGGCAAGATGACGCAACGCTCCTCGAGGAAGATCGTCTTCGGGTGGCTGTGCGAGCAGCGCGCTACCGGCAAGCCTTGCGCCGCTACCAGGTTCATGCCCGAAGCTTTGAGGAAGGCGACCTTGTTCTTCGGCGTGTTCAGTCGGCCAAGAATTCCAACAAGTTGATGCCAAAGTGGCAAGGCCCTTATCGGGTAATGCGAGTTACCAGGCCTGGCGCAGTCCGCCTGGAGACCGAAGATGGTATTCCAGTGAGCAACTCCTGGAACATCGAACATCTTCGTAAGTTTTACCCATAAGGCGCGGTTGCCGGGCCCCCAGCAGACCACCTTTTTGTGCAAGCCTTGCCGGCAAGGCATGTAACCCTTTGTACAAAGCCAGGCGCATACCCTGAGCATAAATAAATCAAGCGCTGGCACCCTAAGTTTTAGCATGCATGCTAGGTTGAGTCTCTCTCTGTTAGGGTTGATAGTGCTTAGCGGCGACTAACCCTAGCATAGAGGTCGAGTATGCATCTCTCTGTTCCTTCCCGTCCTTTTTGGTTCGCAGGGTGCATGGACATTTCTGCTGAGCTGTTTGGAAGAAAGAGAACAAGCCGACGCCCCGATCCCGACAAGCCAAGGTTGCCGGGGGCTGCAGATCCAAAGATCCGACCACGGCAAGCCAAGATTACCAGGGGCTGCAAAATCAGATAAGTCTTTCATCCCCCACTCCGTGCTTCCGTATGAAACTTGGACATGCGAGACTTCGCTCACTCTTATACCATCATGCTCCCTCTTTCCTGTGTCCAAAAACCTTACTTTGGGCCAGAACTTGGTCATAGCGCGGTGGGAAAGGAATGGGCGAAGGGCCCAATCCTACATCGCCCCTACCTCTGCCAAGGGCATGAGTGTAGTCGAGCTATAGAGCAGGAGGATGGCAAGGTATGTTGCTGGGTTACAATGTTTATCTTAAGATGACGAGGACTCGTTCCTTGGTGCGGGCCTCGCTGATACGTCTCCAACGTATCTATAATTTTTTATTGCTCCATACTATATTATATATTGTTTTGGACTATATTGGTCTTTATTTTCCACTTTTATATTATTTTTGGGACTGACCTATTAACCGGAGGCCCAGCCCGAAATTGCTGTTTTTTGCCTATTTGATGTTTTGAAGAAACGGAATATCAAGCGAGTCCAAACGGAATGAAATCTTGAGAACGTGATTTTCTCATCGGATAAGACCCAGAGACTTGGACCCTCCGTCAAGAAAGCTACGAGGCGGCCACGAGGTGGGCGCTCCCCTGTGGCATGCCCCCGCCTCGTGGGCCCCAATCTCAGCCGACATACTCCTTCCTCTTATATATACCTCACGCACTAACAGATCGATCACGGAGCCAAAAAACTAATTCCACTGCCGCAACTTTCTGTATCCACGAGATCCCATCTTGGGGCCTGTTCTGGAGCTCCGCCGGAAGGGGATTCCACCATGGAGGGCTTCTACATCATCACCATAGCCTCTCTGGTGAAGTGTGAGTAGTTTACCTCAGACCTTCGGGTCCATAGTTAGTAGCTAGATGGCTTCTTCTCTCTTTTTGGATCTCAATACAATGTTCTCCCCCTCTCTCGTGGAGATCTATTCGATGTAATCTTCTTTTTGCGGGGTGTTTATTGAGACCGATGAATTGTGGGTTTATGATCAAGATTATCTATGAGCAATATATGAATCTTTTTTGAATTCTTTTATGTATGATTGAGTTATCTTTGCAAGTCTCTTCGAATTATCCGTTTGGTTTGGCCAACTAGATTGGTAGTTCTTGCAATGGGAGAAGTGTTTAGCGTTGGGTTCAATCTTGCGGTGTCGTTACCCAGTGACAGAAAGGGTTGCAAGGCATGTATTATATTGTTGCCATCGAGGATAAAAAGATGGGGTATTTATCATATTGCATGAATTTATTCCTCTACATCATTTCATCTTGCTTAATGCGTTACTCTGTTTTCATTAACTTAATACTCTAGATGCATGCTAGATAGCAGTCGATGAGTGGAGTAATAGTAGTAGATGCAGGCAAGAGTCGGTCTACTTGTCTCGGACGTGATGCCTATATACATGATCATACCTAGATATTCTCATAACTATGCTCAATTCTGTCAATTGCTCAATAGTAATTCGTTCACCCGCCGTAAAATACTTATCCTCTTGAGAGAAGCCACTAGTGAAATCTATGGCCCCTGGGTCTATTTTCATCATATTAATCTTCCTACGCTTTATTATATCTTTTCTCTTTACTTTGCCTTTTATTTTACTTTGCATATTTATACCAAAAAATACCAAAAATATTATCTATCATCTCTATCAGATCTCACTCTCATAAGTGACCGTGAAGGGATTGACAACCCCTATTCGCGTTGGTTGCGAGGAGTTATTTGCTTTGTGTAGGTAAGACGGACTTGCGCGTGGCCTCCTACTGGATTGATACCTTGGTTCTCAAAAACTGAGGGAAATACTTACGCTACTCTGCTGCATCATCCTCTCCTCTTCGGGGAAAACCAACACAATCTCAAGACGTAGCAAGAAGGATTTCTGGCGCCATTGCTGGGGAGTCTACGTAAAAGTCAACATACCAAGTACCCTTCACAATCCCTTGTCTCTCACATTACATTATTTGCCATTTGCCTCTCGTTTTCCTCTCCCCCACTTCACCCTTGCAGTTTTATTCGCCCTCTCTTTCCCAATCGCCTCTTCTCTTTTCTCTTGCCTTTTTCTGTTTGCTCGTGTGTTGGATTGCTTGCTTGTCACTATGGCTCAAGATAATACCAAATTGTGTGACTTTACCAATACCAACAATAATGATTTCCTTAGCACTCTGATTTCTCCTCTTGCCAATACTGAATCGTGTGAAATCAATGCTGCTTTATTGAATCTTGTTATGAAAGATCAATTCGCCGGCCTTCCTAGTGAAGATGCCGCTACTCATTTAAATAGCTTCGTGGATTTATGTGATATGAAAAAGAATAAAGATGTTTAAAATGATGTTGTTAAATTGAAGCTATTTCCTTTTTCGCTTAGAGATCGTGCTAAAGCTTGGTTTTCGTCTTTGCCTTAAAATAGTATTGATTCTTGGAACAAGTGCAAAGATGCTTTTATCTCTAAGTATTTTCCTCCCGCTAAGATCATCTCCCTTAGGAACGATATTATGAATTTTAAGCAACTTGATCATGAACATGTTGCACAAGCTTGGGGGAGAATGAAATTAATGATACGTAATTGCCCTACTCATGGTTTAAACTTGTGGATGATTATACAAAAAAATTATGCCGGATTGAATTTTGCTTCTAGAAACCTTTTAGATTTGGCCGCGGGAGGCACTTTTATGGAAATCACTTTAGTAGATGCTACTAAACTCCCAGATAATATTATGGTTAATTATTCTCAATGGCACACTGAAAGATCTACTAATAAAAAAGTGCATGCGATAGAAGAAATTAATGTTTTGAGTGGAAAGATGGATGAACTTATGAAATTATTTGCTACTAAGAGTGTTTCTTCTGATCCTAATGATATGCCTTTGTCTACTTTGATTGAGAATAATAATGAATCTATGGATGTGAATTTTGTTGGTAGGAATAATTTTGGTAACAACGCATATAGAGGGAATTTTAATCCTAGGCCCTATCCTAGTAGTCCTTCTAATAATTATGGAAATTCCTACAACAACTCTTATGGAAATTTTAATAAGATGCCTTCTGAATTTGAGAATAGTGTTAAAGAGTTTATGATTTCACAAAAGAATTTTAATGCTTTGCTTGAAGAGAAATTACTTAAAGTTGATGAATTGGCTAGGAACGTTGATAGAATTTCTCTTGATGTTGATTCTTTAAAGCTTAGATCTATTCCTCCTAAGCATGATATCAATGAGTCTCTCAAAGCCATGAGAACTTCCATTGATGAGTGCAAGGAAAGAACCGCTAGGATGCGTGCTATGAAAGATGCCTTTATTAAAGTGTGTTCTTCCAATTTCCATGAAAATCAAGATGAAGGTCTAAAAGTCATTGATGTGTCTCCCATTAAATCTTTGTTTTGCAATATGAATCTTGATAATGATGAGATTGAATATGAGTCACCTTTACCTAGAAGGCGTTCTAAGAATTCAGAGCTTTTAGAGTATGATGCTAAAATTGATAAAAGTGGGATTGACGAAAGTAAAACCCACTATTTTGGATTTCAAGGAATTTAATTATCAAAGTTGCTCTTTAATTGATTGTATTTCCTTGTTACAATCCGTGCTAAATTCTACGCATGCTTATAGTCAAAATAAAGCATTTACTAAACATATCATTGATGCCTTGATGCAATCTTATGAGGAAAAACTTGAGTTGGAAGTTTCCATCCCGAGAAAACTTTATGATGAGTGGGAACCAACTATTAAAATTAAGATTAAGGATCATGAATTTTATGCTTTATGTGATTTGGGTGCTAGTGTTTCCACTATTCCCAAAACTTTGTGTGATTTGCTAGATTTCCGTGATTTTGATGAATGCTCTCTAAACTTGCACCTTGCGGATTCCACTATTAAGAAACCTATGGGAAGAATTAATGATTTTCTTATTGTTTAAAATAGGAATTATGTGCCCGTAGATTTTATCGTTCTTGATATAGATTGCAATCCTTCATGTCCTATTATTCTTGGTAGACCTTTCCTTAGAACGATTGGTGCAATTATTGATGTGAAGGAAGGGAGTATTAGATTCCAATTCCCATTAAAGAAAGGCATGGAACACTTCCTTAGGAAGAAAATAAAATTACCATATGAATCTATTATGAGAGCCACCTATGGATTGCCCACCAAAGATGGCAATACCTAGATATATCCTTGATTTTATGCCTAGCTAGGGGCGTTAAACGATAGCGCTTGTTGGGAGGCAACCCAATTTTATTTTTAGTTTTTTTTGTTTTTGTTTCTGTTTAGGAATAAATAATCCATATACCTTATGTTTAGATGTGGTTTAATGTTTTAATTAGTGTTTGTGCCAAGTTAAACCTATAGGATCTTCTTGGATAATAGTTATTTGATCTTGCTGTAATTTCCAGAAACTTTCGGTTCACGAAAACAATTGTTAAAAATCACAAGAACATGATAAAATAGTGATTCTAATTGCTGATGATCAATAAACAAATTTCCTAGGTCTTCCTATTTTGGCTGAATTTTTGGAGTTCCAGAAGTTTGCGTTAGTTACAGATTACTACAGACTGTTCTGTTTTTGACAGATTCTGTTTTTCGTGTGTTGTTTGCTTATTTTGATGAATCTATGGCTAGTAAAATAGTTTATGATCCATAGAGAAGTTGGAATACAGTATGTTTAACACCAATATAAATAAAGAATGAGTTCATTACAGTTTCTTGAGGTGATATTTTGTTTTCTTTCGCTAACGGAGCTCACGAGATTTCTGTTGAGTTTTGTGTTGTGAAGTTTTCAAGTTTTGGGTGAATTTTTTTTGATGAATTATGGAACAAGGAGTGGCAAGATCCTAAGCTTGGGGATTCCCATGGCACCCCCAAGATAATCCAAGGACACCAAAAATTCAAAGCTTGGGGATGCCCCGGAAGGCATCCCCTCTTTCGTCCACTTCCATCGGTACCTTTACTTGGAGCTATATTTTTATTCACCACATGATATGTGTTTTGCTTGGAGCGTCTTGTATTATTTGTGTCTTTGATTGTTAGTTTACCACAATCATCCTTGCTGTACACACCTTTTGAGAGAGCCATACATGAATTGGAATTTGTTAGAATACTCTATGTGCTTCACTTATATCTTCTGAGCTTTATAGTTTTGCTCTAGTACTTCACTTATATCTTTTAGAGCACGGTGGTGGATTTGTTTTAAAGAAACTATTGATCTCTCATGCTTCACTTAGATTATTTTGAGAGTCTTAACTAGCATGGTAATTTGCTTAAAATAATAATATGCTTGGTATTCAAGATTTGTAAAACTTTCTTTTGAGTGCGTTGAATACTAAGAAAAGTTTGATGCTTGATACTTGTTTTGAGATATGGAGGTGATAATATCAAAGTCGTGCTAGTTGAGTAGTTGTGAATTTGAGAAATGCTTGTGTTGAAGTTTGCAAGTCCCGTAGCATGCACGTATGGTAAACGTTATGTAACAAATTTGAAACATGAGGTGTTATTTGATTGTCTTCCTTATGAGTGGCGGTCGGGGACGATTGATGGTCTTTTCCTACCAATCTATCCCCCTAGGAGCATGCGCGTAGTGATTTGGTTTTTGATAGCTTGTAGATTTTTGCAATAAGTATGTGAGTTCTTTATGACTAATGTTGAGTCCATGGGTTATACGCACTCTTACCCCTCCATCATTGCTAGCCTCTTCGGTACCGTGCATTGCCCTTTCTCACATTGAGAGTTGGTGCAAACTTCGCCGGTGCATCCAAACCCCGTGATATGATACGCTCTTTCACACATAAACCTCCTTATATCTTCCTCAAAACATCCACCATACCTACCTATTATGGCATTTCCATAGCCATTCCGAGATATATTGCCATGCAACTTTCCACCATACCGTTCTTCATGACACATTCATCATTGTCATATTGCTTAGCATGATCATGTAGTTGACATAGTATTTGTGGCAAAGCTACCGTTCATAATTGTTTCACACATGTCACTCTTGATTCATTGCATATCCCGGAACACCGCCGGAGGCATTCATATAGAGTCATACTTTGTTCTAGTATTGAGTTGTAATCATTGAGTTGTAAATAAATAGAAGTGTGATGATCATCATTTTCTAGAGCATTGTCCCAAAAAAGGAGAAAGGCCAAAGAAAAAAAAGGAAGGCCCAAAAAAATATATAAAATAAAAAGGGGCAATGTTACTATCTCTTTTTCCACACTTGTGCTTCAAAGTAGCACCATGTTCTTCATATAGCGAGTCTCATATATTGTGCTTCAAAGTAGCACCATGTTTTTCATATAGAGAGTTTCATATGTTGTCACTTTCATATACTAGTGGGAATTTTTCATTATAGAACTCGGCTTTTATATTCCAACGATGGGCTTCCTCAAATGCCCTAGATCTTCGTGAGCAAGCAAGTTGGATGCACATCCACTTAGTTTCTTTTGTTGAGCTTCCATACATTTATAGCTCTAGTGCATCCGTTGCATGGCAATCCCTACTCCTTGCATTAACATCAATTGATGGGCATCTCCATAGCCTGTTGATTAGCCTCGTTGATGTGAGACCTTCTCCTTTTTTGTCCTCTCCACATAACCCCCATCATTATATTCTATTCCACCCATAGTGCTAGGTCCATGGCTCGCGCTCATGTATTGCATGAAGGTTTATAAGTTTGAGATTACTAGAGTATGGAACAATTGCTTGGCTTGTCATCGGGGTTGTGCATGATGAGAGCATTCTTGTGTGACAAAAATGGAACATGACTAAACTATATGATTTTGTAGGGATGAACTTTCTTTGGCCATGTTATTTTGAGAAGACATAATTGCTTAGTTAGTATGCTTGAAGTATTATTATTTTTATGTCAATATGAACTTTTGTCTTGAATCTTTCGGATCTGAATATTCATACCACAATTAAGAAGAGTTACATTGAAATTATGCCAAGTAGCACTCCGCATCAAAAATTCTCTTTTTATCATTTACCTACTCGAGGACGAGCAGGAATGAAGCTTGGGGATGCCTGATACGTGTCCAACCTATCTATAATTTTTGATTGCTCCATGCTATATTATCTATTATTTTGGACTATATTGGGCTTTATTTTCCACTTTTATATTATTTTTGGGACTAACCTATTAACCGGAGGCCCAGCCCAGAATTGTTGTTTTTTTTCCTATTTCAGTGTTTCGAAGAAATGGAATATCAAACGGAGTCCAAACGGAATGAAATCTTCGGGAACGTGATTTTCTCATCGGATAAGACCCAGGAGACTTGGACCCTCCGTCAAGAAAGCTACAAGGCGGCCACGAGGGTGGAGGGCGCGCCCCCTGCCTCGTGGGCCCCCCGAAGCTCCACCGACGTACTCCTTCCTCCTATATATACCTATGTACCCCCAACAGACCAGATACGGAGCCAAAAACCTAATTCCACCGCCGCAACTTTCTCAGATCCACGAGATCCCATCTTGGGGCCTGTTAGGAGTTCACGGGAAGGGGATTCCACCATGGAGGGCTTCTGCATCATCACCATAGCCTCTCCGATGAAGTGTGAGTAGTTTACCTCAGACCTTCGGGTCCATAGTTAGTAGCTAGATGGCTTCTTCTCTCTTTTTGGATCTCAATACAATGTTCTCCCCCTCTCTCGTGGAGATCTATTCGATGTAATCTTCTTTTTGCAGTGTGTTTGTTGAGACCGATGAATTGTGGGTTTATGATCAAGATTATCTATGAGCAATGTTTGAATCTTTTCTGAATTCTTTTATTTATGATTGAGTTATCTTTGCAAGTCTCTTCAAATTATCCGTTTGGTTTGGCCAACTAGATTGGTAGTTCTTCCAATGGGAGAAGTGTTTAGCTTTGGGTTCAATCTTGCGGTGTCGTTACCCAGTGACAGAAAGGGTTGCAAGGCACGTATTGTATTGTTGCCATCGAGGATAACCAGATGGGGTATTTATCATATTGCATGAATTTATTCCTCTACATCATGTCATCTTTCTTAAGGCGTTACTCTGTTTTCATTAACTTAATACTCTAGATGCATGCTGGATAGCGGTTGATGAGTGGAGGAATAGTAGTAGATGCAGGTAGGAGTCGGCCTACTTGTCTTGGACGTGATGCCTATATACATGATCATACCTAGATATTCTCATAACTATGCTCAATTTTGTCAATTGCTCAACAGTAATTCGTTCACCCGCCGTAAAATACTTATGCTCTTGAGAGAAGCCACTAGTGAAATCTATGCCCCCCGGGTCTATTTTCATCATATTAATCTTCCTACGCTTTATTATTGGTTTTCTCTTTACTTTGCCTTTTATTTTACTTTGCATCTTTATACCAAAAAATACCAAAAATATTATCTATCATCTCTATCAGATCTCACTCTCGTAAGTAACCGTGAAGGGATTGACAACCCCTATTCGCGTTGGTTGCGAGGAGTTATTTGCTTTGTGTAGGTACGAGGGAGTTGCGCATGGCCTCCTACTAGATTGATACCTTGGTTCTCAAAAACTGAGAAATACTTACGCTACTCTGCTGCATCATCCTCTCCTCTTCGGGGAAAACCAACGCAAGCTTAAGACGTAGCACTCGCCCATGCGCAAAAGAAGCCCGGGAAACACCCTTCTCTTCATTAATACTTTGTTAACAAGTACAATTCATACGGAATGCATACATGAGCAAGGGGGTTAGAAGGTTTAAATCTACAAAGGCTCGTAGGCTTAAAAACTGGAAAAAAAGATAAGGTGCATGTAATCCCTTTCTTGTCCCTCTCCTCAGGAAATAAAACAAGAAGGCAAAAGGGCAAAAGGAGTGCCTAGGCGAGGTACGAGCAGCAGAAGACACCAAGAGAACATCCAGGTGGCCGCCCCGAAGAGGGCTGGTGATGATGGTGCCCGGAGAAGAGCCAAAAGATGAGGCAGCGGGCCGGCAATACGAGAGGAAGGCGTCGGTGCCCGCGTACTCCGATTTGACGGCCCGCCACCTGCCTTCTTTGTCTTCTTCGGCCTTCCCTCACCAGCCGCCCAAGGAGGTGACCCCGAGAAGTTCAAGGAGCTGGCGAGGCAGATGATGGTGCTGCCGGCGTCGCTCGGGGACGGCGTGTCTGACGCCTAGTCGGACCCGTCATCCTCTCGCCCGCTACCATCGTCGCCGCTGTCCTCCCCATCACTGTCACTCGAGGAGGAGCTTTCGTCGTCGGTCGAGCTCTCCGTGCAGCACCCTAGCCTGTGTCCCGAGCGCCTGAAGACCTTGACGGAGAGCAAGTCGCTCTTCGCTAACTTGAAGCAGAGGACATGTCCCTCCATCAAGAAGTGAGCATGCGCAAAGGTTTCCCAATCCTGACAGAGAAGCATTACATGAGGGGCGGGGAACCTTGTGTACGCCCACAAGGCGCCATGGCAACACCCCTTCATGCGAAGCCTCAACCTCGGTGGCTGGTCGACCTCCAGCACCCTCGCAAACGCTTCAGGAAGACGGAGGCGGCTGCGCGGCGGCTCGCGCAGCTACAGAATGAACTCCAGCGCTGTGTCCCTGACATGGCCGCTCGGTGAAGCAGGAGGGAACGACAGAGGAGCTGGAGATGGAGATGATGACGACGTAGGTGTCTCCCGTCCACGCCCACCACTGCCTCGACCACCTCGTCGACCGCGGCCCTGGCCGGCGCCTCTGCCTCTAGCGTGGCCTTCATCTTGGGCGTCCGGCTCTTGTTTGACCGCCGCTTCCCTCTGGCGGGAGGAAGACCTGGTCGCCCCCGCAGGGGCACGGCCTCAACCATGCCCTCTCGCCATGACAAAGAGAAGAGAAGGGATCATACTGGGAGAAGATCGGTGCGAGAAAACGTTGTCCCTCTCCCCTTATATAGAGGGACGAGGCCGAACGGGCCTGAGCGCGACCACCCCAATCGACCAACCCAACTGCCGAACGCACAAGGGGACGGGACCAACCCGCTGCTCCAATCAGCCGCGCCCGGCCCCCCGCCCCAGCATTAAAACCCACGCCTTCTGTGTCCACCTCCTGCCCTTCCCGACGCATGGAAGACACGTGGCGGCCGAGCCAAGATTAGGATGGAAAGTGGAACGACCATTTTGCGCCCCGTGATTGGGGGGCGCGGAGGCATGATGGCCACGACCCAAGTCCACTTAGTAAATGAGCCGCGACTCTGCGGCTTCCTCTGTTTTTATGAGGAGAACACGGACCGCCTCTTTACTATTGAAACCATGGAATGACGCAATGTCTGTGTACAAAAAAGAGGGGGGTGTTTTTGTACCCCTATACCTATGCACGGGCAGTCGGAGCCACGCCTACGGTCACGCCAAGAAGAACAGGGGAGGTGAGCCAAGGTAAGACCAAAGCCCAAGATAATAAGAGCAACGCCAAGGCCAAGACCACAAAGAGTAGAGGGACGAAGCAGGTTCCCCCTGAAGGAAATATGCCCTAGAGGCAATAATAAAGTTATTATTTATTTCCTTATACCATGATAAATGTTTATTATTCATGCTAGAATTGTATTAACCGGAAACATAATACATGTGTGAATATATAGACAAACAGTATGTCACTAGTATGCCTCTACTTGACTAGCTTGTTAATCAAAGATGGTTATGTTTCCTAACCATGAACAAGGAGTTGTTATTTGATTAACAAGGTCACATCATTAGTTGAATGATCTGATTGACATGACCCATTCCGTTAGCTTAACACTTGATCGTTTAGTATGTTAATGCTTTCTTCATGACCCATACATGTTCACTGTAACTATGAGATTATGCAACTCCGTTTACGAAGGAACACTTTGGTACTACCAAACGTCTAACGAATCGGGTGATTATAAAGGAGTACTACAGGTGTCTCCAAAGGTACTTGTTGGGTTGGCGTATTTCGAGATTAGGTTTTGTCACTCCGATTGTCGGAGAGGTATCTCTAGGCCTTCTCGGTAATACACATCACTTAAGCCTTGCAAGCATTACAACTAATGAGTTAGTTGTGAGATGATGTATTACGAACGAGTAAAGAGACTTACCGATAACGAGATTGAACTAGGTATTGGATAACGACGATCGAATCTCGGATAAGTAACATACCGATGACAAAGGAACAACGTATGTCGTTATGCGGTTTGACCGATAAAGATCTTCAGAGAATATGTAGGAACCAATATGGGCATCCAGGTTCCGCTATTGGTTATTGACCGAGAATGGTTCTAGGTCATGTCTACATAGTTCTCGAACCCGTAGGGTCCGCACGCTAACGCTTCGATGATGTTCATTATGAGTTTATAAGTATTGATGCACGAAGGTTGTTCGAGTCCCAGATGTGATCGCGGACATGACGAGGAGTCTCGAAATGGTCGAGACATAAAGATTGATATATTGAAGCCTACATTTGGACATCGGAAGTGTTCCGAGTGAAATCGAAATTTATCGGAGTACCGGAGGTTACCGAACCCCAGGAACTACATGGGCCATAGTGGGCCTTGGAGGAAAGGAGAAAGGGCCAGCCCTAGGTGGCGCGCCCCCCTTCCCTAGTCCTATTAGGACTAGGAAAGGTGGGCCGCCCCCTCTCTCTCTTTCCCTCCGAATCCTAATCCAACTAGGATTGGAGGGGAATCCTACTCCCGGAGGAGTAGGACTCCTTGTCGCCTCCCCTTGGGCGGCCACCTCCCCTTGGCTCCTTTATATCACGGGGCAGGGGGCACCCCATGACACACAAGTTGATCTACGGATCTTTCCTTAGCCGTGTGCGGTGCCCCTTCCACCATATTCCACTTGGTCATATCGTCAGAGCTTAGGCGAAGCCCTGCGCTGGAGAAGTCATATCGTCGCGAGCTTAGGCGAAGCCCTGCGTCGGTGGAGCATCAACATCGTCACCACGCCGTCGTCTTGACGGAACTCATCCCGACACTTTGCTGGATCGAGTCCGGGATCGCCATCGAGCTGAACGGTGCAGAACTCGGAGGTGCCGTGACGCTCGGTGCTTGGATCGGTCGGATCGTGAAGACGTCGACTACATCAACCGCGTTGATATAACGCTCCGCTTTCGGTCTCACGAGGGTGCGTGGGCGGACACTCTCCCTCTCGCTGCTATGCCATCACCATGGTCTTGCGTGATCGTAGGAAATTTTTGAAATTACTCGTTCCCCAACAAAGGGCATCCGAGCCTGGTTTTATGCGTTGATGTCATGTGCACGAGTAGAACACAAGTGAGTTGTGGACGATACAAGTCATACTGCCTACCAGCATGTCATACTTTGGTTCAGCGGTATTGTGAGATGAAGCGCCCGGACCGACATTACGCGTGACGCTTACGCGAGACTGGTTTCACCGCTCGAGCACTCGTTGCATAAAGGTGACCGGCGGGTGTCTCTCTCTCACTTTAGTTGAATCGAGTGTGGCTACGCCCGGTCCTTGAGAAGGTTAAACGGAGTCTATTTGACGAAGTATCGTTGTGTTTTGATGCGTGGGTAAGAACGGTTCTTGCTCAGCCCGTAGCAGCCACGTAAAACTTGCAACAACAAAGTAGAGGACGTCTAACTTGTTTTTGCGGGGCATGTTGCGATGTGATATGGTCAAGACGTGATGCTATATTTTATTGTATGAGATGATCATGTTTTGTAACCGAGTTATCGGCAATCGGCAGGAGCCATATGGTTGTCGCTTATTGTATGAAATGCAACGCCATGTAATTGCTTTACTTTATCACTAAGGAGTAGCGATAGTCGAGAAGCAATAGTTGGCGAGGCGACAATGATGCTACGATGGAGATCAAGGTGTCGCGCCGGTGACGATGGTGATCATGACGGTGCTTGGCGATGGAGATCACAAGCACAAGATGATGATGACCATATCATATCACTTATATTGATTGCATGTGATGTTTATCCTTTATGCATCTTATCTTGCTTTGATTGACGGTAGCATTATAAGATGATCTCTCACTAAAATTATCAAGAAGTGTTCTCCTCAGTATGCACCGCTGCCAAAGTTCGTAGTACCCGGACACCACGTGATGATCGGGTGTGATAAGTTCTCGTCCATCTACAACGGGTGCAAAACAGTTGCACACGCGGAATACTCAGTTAAACTTGACGAGCCTAGCATATAACAGATATGGCCTCGAACACGGAGACCGAAAGGTCGAGCGTGAATCATATAGTAGATATGATCAACATAGTGATGTTCACCATTGAAACTACTCCGTCTCACGTGATGATCGGACATGGTTTAGTTGATTTGGATCACGTGATCACTTAGATGACTAGAGAGATGTCTGTCTAAGTGGGAGTTTATTAATATGATTAATTGAACTTAAATTTATCATGAACTTAGTACTGATAGTATTTTGCTTGTCTATGTTTACTGTAGATAGATGGCTCGTGCTGTTGTTCCGTTGAATTTTAATGCGTTCCTTGAGAAAGCTAAGTTGAAAGATGATGGTAGCAATTACACGGACTGGGTCCAGAACGAGGATTATCCTCATTGCTGCACGTAAAAATTACGTCTGGAAGCACCGGGGGTGACGAGCTCTGCTGCGAGATGCCGAGCCGAAGTTGTGAACGTCTGGCAAAGCAAAGCTGATGACTACTCAATAGTTGTGAGATGATGTATTACGGAACGAGTAAAGAGACTTACCGGTAACGAGATTGAACTAGGTATTGGATACCGACGATCGAATCTCGGATAAGTAACATACCGATGACAAAGGGAACAACGTATGTCGTTATGCGGTTTGACCGATAAAGATCTTCGTAGAATATGTAGGAACCAATATGGGCATCCAGGTTCCGCTATTGGTTATTGACCGAGAATGGTTCTAGGTCATGTCTACATAGTTCTCGAACCCGTAGGGTCCGCACGCTTAACGCTTCGATGACAGCTTCATTATGAGTTTATAAGTATTGATGCACCAAGGTTGTTCGAGTCCCGGATGTGATCACGGACATGACGAGGAGTCTCGAAATGGTCGAGACATAAAGATTGATATATTGAAGCCTACATTTGGACATCGGAAGTGTTCCGAGTGAAATCGAATTTACTGAGTACCGGAGGTTACCGGAACCCCAGGGAACTACATGGGCCATAGTGGGCCTTGGAGGAAAGGAGAAAGGGCCAGCCCTAGGTGGCGCGCCCCCTTCCCTAGTCCTATTAGGACTAGGAAAGGTGGGCCGCCCCCTCTCTCTCTTTCCCCTCCGAATCCTAATCCAACTAGGATTGGAGGGGAATCCTACTCCCGGAGGGAGTAGGACTCCTTGTGTGCCTCCCCTTGGGCGGCCACCTCCCCTTGGCTCCTTTATATCACGGGGCAGGGGCACCCCATGACACACAAGTTGATCTACGGATCTTTCCTTAGCCGTGTCGGTGCCCCTTCCACCATATTCCACTTCGTCATATCGTCAGCAGAGCTTAGGCGAAGCCTGCGCCGGAGAAGTCATATCGTCATGGAGCTTAGGCGAAGCCCTGCGTCGGTGGAGCATCAACATCGCCACCACGCCGTCGTCTTGACGGAACTCATCCCGACACTTTGCTGGATCGGAGTCCGGGATCGTCATCGAGCTGAGCGTGTGTAACTTCGGAGGTGCCGTGACGTTCGGTGCTTGGATCGGTCGGATCGTGAAGACGTCACGACTACATCAACAGCGTTGATATAACGCTTCGCTTTTCGGTCTCGAGGGTGCGTGGGCGGACACTCTCCCCTCTCGTTGCTATGCCATCACCATGGTCTTGCGTGATCGTAGGAATTTTTTTGAAATTACTACGTTCCCCAACACCCCCGGCAAGACCCTTGCCGGGGCAGCCTCAGCAGCCCCGGCAAGATCCTTGCCAGGACAGCTCACCCCACACCAACAGAGCGAGCCACCCTTGATCCCACGGTCCCCGACGCCATCATCCACGTTGGACCAGGGCTCAGGAGGCACCTCCATGGTGGCATGCAAATCTTTGTGACGACATATTCAAGATCAGATGAGGATTAGAAGACGACGATCCTCCGCAAGATCCTTGCCGAGGAAGACCACCAGACCCCTGGCAAGGCCCTTGCCGGGGACGACAGCGCGCCATGGCAAGACCCTTGCCGGGCCACCCGGCAAGGCCCTCACCAAGGACGCCAGCAGGGCCACTGCCAGGCCCATGCCAACCAAACTTCCACTACCGTTCACATGCAGCTGCCATCCCAACCAGCTGGGCGGGCACCTGCGTGGCAACATGCAGCTCCCAGGCCAACTTATCGAGCACTAGCGTGGCGGCATGCAGATCTTCGTGAAGGCTCCGCCACTGCGCCACCTCAGCTGCCTACCTACCTACATAGCACCACACGCCTCACAGGCTAGGGCGCATGTAAAAGCGAGGACGAGCGCCGACGGACGGGACGGGCCTCGCCCCCGTCCCCAATAAAGCAAGGGGACACCTAAGCTACGCATTAAATGCGTCTTGTCCTGTCTGAGCGATAAGCTCAGGGCATCAGACGCCTTTCCACCTCCTGTGTGCCACTATGGCAGCCCCTTTCGACTATAAAAGGAGGCCCATGGCATACTGGAGAAGGATTCGGCTCTTTCGAACCACGCACTGACCACAGCTAGTTCGAGAGCTCAAGAACTCTGTGAAATACACCCACCAAAGCAGGACTAGGGTTTTACGCAGCCTCGCGACCTGAACCTGGGTAAACGATCCTTGTGCTGGCTACTAACCCTGCTCTTCTCTCAACCCCGCGCCCCGGCAACCGTAGTAGGGATTCTTGTGATCCCATAGGTGTCGTTCCACACCGACATCTTTGGCGCGCCAGGCAGGGGCGTGCGTAGTTGTGAGAATCTGGTCTAGTAATCAGCCTAGCAGTTCTTCGTCTCCATGGTTCCTAAGAAGAAGACGGCCACGGCGGTCGGCTCGTTTGGAGCTGAACGGCCCATGCCGTCTTGGCGGCGATGGACCGTCGCAGACAGACCCGGGCATGCGTCCGTGAGCACCAAAGATCGCCATCGGTAGTCGAGCACGCGATCAATGTCGTTCACGCACCAGACGACCGACCACACGTCGCCGGATCCAAATACGGAGCTGGGCCCCCCGTAGGCGGCGCGGGGCCCTCCAGTGGTGTCGTTGTGCCACCTCCGGGCGGTGCAGCGACCTCCAGGACGCCCACACCGGCGACCACTGCGCGCTCTTCCCATGGTGTGCGCGCCGAGCAGCGTCACCATGTTGGTGACCCTGAGCACCGCCGTGGGAAGAGCCCCGTGCATCGTCCGCAGGATGAAGGGGTTCAGCACGCCCGCCGAAGCGCTGCCGAAAATGGCACGCAGCCGCTGAGTCGTAAGGAGCTCCTTCTAATGTAGTTAGAAGTCGAAGCGCGCCACGATCCACGCTGTTGTCGCCGCCGCCCACGCCAGCAGAAGCTTTGGCGCACGCGCAACTGCTCCTCGACTTCCCTCCTGCTGCGGAGAAGCTTGCCGAGTGGAGGGCCACCATACGGAGCCTCATCGCCGTCGCCAACAAAGACGATCCGCGACCGGCGGGACACTCGGGTCGGCGCTCCACCGAGCCACCGCATGCTGGCGCTGGGAGGACCGGGGGAGTTGCGGCCACGGTGCACTCTCCTCCTCCTCGCAGCCGCCGCGGGCGTCGGCCCGTCGTGACGACGCTTGTGATACCATCTCCATAGCGTTGTCCGACCCGCGGACCCTCCGCGACCAGCGCCAGGTCCTTCGGGAACGAGCTCACGAAGACGCTAGAACCACCGTCGAGTGCCGGCACGAAACGCGCCGCCAGTCGGACAAGCGGGCGGGACCCGCTATGGACCACCCAGCACCGGGGGCTCTGGCAGCCTACCTTACGAGGTGGGCTGCCCGGCCTTTACCCGTGAGCTACGGCAGTTCCAGTGGCCGTCCCACCGCATGTTCAAGCCCGACGTCGGCGAGAAGTACACTGGCAAGACCCATCCGCCCGAGTTCCTCAACATCTACACCATCGCGATGCAGGCTGCTGGGGCTCGCGATGACAAGGTGCTTGCCAACAATTTCCCGCTGGCGCTCAAGCCCAATGTGATGTCTTGGTTGATGCACTTGCCGGTGGATTCCATTTCTTCTTGGTCAGATCTGTGCCATGAGTTCGTTGGCGCCTTCACAGGAGGCCACCAAGCTCATGGCCAGGCCAGTGATCTGCACATCATTCCCCAGAAAGAAGGGGAAACCCTGCACAAGTATGTGCAGTACAATATCCCCGACGTTCATCCCGCCGCTGTGATTAGCGCGTTCCACCAGAACGTGCGCAATCGCAAGATGCGTGAGGAGCTGGCGATGACCAAGGTTAAGGATGTGCCGAGCTCTACATTCTGGCCGATAGGTGCGCCCGGGCTGAAGAGGGAAGGAAATAACCCGACGAAGACGCCGGCGTGGAAACTGACTCTACCGATGAAGACGCCACTACCCTGACGAAGAAGGGCTGGTGTCGCAACAGGGAACGCAAAGGCAAGGCCGTGCTTGCTGTTGAGGGGTCTGACGACACCGGTGCCGGGAAGAAGGTCAAGGCAGGCGCCTCCGACAAGGAGATTGTCAGGTGCGCCGCCTGCCAGGCCTTGGCGGCTACCGACAAGCCAGGAAGCTCCGGCAAGCAATACTGCAAGATCCACCGCACCAAGGGCCACGACCTCCAGAACTGCCGACAAGTCGAGCCGGTTGCTGAGAAGCAAAAGGCCGAGTATGAGAGGCGGGACAAGGAGATGGACCAGGACGGTGCTGAGGGATCCGACAAGAAGCGTGGCGGCCAAGGAAGCCGCCCCGGCAAGGACAGCCAGCAAGAGAGGCCCGCCCGGGGCTGCGACAAGAAACAAGAAGATGATGATCATGACGAGGACGACGAGTCTGGTGAGCAAGGGTTCCAGAAGGCTACGGAGGCCATGTGCGTCGATGGCGGCGCCTCGCTGCATACCTCTCACAGCCAGCTCAAGCAGTGGGCGCGTGATATTACAGCAGCAGAGCCATTGTTCGACGCTCAGAAGCCGTTGAAGTGGTCCAGCACGCCCCTCATCTTTGACGTCGAGGACCACCCTGACCGCACTACCGCGGTCGGGTGTTTGCCATTGTTGGTCTCACCAATGATACGCAACCTCGGGGTGAACAAGATGTTGGTTGACGGCGGGGCCGGCCTGAACCTGATCTCGCCTGTCGTGATCAAAAGGGTTCAAACCCCTAATGGAGACCTCGAGGAAACGGGCACGTTTCAAGGGGTCAATCCGGGGAGGAGCCAGCCGAAGGGAAGGGTCACACTGCCCGTGACATTTGGAGGAGAGTTGAACTATAGGACGGAGAGGATCGTCTTCGACGTGGCCGAGATCCCCTTGCCCTACAACAGGATCCTCGGCCGCCCAGTGCTGGCCAAGTTCATGGCGGCGGCACACTATGCCTACAACATGCTAAAGATGCCCGGGCCGTTGACCATCATCTCTGTCCCCTCCGACAAGAAGGACGCGCTGATTTGCGCCGACCAACTCTACCGGGAAGCAGTTGCAGCAGATGCCACCAAAGCGCCTGCTCCTGCCGCTGAAGCCCCGGGAGGGAAGAAGAAGCCCGGCAAGACCTCTCGCACCCACTCCGGCAAGCGCACCTCTTTGGAGTGTTGTGCTGCCGTCGAGGACGTGCCAGAGAGGTCTACCGGCAAGAGCAAGAGATCCAGAGCCGAGCCACAGGAGACCAAGAAGGTGTCCGCTAGGGAGGATGGCACGGGAGGGGCCTTCACCATAGGCTCCACCCTCGGCAGCAAATAGGAAGGCGCGCTTATCACCTTCCTGCGGGCGAATGCCGACATGTTTGCATGGCAAGCATCCGACATCCCCGGTGTTCCCAGGGAGGTGATTGAGCACCACCTAGATGTTTGCCCCATCTTGCGGCCAAGCGGAAGGTCGAGCAGGCTCTGGATAGGCAGGAGTTCATCACAGAGGAGATCAGGAAGCTGGAAGCGGCAGGGTTGGTGAGAGGAGTGCTCCACCCGACGTGGTTGGCCAATTCGGTAGTGGTGCGCAAGGTGAATGGGAAGTGGAGGCTGTGTATTGATTACACAGATATCAATAAGGCTTGTCCTAAGGACCCCTTCCCGTTGTTGCACATCGACCAGATTGTTGACTCCACTGCCGGGTGTGATCTGTTATCATTCCTCGACGCCTACTCGGGCTACCACCAGATCTTCATGACAAGAGAGGATGAAGAAAAGACAGCGTTCATCACCCCATATGGTACGTATTGCTATTTACGGATGCCTTTAGGGTTGAAGAGCGCTAGCTCAACATTTACAAGAGCAGTCCAAATTGGTTTTGAACCACAGCTCCATAGAAATATGGAGGCCTACATGGATGACATAGTGGTCAAAACCAAAGATGGACCAACTCTTGTGCAAGATCTAGAAGAGACATTTGCCAACCTGTGCAAGATCAACCTCAAGCTGAACCCTGAGAAGTGTGTCTTTGGTGTTCCATCCGGCAAGCTTCTCGGATTCTTTGTGTCGCAGCGCGGGATCGAGGCAAACCCAGAGAAAATCAAGGCTATTGAGAAGATTGAGGCACCCAAGCGGATCAAAGATGTGCGTCGGCTCACCGGCTGCGTTGCCGCCATGAGCCGATTCATCTCCAAGTCCGCCAAGCGCGCCCTTCCCTTCTTCAAAATCTTGAAGAAGGAAGGCCCAATGGAATGGACCCCAGAAGCTGAGGCGGCATTGCAGGATTTGAAGAGATACCTTTCCTCCACACCAATATTGGTTGCGCCTAAACCACAAGAGCCGTTGCTGCTGTATCTGGCGGCGACGAATCAAGTGGTCAGCGCCGCGCTAGTGGCGCAGAGGGAGGTTAACGAGGAGGCATTGACGGCGGCATAACCAGCGGATGGCAAGCCCAAGATTCCCCCGGCAGGGCCTGGTGCCGGCAAGGCGAGGCCCCCGGCAGAGTCTGGTGCCACCGAAGGAGTGCCTGCGCAGTCAAGAGAGGTGGTGCAGAAGAAGAAAATGATGCAGCACCCGGTATACTTTGTCAGCTCCCTCTTGCAGGGAGCTAGATCGAGGTACTCTGGTGTGCAGAAATTGCTCTTCGGCCTCCTTATGGCCTCGAGGAAACTGGGTCATTACTTCCAAGCCCACGAGATCACTGTCGTCACCCGCCTCCCGTTGCAACGGATACTGCATAGCCCAGATGCAACCAGGAGGATTGTGGAGTGGGCCTTGGAGTTATCAAGTTTCGGTTTGAAGTTTGAAAGTACCTCGACAATTCAGAGCAGAGTCTTGGTGGAGTTCATTGCAGAATGGACCTCAACGCCCGACGAATAAATCCAGGAGACCACTCTCCCCGGCAAGGAGGAAGATCGCGACTGGGTCATGTACTTTGATGGGGCTTTCTTGTTGCAAGGCGCCGGTGCCGGTGTGCTGCTCGTCGCACCTACCGAGGAGCACCTCAAGTACGTGATCCAGATGCACTTTCCCCGAGAGATGTCCACCAACAACACTGTTGAGTACGAGGGATTGCTTGCCGGTCTCAGGATCACGGCAGACCTCGGGGTTAAGAAGCTCATCGTCAGGGGTTACTCGCAGCTTGTTGTCAGGAAGGTCAACAAGGATTACCAGAGCCCATTGATGGAAGCTTACGTAGATGAAGTGAGGAAGCTGGAGGAGCACTTTGACGGTATCCAAGTGGAGCACGTCCCCCGAATGGAGAACGACACCGCCCGATTACCTGTCAAAGCGTGCCGCATTCAAGCTACCTGTGGAACCGGGTACCTTTTTGCTCCGGCTAACTCAACCGTCCGTCAAACCATCAACGGGGCAAAACAAGCGAAGGAAGTCGGGTCCTGGCAAGTACTTTCCTGCCGAACCCTCTGGGGCTACCGACAAGGGTGCTGCCATGGATGCTGAGCCTGCCTAAGAGCAGCTGCCTCCGGCAGGGCGTCAAGCCCTAGCCATAGAGACAGCCGCTCCCATGGAAGAAGAAATGCCTTTGGTCCTTTCCGTTGAGCCCCGGGCTCCGGCATGGGCGCAACATACCGTCTGATTCCTCCAAACATGTTAGCTTCCTAAGGAGCAGGAAGAAGCGGAGAAAGTAGCCCGTCGGTCCGCCCTGTACCAGTTCGTCGATGACGTCCTGTACAGGAGAAGGCCGAATGGCGTGAAATTGAAGTGCATCCCCCAGGAGGAAGGACTGGAGCTGTTGGCAGAGATACATGGAGGCATATGTGGCTCCCACATAGGGTCGAGGGCCATTGCCATAAAGGCGTTCCGGCAAGGTTTCTTCTGGCCCACCGCCCTCCAGGATGCGACGTCACTGGTAACCAAGTGTGAAGCGTGTCAGTTCCATTCAAAGAAGCTTCATCAACCAGCCCAAGCCCTTCAAACAAAACCTCTCTCCTGGCCATTCTCGGTCTGGGGGCTCGACATACTGGGCCCTTTCCCCCGCGCTGTCGGGGGCTTTGAGTACTTGTACGTTGCAATCGACAAGTTCACGAAGTGGCCGGAGGTGGAAGCAGTGAGAAAGGTGACTACTCAGTCAGCTGTCAAGTTTTTCAAAGGACTGGTCTGCCATTTTGGTGTGCCAAATAGAATCATCACCGACAACGGCACACAGTTCACGAGCCACACCTTCATGCAGTACATTCAAGACCTCGGCAGCAAGGTCTGTTTTGCTTCCGTGGCACACCCACGGAGCAACGGCCAAGAGGAGAGGGCGAATGCTGAAGTGTTGCGAGGCCTAAGAACTAAGACTATTGATAAGCTGCGCAAGAGCGGAAGTGTCACATCCCAGATAGACCATGCATTAGGGTGTGCATCATGTCTAAATTTCATTTGAATTTGAAATGGGGAAGGCAGGAAACCCCGGAACACCCCCCCCCTTAAAACAACTAGGGTTTACTAAAATTTATTTCAATGAATCCGAAATGCCCTTCAAAATGCTCATCCTCTTTGTTTGGGTTCAGAACCCATGTCAAAGGAGGTGCACCATTTTCTAGGTCACCTAAGGGTTCTAGAATTAATCCACAAGTTTTTGAAATGAGCATTTCAAATTATGAAAATATTTTAAATGTTCAAAATTGTCAAACCAAAATGTTTCATGTTGGGAATATTCCAACAAGTGACCAGGAGCATTTTGGTAATTTTTGAAATAGTTTTGGTATTTTTAAAACCCCAACAGAGTTACGTAAAATAGAAAAGCTTAAAAAAGGAAAAGCTTACTGTCGCTCATGATCGCCCACCTGCCGCCCAGCCCAAAGAGCAGCCAAGGCCAATGAGCTGCTTGGCTCGGCCAGCAGCAGCTGGTGTCGGCCGGCGAGCGCAGGGCGCGCCACGCAGCTGGCCGCCTGCCTCACCCTTCGCCGCCGCCTCGACGGCCTCCACGCGTCGCCTCGACCCCTGTGACACCCCATTCTCCCCCTGCTCCTCTCTCTCGCTCTCCCCCCAACCTGGCCGACGCCATCGCCGACGCCACCACCGCCGACGCCAGTGCTCCCCGCCATCCATGCTCCTCCCAACCATGTCCAGCAGCTCCGCCAGACTCCACTACCCCTAGCTAGCCGCGTCCCACTCGCCTAAGCACCCCGAGGCCACTACACCGACCTCGACCGAGCTTGAAGCCGCGGAGATCCCCATCGCCGCCGCCGCCGATCGATCGCCCCGACCCCGACGAGGCTCTCGACGGGTTCACCGTGAGCCTGGCTACTCCCCCCTCTCCGCTTCTTCCTCTTGCACCACAACGAAGCGCACGCCGATCACCCGAACGCACCGCCGCTGAGCTCGTCGCCGACGAGGCTCGCCACCTAACGGCCACGCCACCGCCGCCCATCGTGACTCACCACGCCCCAACGGGCCTAACTATGCACTTCCCGCTCCGCCGAGCCCCTAGCAACAAACCCGACATCACCGAGCCCCGCCGCCGCCTCGACTCGTCGCCGGGCGCCACTCCGCCACCCCTAACCCAACTCGACCCCACCAAACACCGCGGCTCATCCTCAGCTTCACGAGATGCTCCTCAAGGCCCATTTGATGCCCGAAAGTGCAAAAGCACTTTGCTCCGCCCCTGCCTCGCCAAGGCTAGACGCCGTGAGTTGACCTCGTCCGTGGGCCTGCTGACTGTCTGAGTCAATGACAGTGGGGCCCTCCAGCTAAACTAATTAGGATTAGTTCTAATTAATTTAATTAGTTAAACTAACCCTGACATGCGGGTCCCACTGGTCAGTTTGACCTGGACGACCCCGTTGACCCCTGACGTCACGCTGACCTCATGCTGACGCATTAATTCAAATTCTGGAATTATTTTTATATAATAAATTCCAGAATATAATTCAAATTTCAAATGCTTATAACTTTTATTCTATAACTCCAAATGCAAAGATTTATATATGAAAAATTATCAGAAAAATACACTCTATCCATTGGTACAGGTTTCATGCATGTTAAAACAAGTTAACTATGCTGAATAACCAGAATAAGATATTGCACCATTAGGCCTAACTCAATGAGCTATCATTTGAACCTTTGATTCAAATGAGTTCATCCCCTGTTCCTTCAACTTGCATTAGGCCAACACACATCCATATTGCCATGTCATAGCATGCATCATATTGTTGCATATTGTTTGTATGTTTATTTGGTGTGTTTTCATGATAGGTTCTGCCTCAAGATAACCTCGATTACCCATCCAAGGGCGCTTCTCACCCCGCCCATCAGCAAGCAATTCATTGATCATTCCGATACAAACCCATGTTCTCGCTTCGCTCTCGCTTATCGCATTAAGACAACGCGATTCAACTGTTGTGTGCTGCGGTAGTTGAACCCACTTCCTTTGCATGACCTGTCATTGCCACAAGAATTAGATGAAACCCACTAGTATGTGTAGGAGTTGATTGAGCCATGTTTGTGATTCCTACCATGCTATGCTTGCTATGCTTAGAGTTGTGTCGTCCGGCTCATCGGGATGATGAACTGGAGTGAAAGGTTGTGTTGGTTCGAGAGTGAAAGTGTTGAACACGATTTGGTAAAGGTATCGATGAGAGGCCATGTAGGAGTACATGGTGGGTTGTTTCATTGAAGCCGAACTTAAGAACTGAGATCTGTGTTTGTGATCCATGAACTAGCTACTACCACGCATTGGGCCCCTTAATGGACCCTCTCGCTTCTTAACCACCCCTGCTCATAGTCCGGAGTTGCAAGTAGTTTCGTGTTTGTAGCTTGTCAGGGCCGCACGCAACGCTGACCTTAGGGGTGGGTTGTGTTGCGGTAGGCACCGTGGGTCTGTGTACCGAAAGTGCCCATTTGGTATCTCGGGAACCCTGCACACATCGCTCGGGCTGTATGGGAAACCTCGGCCGACTCCTCATGGATGGAACCCGAATAGGCGATAAACCTGGACTAGGGACTTGAGTGTTTAGGTAGGCTGTGGCCGACACCCACGCTGGGCTTCCGCTGAAGGTTGCCGAGTACATGTCGTGTAAACGATTTATAAGTGGTGAGAGCGTGTGAAGAAGTATACCCTGCAGGTTAAATATGATCTATTCGAATAGCCGTGTCCACGGAGAAGGACTTCGGGTTACCTATATCAGTTCATAGACAAGTAAATGGATACTACTAAAAGCCTCAAGATAAGTGTGAGTATCGTGGATGGCCCTCTCGGGATGACGAGAGAGGATCCACGGTGGAGTATTGTGATGGTGATTAGTGGACTGCGTACGACAAAATGCTTTACAAAGTGTGTCACGTAGGATAGCTTAGCCAAGAGTCAAAGCTGGCTTGCTGCAAATAACTCCACCTCCTTCTTGAGAATGTGCATGTATGATAGGATTCTGTGGTAAGACTTGCTGAGTACTTTTGTACTCATGTTTGCTTAATCAATATTTTTCAGAGGACTATACTACCCCCTCCGACGGATTCTATGTAGATGTTGACTTCGATTTAGTAAGCTAGCCACCCGTGGCGATCTAAGACTTGTGAAGGGCCATTGTAGATAGAAAGGCTCCAACAAGCTTTCTTTCTTTCTAGAGTCCAGTACTGCATACATAAGTTGCTTCCGCATGTGCTTGTATGATTGTATGATTTGAGTGTTGGGTCATGTGACCCCACCTGTATGACTATAGTTATGTATGGCTCCTGAGCCTCTTAAATAAAGTACTTGAGTTGTAGAGTTTTGTTGTGATGCCTTGTTGTATTTACTCATATCGGGCATATTATGTGTATGATTGAAATGCTTGGTATGAGTGGATCCGACAAACTAGTTGTTTATCCTTGGCAGCCTCTCATATGGGGAAATGTAGTCTCGTGCTTCGAGCGATAGTAGTCCGCTACAGCCCGGTTCACCGGAGTCCTGCTAGCCCAAAGACTACCGCTTGGACACTTGACTGGCCGGCATGTGATTCATTTCGCCTTATGTCTGTCCTTCGGGAAATGTCACGCGGTGATACTTGAGTCCTGCTTAGCTCGCTACAGCCCGGGATACCGGAGTCCTCATAGCCCAAAGGTACAGCCCGAGTTCATACGCTGATGACCGACATGCTCAAGTGTTTCATGTATGCCTGTCCCCATAGGTTAGTGCCGCTTTGGTTCACGACTAGCCATGTCGGCCCGGTTCTTTGTCATGTGGATGCTAGCGACACTATCATATACGTGAGCCAAAAGACGCAAACGGTCCCGGCCATGGTAAGGCGACACCGTGGGAATACCGTGCGTGAGGCCGCAAAGTGATATGAGGTGTTACCAGCTAGGTCGATGTGACTTGAATCGGGTCCCGACAGCGCTGGCATCGAGAGCAGGCTGCCTGTAGGTCCGCTAAGCCAAACTGGTCAAGTTGAGTCTAGAAATGCTTTAGTTATATGTAGGGGAATTGATTGTGGAGGGAACGAAGGCTCTTTTACTCCTTTACCTTATGCCCTCCGATCCGAGTCATCCTCTTCTCATTCAACGTGGGTTTAGGACTAGGCTCTCTCTCTCTATCAGGTTCACGTGTTACTAATCCGTAGTAACTTATAGGATTGTTGGTTACATCCTCGCCAGTGCTACTAAATTTTAGTATGCTATCATTTGAACCGTAACCTTGATATGATGTTGTTGAGTGGTTTTGCAAATCTGATTTTGAATGTCTCAAATCTGATTTTGAGCATTTACGATGTTATGCTGCCCGATTTTCCTAGAAATTCTAATGCCTTTGCATTATGGCTGTGCTTTCAGATGGCCACCTGCTCCCGTAACCAAGTGGTTCGCCTCGACCGTTGCATTGATGTGTGCGGTCACACGGCCATGTTGGTTAGGGTGATGATTGAGGCTGGTTATCGATGGTATCCTGAATATACCGCCGAGGAGCAGTTTAGGATTTCAATCAAAGCCAATATCTATGCACGGTCCGGATTTATCCATCTTACCCCGGAGCTATCGAGCCACTTCATCGTTCTTATGGGCTCGAATCACTATTGGAATGTCTGTACAAGATGCAGCCTATTCCATGATGACTATTATTCGAGCCAGACTGCTTTGGTCGAGCAACACCGATTTCCGCTTATATGCCAAGATCCTTCCCGGGCGCATGGCTACCTTCGTGGTTTGTACAGCGATGCATCCCATGAGGACTCACCTTCGCACTACTACCGAAGTTGTCGGAGGACAAGGACCGTGAGAACCGGCCTTGCGTATGGAGCTTTTTAATGCCCGCTCACCACTGGCTACTCGACTAGGTTTGCACCGCCGCAAGCCGGATATATGGACATGAGAGACTTGTACCTGTGCGGGAGAGTCTGCCAGACTTTATGGAGTGGCGTGAGGTTGGAGGCATCACCTCCTCGTGGGCCTCTGCCTCGCCACCGCTTGTTGGTCCACGGCCACATCCGAGTCCTTATGGTCCACAGTGCCCCACAGATTGTCTGCTTCCTGGACGATCATGTTCCACTTCCGTGCTGGGTGGTGACTTCTATGAGGACTACTATGGAGCTGCCTGAGATAGTAGTAGTATTCCTAGTATGGTAATGGTTGTGTTTCCACCGCCCCGCGTGATTCGTGGAATACGACTTAGTGTGTATCGCTCCTAAGTGTAGAAAATAATGTATAGGAGTTGGAATGCTTCCGATGAGATGTAACGCCTTCCCTTATAGTTGTACTCCGTCAGCTTGTACTAAACTATGAATGGTGTGTATGACCGATGGTATATATATATATGGCAGTTTTATATTACCATGTCATACGGATGAACATCTTTGCATTCCATGCTGTCCATTACCTTCCGCACTTCCTTGTTAAATTCTGCCATCCTGGTTTAAACCTTTGCTTTGTCTCCTGTGATGGTCAACACTGAATACTCCTGCTGCTCCAGAGCAGGAGAAGCCAGCAGCCAGAAATGTGAATCGCCGCAACCGCCATCTTTGGCCGAGGTGATGTCGAAGCGTAACGCAATAAGCGCTAAACCAACCGCTTATTGGAGCGGATTGAACAAAACACAGCACGCCAGCCAAGAAACGATGGGGTTTCACTCAATGATTTCGCCAAGCTATATCCTCCAAAATTCAAATGTTCCGCCGAGCCCTCGACGCAGATGATTGGCTCCGCAAAGATCCACCACAAGCTGCGCTCCGCCAACGTGGCTGAGGCCGACAAGGTTACCTTTGCCGCCTATCATCCGGAAGGCCCCGCCACCGTGGGAAAACTATGAGGCTATGCGTCCGCTGGACAAGTTACAACTTGGGATGAATTCAGTGCCGCCTCCGCGAGCACCATATTCCGTAAGGTCTTATGGACCGCAAACGTGAGGAATTTTGCAGCTTCACCCAAGGCAGGTCGACAAAGGATGCCTACACCGTGAATTTGGGAGGTTAGCACGTTATGCTCCCAAGAAGTTTCTACCGATGCTAAGAAGCAAGCGAGGTTCCGTAAGGGACTTAGCCCCGAGCTACGCCGAGATCTCCGCTTGCATGAGTGTACCTCTTTCCCGGTTAGTCAATAAGGCTATCACGCCAGATCAAGCATCTGATTTCGAGACTTCACGCAAGCACATCCGTGATATCGATCGCCATCCGCTCGATCCCGTGGCGCGGGTTTGGGTCCCAAATACGGCTCTACCACCCAGTGTTCACCCCGAGGCCATCCTTCGAGGCGCCGCCCCAACCAGCCGATTTTCCACCCAAGACTTATGGAGGTCCAACTGCTAGTGCTGCTCCACGCCCAAATGTGATCACTTGCTTCAAGTGTGGAGAGACGGGCCACTATATTCGAGAGTGTCCCTGCAACAACCCCAATCAAGCCGAAAGTCTGCTGGTCGCGGCAAGCCAGCAGAAAGGTTCCCTATGCTAAACCAGCTGCCACCGCCGTGGCCATGTCAACTATGTCTCTCGCCAAGAAACCTATGAGGATCCCAACGCCGCCCTCGGACGCTTTCTTGTTAATTGCCATCCGCAACTGTTCTATTTGATACCGAGCATCTCATTCATTTATTTCGAGAGCTATGCTCGATTGCACAACACCACATTCTGTGACATGCCTACCTCCATGGAAATTAAACTCCTGGTTCTAGATGGCAAACCTCTAGAATAAGTCATGGAATGAAATTTTGTCGATGATTAGTCTTTCTTGCATCTCTAATAGCTCTCAAGTCCTCTGACATAAACATCATCTTGGGTATGGACCGGATGTCAGCCCATTATGCTAAGATTGATTGCTCTACTAGAACTGCTCAACTTACCCATCCTTCGGCAAAACAAAGGATGTTTTAACCCGAGTGTCTAAGCGCCACTTTACTCCTTAAATGCCAACCCTCTTCCGCACCTCAAGATATTCCGTAGTCCGTGATTTCCGGATGTCTTTCCGAGGAACTGCCAGTGTTCCACCGACAGGATGTCGAGTTCGTGATAGATCTTATTCCCTAACCGCCCCAATCTCTAGAAGACCTTATAAGATGGCACCCCTAGAACTAGCTGAACTTAAGAAACAACTCGATGAGTCCTTGCAGAAAGGTTTCATCCGTCCTAGTTCATCTCCATGGGCTTGCCCCGTCCTCTTCGTCAAGAAGAAGGATGGTACGGATCGGATGGTTGTAGATTACCGACCTGTCAATTTGGTCACTATCAAGAACAAGTATCCGCTCCCGTGATCAACGACCGTATGATCAGCTCGCCGGATCCTCGCCTTTTTCCAAGATGGATTTGAGGTTGGGCTACCATCAAATCAAAATCAAGAACGGGGACATTCCCAAAACGGCCTTTGTCACTCGTTATGGCCAATACGAGTACACCGTCATGTCCTTCGGATTAACCAATGCTCCAGCCACTTTCTCTCGGTTAATGAACTCAATCTTCATGGAGTATTTGGATAAATTCGTCGTGGTATACCTCGATGATATACTCATCTACTCCAAGAATGAGGAAGAACATGCCGAACACCTAAGGCTAGTATTGATGAAACTTCGAGAGCACCGCCTTTATGCCAAATTCTCTAAATGTGAATTCTGTTTACGTAAGTGACCTATCTAGGACATGTAATCTCCGGTAAGGGTATTGCTGTCAATCCCGAAGCGAAGTTCAAGCCGCCCTGATTGACTCCACCTGAATCGGTCAAGCAAGTTCGAGTTTCTCGGTTTAGCGAGCTATTGCCGCCGCTTCACGAGAATTTCTAAAGTTGTTAAACCTCTAACCGAACTCCTCAAGAAAGATAAGAAGTTCGAATGGACGCCACAAAGGCGAGATCAGCTTTCAGAACTGAAAAGACGCCGACATCTGCTCCCGCATTTGTTCCACCAGATTTCTAAGGACTTTATTATCTATTATGACGCCGCGACAAGGACTAGGTTGCATACTCATGCAAGATCGCATGTGATTGCCTACGCTTCTCGACAGCTAAGGCCCACATGAGGATAACTATCCCACACACGATCTAGAGCTTGCAGCAAGGGTTCATGCACTCAAAACCTGGCGACATTACCTTCGGGTAATCGCTATAAATCTACACCGATCACCAAAGTCTGAAATATATCTTCACCCAACCGGATTTGAATCTCGTGCAAAGACGTTGGTCGAGTTGATTACAGATTTCACTTAGGAATATCCTACACCCTGTGCAAAGCTAATGTCATGGCTGACGACTAAGTCGCAAATCTTATTGTAACAATCTGATGTTACAACAAAGTCAACCAATTCTCCACGAGGAATTTCGTAAGCTTAATCTTCACATTGTTCCTCGAGGATTCCTTTCCACCCTAGTGGCGAAACCTACCTCACGGATCAGATCATCAAAGCACGTAAGGTAGATCCGAGGGATCTCCCGATCAAGGAGAAACATCAAGAAAGGAGTCGCAGATTGTTTCTCCATTGATGAACAAGGTGTCGTGTTCTTTGAGACCGCCTAGTGGTTCCTAAGGTGCGCAACAGCGAGGCGATTGATCCTTAAGGAAGCTCATGACTCTCCTCTCACCATTCATCCCGGTAGTACTAAATGTATCAAGATCTACGCCAGAGGTTTTGGTGGACTAGGATGAAGAGAGAAATCGCTCAATACATTGCTAATCGCGACGCCTCTGTCGTCGAAGTTAAAGCAGAGCATCAACGGCCTGCTGGTACCCTTCAACCTTTGGAAATTCCTGAATGGAAATGGGATAAAATCGGTATGGACTTCATTACCGGGTTTCCAGACCAAGAGAGGGAATAATGCTATCTTCGTTGTCGTTGATCGCCTTTCCAAAGTAGCCCACTTCCTACCCGTTCGTGAGAGTATAACCGCTAGTCAGCTAGCTGAATTGTACATCTCTCTAATAGTGTCTCTTCATGGTGTTCCATTAGAGATTAACTCAGACCGTGGAAGTCTCTTCACCTCTCGATTTTGGGAAAGTTTCCAAAACGCTATGGGAACTCGCTCTCCTTTAGCACCGCTTCCATCCCCAATCAAGTGGTCAAGTAGAACGAGTCAATCAAATCCTAGAGGATATGCTTCGAGCTTCACATCTCTTTCGCATGAATTGGGAGAAATGCCTTCCATTCGCCGAAGTTCGCTTATAACAATAGTTATCAAGCCAGCTTGGGCAAAGCCCTTTCAAGTTCTTTATGGACGGAAATGTCGAACGCCTCTTAATCTGGTCGAAACCGGGAGAGACAACTCTTTGGCCCGGATATGATTCAGAAGCGTAAGAGCAAGTTCGCGTTATTCGTGAGAAATTGAAAACAGCCCAATCTCGCCAAAAGAGCCAATATGATCGCAAGCATAAGCCTATGGCTTATGAAATTGGCGAGAAGGCTTACCTTCGGTTACTCCTTTGAAGGGAACCCATCGATTCGGTATCAAAGGCAAGTTGGCTCCTCGTTACATTGGACCCTTTCGCATTCTTGCCAAACGAGGGAAGTTGCCTACCAATTGAACTACCTCCGCATCTTCCAAGGTCCATGATGTCTTCCACGCTTCCCAACTCAGCGTTGCTTCTCGGATCCTATCCGTGGAGTGGACCACTAAACGCTTGATCTCCAAGATAACCTCACCTATCGAGAATATCCTGCTCAGATTCTCGATCAAGCCGAGCGCATCACTCGACGCCGGAATATCAAGTTTCTAAAGGTTCAATGGTCAAACCATTCCGAGCAAGAGGCAACTTGGGAAAGGGAGGATCGCCTTCGACTTGAGTATCCCACCTTTTTCGCAACAGATCCTAAATCTCGGACGAGATTCTTTTGAGTGGGGGTGAGTTGTCACATCCCGATAGACCATGCATTAGGGTGTGCATCATGTTTAAATTTCATTTGAATTTGAAATGGGAAGGCAGAAACCCCGAACACCCCCCTTAAAACAACTAGGGTTTACTAAAATTTATTTCAATGAATCCAAATGCCCTTCAAAATGCTCATCCTCTTTGTTTGGGTTCGAACCCATGTCAAAGGAGGTGCACCATTTTCTAGGTCACCTAAGGGTTCTAGAATTAATCCACAAGTTTTTGAAATGAGCATTTCAAATTATGAAAATATTTTAAATGTTCAAAATTGTCAAACTAAAATGTTTCATGTTGGGAATATTCCAACAAGTGACCAGGAGCATTTTGGTAATTTTTAAAATAGTTTTGGTATTTTTAAAACCCCAACAGAGTTACGTAAAATAGAAAAGCTTAAAAAAGGAAAAGCTTACTGTCGCTCATGACCGCCCACCTGCCGCCCAGCCCAGCAGAGCGCCAATGAGCTGCTTGGCTCGCCAGCAGCAGCCTGGTGTCGGCCGGCGAGCGCAGGGCGCGCCACGCAGCTGGCCGCCGCCTGCCTCACCCTCTTCGCCGCCCGCCTCGACGGCCTCCACGCCGTCGCCCGACCCCTGTGACACCCCATTCTCCCCCGCCTCTCTCTCGCTCTCCCCAACTCTGGCCGACGCCATCGCCGACGCCACCACCGCCGACGCCGTGCTCCCCGCCATCCATGCTCCTCCCCATCATGTCCAGCAGCTCCGCCAGACTCCACTACCCCTAGCTAGCCGCTGTCCCCACTCGCTTAAGCACCCCGAGGCCACTACACCGACCTCGACCGAGCTTGAAGCCGCGGAGATCCCCATCGCCGCCGCCGCCGATCGATCCGCCTCGACCCCGACGAGGCTCTCGACGGTTCACCGTGAGCCTGGCTACCCCCCGCCCTCTCCGCTTCTTCCTCTTGCACCACAACGAGCGCACGCCGATCACTCCGAACGCATCACCACGGAGCTCGTCGCCGACGAGGCTCCGCCACCTAACGGCCACGCCACCCTGCCCATCGTGACTCACCACGCCCCAACGGGCCTAACTATGCACTTCCCGCCCGCCGAGCCCTCTAGCAACAAACCCGACATCACCGAGCCCGGCCGCCGCCTCGACTCGCCGCCGGGCGCCCACTCCGCCACCCCTAACCTAACTCGACCCCACCAAACACCGCTGCTCATCCTCAGCTTCACGAGATGCTCCTCAAGGCCCATTTGATGCCCGAAAGTGCAAAAGCACTTTGCTCCGCCACTGCCTCGCCGGCCAAGCGCTAGACGCCGTGAGTTGACCCCGTCCCAGGCCCTGCTGACTGTCTCGAGTCAATGATGTGGGCCCTCCAGCTAAACTAATTAGGATTAGTTCTAATTAATTAAATTAGTTAAACTAACTCTCGACATGCGGGTCCCACTGGTCAGTTTGACCTGGACGACCCTGCTGACCCCTCGACGCCACGCTGACCTCATGCCGACGATTAATTCAAATTCTGGAATTATTTTATATAATAAATTCCGAATATAATTCAAATTTCAAATGCTTATAACTTTTATTCTATAACTCCAAATGCAAAGATTTATATATGAAAATTATCAGAAAAATACACTCTATCCATTGGTACAGGTTTCATGCATGTTAAAACAAGTTAACTATGCTGAATAACCAGATTAAGATATTGCACCATTAGGCCTAACTCAATGAGCTATCATTTGAACCTTTGATTCAAATGAGTTCATCCCCTGCTCCTTCAACTTGCATTAGGCCAACACACATCCATATTGCCATGTCATAGCATGCATCATATTGTTGCATATTGTTTGTATGTTTATTTGGTGTGTTTTCATGATAGGTTCTGCCTCAAGATAACCTCGATTACCCATCCAAGGGCAGTTCTCACCCCAGCCCATCAGCAAGCAATTCATTGATCATTCCGATACAAACCCATGTTCTCGCTTCGCTCTCGCTTCGCATTAAGACAACGCGATTCAACTGTTGTGTGCTGCGGTAGTTGAACCCACTTCCTTTGCATGACCTGTCATTGCCACAAGAATTAGATGAAACCCACTAGTATGTGTAGGAGTTGATTGAGCCATGTTTGTGATTCCTACCATGCTATGCTTGCTATGCTTAGAGTTGTGTCAGTCTGGCTCATCGGGATGATGAACTGGAGTGAAAGGTTGTGTTGGTTCGAGAGTGAAAGTGTTGAACACGATTTGGTAAAGGTATCGATGAGAGGCCATGTAGGAGTACATGGTGGGTTGTTTCATTGAAGCCGAACTTAAGAACTGAGATCTGTGTTTGTGATCCATGAACTAGCTACTACCACACATTGGGCCCAAACCAATGGACCCTCTCGCTTCTTAACCACCCCTGCTCATAGTCCGGAGTTGCAAGTAGTTTCGTGTTTGTAGCTTGTCAGGGGCCGCACGCAACGCTGACCTTAGGGGTGGGTTGTGTTGCGGTAGGCACTGTGGGTCTGTGTACCGAAAGTGCCCGCTTGGTATCTCGGGAACCCCGCACACATCGCTCGGGCTGTATGGGAAACCTCGCCGGACTCCTCATGGATGGAACCCGAATAGGCGATAAACCCGGACTAGGGACTTGAGTGTTTAGGTAGGCTGTGGCCGACACCCACGCTGGGCTTCCGCTGAAGGTTGCCGAGTACATGTCGTGTAAACGATTTATAAGTGGTGAGAGCGTGTGAAGAAGTATACCCTGCAGGTTAAATATGATCTATTCAATAGCCGTGTCCACGGAGAAGGACTTCGGGTTACCTATATCAGTTCATAGACAAGTAAATGGATACTACTAAAAGCCTCAAGATAAGTGTGAGTATCGTGGATGGCCCTCTCGGGATGACGAGAGAGGATCCACGGTGGAGTATTGTGATGGTGATTAGTGGACTCGTGTACGACAAAATGCTTTACAAAGTGTGTCACGTAGGATAGCTTAGCCAAGAGTCAAAGCTGGCTTGCTGCAAATAACTCCACCTCCTTCTTGAGAATGTGCATGTATGATAGGATTCTGTGGTAAGACTTGCTGAGTACTTTTGTACTCATGTTTGCTTAATCAATATTTTTCAGAGGACTATACTACCCCCTCCGACGGATTCTATGTAGATGTTGACTTCGATTTAGTAAGCTAGCCACCTGTGTGGCGATCTAAGACTTGTGAAGGGCCATTGTAGATAGAAAGGCTCCAACAAGCTTTCTTTCTTTCTAGAGTCTGACTCGCACATAAGTTGCTTCCGCATGTGCTTGTATGATTGTATGATTTGAGTGTTGGGTCATGTGACCCCTACCTGTATGACTATAGTTATGTATGGCTCCTGAGCCTCTTAAATAAAGTACTTGAGTTGTAGAGTTTTGTTGTGATGCCTTGTTGTATTTACTCATATCGGGCATATTATGGTATGATTGAAATGCTTGGTATGAGGGGATCCGACAAACTAGTTGTTTATCCTTGGCAGCCTCTCATATGGGGAAATGTAGTCTCGTGCTTCGAGCGATAGTAGTCCGCTACAGCCCGGTTCACCGGAGTCCTGCTAGCCCAAAGACTACTGCTTGGACACTTGACTGGCCGGCATGTGATTCATTTCGCTCTTATGTCTGTCCTTCGGGAAATGTCACGCGGTGATACTTGAGTCCTGCTTAGCTCTGCTACAGCCCGGGATACCGGAGTCCTCATAGCCCAAAGCTACAGCCCGAGTTCATACGCTGATGACCGACATGCTCAAGTGTTTCATGTATGCCTGTCCCCATAGGTTAGTGCCGCTTTGGGTTCACGACTAGCCATGTCGGCCCGGTTCTTTGTCATGTGGATGCTAGCGACACTATCATATACGTGAGCCAAAAGACGCAAACGGTCCCGGCCATGGTAAGGCGACACCGTGGGAATACCGTGCGTGAGGCCGCAAAGTGATATGAGGTGTTACCAGCTAGGTCGATGTGACTTGGAATCGGGTCCCGACAGACCGAAGATGCTATCCCAGTGAGCAACTCCTGGAACATCGAGCATATTCGCAAGTTTTACCCATAAGGCGCGGCTTGCCGGGCCTCCCGGCAAGCCACCTTTTGTACAAGCTTTGCCGGCAAGGCATGTAACCCTTCGTACAAAGCCAGGCGCAGACCCTGAGCATAAATAAATGAAGCATTGGCGCCCTAAGTCATAGCATCCATGCTAGGTCGAGTCTCTTCCTTGGTTAGGGTTGATAGTGCTCAGCAGCAACTAACCCCTAGCTTAGAGGTCGAGTGCGCGTCTATCTGTTTTCTCTTCTGTCCTCCTTTGGTTCGCAGGGCACATGAGCACTTCTGCCGAGCTACTTGGAAGAAAGGAAACGGACCAGCATCCCGACCACGGCAAACCAGAGTTGCTGGGGGCTGCGAGCACAAGGGTCCAACCGAGGCAAGATGAGATTGTCGGGGGCTGCAGATCCAGATAAGTCTTTCATCCTCTATCATGCATTTCGGAACGGAACTGGGGCATGTGAAACCTCGTTTTTATCTCTAGGCTGTCGTGCTCCCCTTTTTCCTATACCTAAGGATTATTTCCTGGGTCCAGATTTGGTTGTAGTCACGGCGGCAAGGAGGTAGAACAAGGAGCCTAAAGCCCACTTCATCCCTGCCTCCGCCAAGAGTGCGAGAATGGTCGAATGGAGTGGGGGGACGGCAAGGCCTGTTGCCGGGCGAAAAACGTTTATCTTAAATAATAACAAGGATTCGCTCCTTGTCGCGGAGTCTACCCACGAACGAAAAACCCGGCAAGCATCCCTTTTTCATTAAAAACATCCCATACAGGTAAAGTTCATACGGAATGAAAAACATGAGCAAGGGGATTACGAGTTCTGAATTTAACAAAGGCCCGCAGGCTTACAAACTAAAGAAGAGAGATAAGATGCCCGTGATCCCTTTCTTGTCCCTCTACTCAGGAGGCAGGTCAAGGAGGCGAGAGAGCAAAAGGGGCACCTAGGCGAGCTACGAGCAGCAGAAAGCACCAAGAGAACACCTCGATGACTGCCCAGGGGCGGGCCGGTGATGGTGGTGCCGGGAAAGGAGCTGGAAGACGAGGCAATACGTGACGAAGGAGTCGGTGCCTGCGTACTCCAAGTTGACGGCCTTGCCGCCCACCCTCTTCCTCTTCCGCAGCCTCCCAACGCCAAATTACCCAAGGAGACGGCCCTGAGAAGTTCAAGGAGCTGGCTCCGCCCCCGGCAAAACTCCGCCGGAGGAGCGGCCTGGTGCAGATGTTGCTGCTGCCGCACCAGCCCAGGCGCGGGGCGTCCGATGCCTAGTCGGACTCGTCCCCGCCGTCTACCTCGCTGTCCTCCTCATCACTTTTGCTCGAGGAAGAGCTTCCATCGTCGGAATCTCCATCGGAGGAGCTCTCCACGCAACACTTCAGGCGAGTCCCGAAGTCGCCGAAGACCTTGACGGAGAGCAGGTCGTCCTCCATTAATTTGAAGTAGAGGATGAGCCCCGCCGTCAGGCTGTGGATACGAGCGAACGTCTTCCACCCACGACGGAGGTACATGACCCGAGGAGCCAGGAAGTCAACGTTGACCCGCGTGCCCCCATTCCCACAACCCCTCATGTGCAATCTGAGGGATTGGGGTGGGTCACGCTCCATCTCCCGAGCGAACGGGGCGGGAAGACGAAGACGGCGACGCAGAGGCCGGCACAGCCTGATGAAGAACTCACTGGGCTGGTCTCCAACATGGCCTTCCATTGGAAAATGCATCATTGTCAGGGGCGAAGCTGGCGCGCCGTCCCGTCCTCCTCTTCCCCGAGCACTACGACCTCTGCCCCGGCCTCGCCCACGGCCTTGCCCCCTCCCACTTCCCCTCGCGGCCGGCTCCACCACCGCGGGCTCAGGAGGAGGAGGGACGCGCTGTCGAGCGGCGACCCTCACCGCCACCGTCGAGGGACCAGGATTCCCCTTCTCCATGGCGAGTGGAAGGAAGAAGCAGAAGCGAGAGGAGATAGATGACGGAAGAGTGCGGGACGCCATCCCCCCTTGCCCCTCTTTATAAGGAGGCGGGGACAGGGCTCGGCCGCCCCGCTCGGCCAATCCAGCCACCAGAGGCGCAGGGAATCAGGACCGACCTGCTGCCCCAACCAGCGACGGCCCGGTTTCCCGCCTCCACCGCTTGCAACCCCAGGTGCATGGAGGACGCGTCGCGGATGCGCACAAACCGAGGGGACAGGCGAAGCGACCTCTCCCCACCCCGTAATCATGGGGAGTGGACGCCTTGAAGACCGCGCCCCGGTCCCGTTCAGTAAATGAGCCGCGCCTCCACGCCTCCCTCTTTTTACGGGGAAGGCACGAGCAGCCTCTTTACTGCGATGTGATGCATGCATGTGGAAACCGCCCCACGCATGCCGCCCACGTCACACACACCCCTCCACGCCACCCATGAAAAGTGGTCGGGAAGCGCCACATGGAAAGTTTTACCATGCTGTAAAACCGCCCGCCTCCCCTCACACAGTTTTTGGGCCTGGCCCACCAACGTGTCGCGCTTATGTGTGGCCCAGGCCTGGGGGCTCCTGTCGGTGTACAAAAAGAAGGTGCGTTTTTGTACCCCTATACCTATGCACGGGCTGTCGAAGCCGCGCCTACGGTCACGCCAAGCAGAACAGGGGAGGTGAGCCAAGGTAAGACCAAAGCCCAAGATAATAAGAGCAACGCCAAGGCCAAGACCACAAAGAGTAGAGGGACGAAGCAGGTTCCCCCAGCAAGACCCTTGCCAGGGCAGCCTCAGCAGCCCTGGCAAGATCCTTGCCGGGACAGCTCGCCCTACACCAACAGAGCGAGCCACCCTTGAGCCCATGGTCCCCGACGCCATCATCCATGTTCGGCCAGGGCTCGGGAGGCACCTCCGTGGTGGCATGCAGATCTTTGTGAAGACATATTCAAGATCAGATGAGGATTAGAAGATGACGATCCTCGGCAAGATCCTTGCCGAGGAAGACCACCAGACCCCCGGCAAGGCCCTTGCCGGGGACGACAGCGCGCCACGGCAAGACCCTTGTCGGGCCACCCGGCAAGGCCCTCACCAAGGACGCCAGCAGGGCCACCGCCAGGCCCACGCCAATCAAACTTCCACCGCCGTTCACATGCAGCTGCCAGGCCATACAGCTGGGCGGGCACCTGCGTGGCAACATGCAGCTCCCAGGCCAACTCATCGAGCACCAGCGTGGTGGCATGCAGATCTTCGTGAAGGCTCCGCCACTGCGCCACCTCAGCTGCCTGCCTGCCTACATAGCACCACACGCCTCACTGGCTAGGGCACGTGTCAAAGCAAGGAGGAGCGGCGACGGACGGGACGGGCCTCGCCCCCGTCCCCAATAAAAGCAAGGGGACACCTATGTTGGGGAACGTAGTAATTTCAAAAAATTTCCTACGATCACGCAAGATCATGGTGATGCATAGCAACGAGATGAGAGTGTTGTCTACGCACCCTCGTGACCAGCAACGGAAGCGTTGACGCAACGTAGAGGAAGTAGTCGTATTTCTTCCCGATCCAACCGATCCAAGTACCGAACGTCACGGCACCTCCGAGTTCTGCACACGCTCAGCTCGATGGCGTCCCTCGAACTCCGATCCAGCCGAGTGTTGAGGGAGAGTTTCGTCGAGACGACGGCGTGGTGGACGATGATGATGTTCCACCGCGCAGGGCTTCGCTAAGCTCCGCAACGGTATATTCGAGGTGTAGTTTGGTGGAAGGGGCACCGCTGCGGCTAAGGAACGATCTCAATGATCAACTTGTGTGTCATGGGGTGCCCCTGCCCTGTATATAAAGGAGGGAAGGGAGGGCTGGCCGGCCAAGGAGAGGTGCGCCAGGTGTCCTACTCCTACTAGGAGTAGGATTCCCCCAAATCCTAGTCCAACTAGGTTTCCCCAAGTGGGAAGGGAGAGAGAGAGGCGCCTCTTCTCCTAGTCCTAATAGGACTAGGGAAGGGGAAGGTGACCAGCACTATGGCCCCTTTTCTCTTTCCCACTAAGGCCCATCATGGCCCATTGACCCCGGGGTTCCGTAACCCTCGGTACTCTCTAAAATTCCCAATTTCACCCGGAGTGATTCCGAGTCAAACATAGGCTTCCAATATATCAATCTTTATGTCTCGACCATTTCGAGACTCCTCGTCATGTCCGTGATCTCATCCGGACTCAACAACCTTCGTACATCAATATCATATAAACTCATAATAACATCATCGAAACGTTAAGCGTGCGGACCCTACGGGTTCGAGAACTATGTAGACATGACCGAGACACCTCTCCGTCAATAACCAATAGCGGACCTGGATGCCCATATTGGCTCCTACATATTCTACGAAGATCTTTATCGGTCGGACCGAATAACAACATCGTTGTTCCTTTGTCATCGGTATGTTACTTGCCCGAGATTCGATCGTCGGTATCCAATACCTAGTTCAATCTCGCATCGGCAAGTCTCTTTTCTCGTTCCGTAATACATCATCTCACAACTAACACATTTAGTTGCAATGCTTGCAAGGCTTATGTGATGTGCATTACCGAGAGGGCCCAGAGATACCTCTCCGACAATCGGAGTGACAAATCCTAATCTCAAATATGCCAACCCAACATGTACCTTCGGAGACACCTGTAATGTACCTTTATAATCACCCGATTCGTTGTGACGTTTGGTAGCACCCAAAGTGTTCCTCGGCAAACGGGAGTTGCATAATCTCATAGTCATAGGAACATGTATAAGTCATGAAGAAAAGCACTAGCAACAAACTATACGATCAGGTGCTATGCTAATGGAATGGGTCATGTCAATCAGATCATTCAACCAATGATGTGATCCCGTTAATCAAATAACAACTCCTTGTTCATGGTTAGGAAACATAACCATCTTTGATTAACGAGCTAGTCAAGTAGAGGCATACTAGTGACACTCTGTAGGTTTATGTATTCACACATGTATTATGTTTCCGTTAATACAATTCTAGCATGAATAATAAACATTTATCATGATATAAGGAAATAAATAATAACATTATTATTGCCTCTAGGGCATATTTCCTTCAGCCTCCCACTTGCACTAGAGTCAATAATCTAGATTACACAAAATGATTCTAACACCCATGGAGTCTTGGTGCTGATCATGTTTTGCTCGTGGAAGAGGCTTAGTCAACGGTCTCGCAACATTCAGATCCGTATGTATCTTGCATATCTCTATGTCTCCCACCGGACCAAATCCGGATGGAGTTGAAGCGTCTTTTGATGTGCTTGGTTCTCTTGTGAAATCTGGATTCCTTTGCCAAGGCAATTGCACCAATATTGTCACAAAGATTTTCATTGGACCCGATACACTAGGTACAACACCTAGATCGGTTATGAACTCCTTCATCCAGATTCCTTCATTAGCTGCTTCGAAGCAGCTATGTACTCAACTTCACATGTAGATCCCGAACGACGCTTTGTTTGGAACTGCACCAACCGACAGCTCCACCGTTTAATGTAAATACGTATCCGGTTTGCGATTTAGAATCGTCCGGATCAGTGTCAAAGTTATGCGTCGGCGTAACTGCCATGACGAGCTCTTTGTCACCGCCATAAATGAGAAACATATCCTTAGTTCTTCTCAAGTACTTAAGGATGTTCTTGACCGCTGTCCAGATGATCCACTCTGGATTACTTTGGTACCGCCGCTAAACTTACAGCAAGGCACACATCAGGTCTGGTACACAGCATTGCATACATGATAGAGCCTATGGCTGAAGCATAGGAACATCTTTCATTTTCTCTCTATCTTCTGCGGTGGTCGGGCATTGAGTCTTACTCAACTTCACACCTTGTAATACCGGCAAGAACCCTTTCTTTGCCTGATCCATTTGAACCTTTTCAAAACTTTATCAAGGTATGTGCTTTGTGAAAGTCCTATTAAGCGTCTTGATCTATCTCTATAGATCTTAATGCCCAATATGTAAGCAGCTTCACCGAGGTCTTTCATCGAAAAACTCTTATTCAAGTATCCCTTTATGCTATCCAGAATTCTATATCATTTCCGATCAATAATATGTCATCCACATATAATATCGAAATGCTCTGAGCTCCCACTCACTTTCTTGTAAATACAAAGCTTCTCCAAAAGTCAGATAAAACCAAATGCTTTGATCACACTATCAAAACGTTTATTCCAACTCCGAGAGGCTTGCACCAGTCCATAAATGGATCGCTGGAGCTTGCACACTTTGTTAGCTCCTTTGGATCGACAAAACCTTCTGGTTGCATCATATACAACTCTTCTTCCGTAAATCCATTCAGAATGCAGTTTTAACATCCATTTGCCAAATTTCATAATCATAAAATGCGGCAATTGCTAACATGATTCGGACGGACTTAAGCATCGCTATGGGTGAGAAGGTCTCATCGTAGTCAATCCCTTGAACTTGTCGAAAACCTTTTGCAACAAGTCGAGCTTTATAGACAGTAACATTACCATCAGCGTCAGTCTTCTTCTTGAAGATCCATTTATTCTCAATTGCTTGCCGATCATCGGGCAAGTCAACCAAAGTCCACACTTTGTTCTCATACATGGATCCCATCTCAGATTTCATGGCCTCAAGCCATTTTGTGGAATCTGGGCTCACCATCGCTTCTTCATAGTTCGTAGGTTCATCATGTTCCAAAGAATATGACTTCCAAAATAGGATTACCGTACCACTCAGTGCGGATCTTGCTCTGTTGATCTACGAAGTTCTGAGAAACTTGATCTGAAGTTTCATGATCATCATCATTAGCTTCCTCCCTATTTGGTGTAGGTGTCACAGAAACTGTTTTCTGTGATGTACTATTTCTCAATAAGGGAGTAGATACAGTTATCTCATCAAGTTCTACTTTCCTCCCACTCACTTCTTTCGTGAGAAACTCTTTCTCCAAAAAGTTTCCGAATTTAGCAACAAAAATCTTGCCTTCGGATCTGTGATAGAAGGTGTACCCAACTGTCTCCTTTGGGTATCCTATGAAGACACATTTCTCCGATTTGGGTTCGAGCTTATCAGGTTGAAGCTTTTTCACATGAACATCGCAGCCCCAAACTTTCAAACACGACAACTTTGGTTTCTTGCCAAACCATAGTTCATAAGGTGTCGTCTCATCGGATTTAGATGGTGCCCTATTTAAAGTGAATGCAGCCGTCTCTAAAGCATAACCCCAAAATGATAGCGGTAAATCAGTAAGAGACATCATAGATCGCACCATATCTAATAAAGTACGATTACGACGTTCGGACACACCATTACGTTGTGGTGTTCGGTGGCGTAAGTTGCGAAACTATTCGCATTGTTTCAAATGTAGGCCAAACTCGTAACTCAAATATTCTCCTCCACGATCAGATCGTAGAAACTTTATTTTCTTGTTACGATGATTTTCCACTTCACTCTGAAATTCTTTGAACTTTTCAAATGTTTCAGACTTGTGTTTCATTAAGTAGATATACCCATATCTGCTCAAATCATCTGTGAAGGTGAGAAAATAACGATATCCGCCATTTAGCCTCAACATTCATTGGACCACATACATCGGTATGTATGATTTCCAATAAATCTGTTGCTCTCTCCATAGTTCCGGAGAACGGTGTTTTAGTCATCTTGCCCATAAGGCACGGTTCGCAAGTGCCAAGTGATTCATAATCAAGTGACTCCAAAAGTCCATCAAGATGGAGTTTCTTCATGCGCTTTACACCGATATGACCTAAACGGCAAGTGCCACAAATAAGTTGCACCATCATTATCAACTCTGCATCTTTTGGTTTCAACATTATGAATATGTGTATCACTACTATCAAGATTAAGTAAAACAAACCATTCTTCAATGGTGCATGACCATAAAAGATATTATTCATATAAATAGAACAACCATTATTCTCTGATTTAAATGAATAACCGTCTCGCATCAAACAAGATCCAGATATAATGTTCATGCTCAACGCTGGTACTAAATAACAATTATTTAGGTCTAATACTAATCCGTGAGGTAGATGTAGAGGTAGCGTGCCGATTGCGATCACATCGACTTTGGAACCATTTCCCACGCGCATTGTCACCTCGTCCTTAGCCAATCTTCGCTAATCCGTAGCCCCTGCTTCGAGTTGCAAATATTAGCAATGTAACCAGATCAAATACCAGTGCTATCTGCGAGTATTAGTAAGGTACACATCAATAACATGTATATCACATATACCTTTGTTAACCTTGCCATCCTTCTTATCCGCCAAATACTTGGGGCAGTTCCGCTTCCATGGACCAGCCTGCTTGCAATAGAAGCACTCAGTTTCAGGCTTAGGACCAGACTTGGGTTTCTTCTCTTGATCAGCAACTTGCTTGCCGCTCTTTTGAAGTTTCCTTTTCTTTCCTTTGCCCTTTTCTTGAAACTAGTGGTTTTGTTAACCATCAACACTTGATGCTCCTTTTGATTTCTACCTCCATGCTTTCAAAGATCGCGAAGAGCTCGGGCATTGTTTTGGTCATCCCTTGCATATTATAGTTCATCACGAAGCTCTTGTAGCTTGGTGGCGTGATTGGAGAATTCATCAATGACGCAATCATCCGGAAGATTAACTCCCAGTTGAATCAAGTGATTGTTATATCCGGACATTCTGAGTATATGCTCACCGACGAACCGTTCTCCTCCATCTTACAGCTATAGAACTTATTGGAGACTTCATATCTCTCAATCCGGGCATTCGCTTGAATATTAACTTCAACTCTGGAACATCTCATATGCTCCATGGTGTTCAAAACGACGTTGAAGTCCCGGTTCTAAGCCGTAAAGCATGGCACACTGAACTATAGAGTAGTCATCAGCTTTGCTTTGCCAGACGTTCACAACTTCTGGCGCAGCCCTTGCACCAGGCCTGGCACCTAACGGTGCTTCCAGGACGTAATTCTTCCGTGCAGCAATAAGGATAATCCTCAAATTACGGACCCAGTCCGTAATTGCTGCCATCATCTTTCAACTTTGCTTTCTCAAGGAACGCATTAAAATTCAACGGAACAACAGACGAGCCATCTATCTACACATCATAGACAAGCAAGATACTATCAGTACTAAGTTCATGATAAATTTAAGTTCAATTAATCATATTACTTAAGAACTCCCACTTAGAAAAATATCCTCCATTCTCTAAGTGATTGCGTGATCCATATCAACTACACCATGACCGATCATCACGTGTGATGGAGTAGTTTCAATGGTGAACATCAATATGTTGATCATATCTACTATATGATTCACGCCGACCTTCGGTCTCCGTGTTCGAGGTCATATCTTATATGCATAGCTCGTCAAGTATAACCTGAGTATTCTGCGTGTGCAACTGTTTTGCACCGTTGTATTTGAACGTAGAGCCTATCACACCCGATCATCACGTGGTGTCTCAAACGAAGAACTTTCGCAACGGTGCATACTCGGGAGAACACTTCTTGATAATTTAGTAAGGATCATCTTATAATGCTACCGTCAATCAAAGCAAAATAAGATGCATAAAGGATTAACATCACATGCAATCAATATAAGTGATATGATATGGCCATCATCATCTTGTGCTTGTGATCTCCATCTCCGGCACCGTCATGATCACCATCGTCACCGCGCGACACCTTGATCTCCATCGTAGCATCGTTGTCGTCTCGCCAATCTTATGCTTCTCGACTATCGCTACCGCTTAGTGATAAAGTAAAGCACTACATGGCGATTGCATTGCATACAATAAGCGACAACCATATGGCTCCTGCCATTGCCGATAACTTCGGTTACAAAACATGATCATCTCATACAATAAAATTCAGCATCATGTCTTGACCATATCACATCACAACATGTCCTGCAAAAACAAGTTAGGCGTCCTCTACTTTGTTGTTGCAAATTTTACGTGGCTGCTACGGGCTGAGCAAGAACCGTTCTTACCTACGCATCAAAACCACAACGATACTTCGTCAAATAGACTCCGTTTTAACCTTCTCAAGGACCGGGCGTAGCCACACTCGATTCAACTAAAGTGAGAGAGACAGACACCCGCCGGTCACCTTTAAGCAACGAGTGCTCGGAGCGGTGAAACCAGTCTCGCGTAAGCGTACGCGTAATGTCGGTCCGGGCCGCTTCATCTCACAATACCGCTGAACCAAAGTATGACATGCTGGTAGGCAGTATGACTTGTATCGTCCACAACTCACTTGTGTTCTACTCGTGCACATGACATCAACGCATAAAACCAGGCTCTGATACCACTGTTGGGGAACGTAGTAATTTCAAAAATTTTCCTACGATCACGCAAGATCATGGTGATGCATAGCAACGAGATGAGAGTGTTGTCTACGTACCCTCGTAGACCAGCAACGGAAGCGTTGACGCAACGTAGAGGAAGTAGTCGTACTTCTTCCCGATCCAACCGATCCAAGTACCGAACGTACGGCACCTCCGAGTTCTGCACACGTTCAGCTCGATGACGTCCCTCGAACTCCGATCCAGCCGAGTGTTGAGGAGAGTTTCGTCAACCTGACGGCGTGGTGGCGATGATGATGTTCCACCGGCGCAGGGCCGCTAAGCTCCGCAACGGTATATTCGAGGTGTAGTTTGGTGGAAGGGGCACCGCACACGGCTAAGGAACGATCTCAATGATCAACTTGTGTGTCATGGGGTGCCCCTGCCCTGTATATAAAGGAGGGAAGGGAGGGCTGGCGGCCAAGGAGAGGTGCGCCAGGTGTCCTACTCCTACTAGGAGTAGGATTCCCCCAAATCCTAGTCCAACTAGGTTTCCCCAAGTGGGAAGGGAGAGAGAGAGGCGCCTTCTCCTAGTCCTAATAGGACTAGGGAAGGGGGAAGGTGCGACCAGCACTATGGCCCCTTTTCTTTTCCCACTAAGGCCCATCATGGCCCATTGACCCCGGGGTTCCGTAACCCCTCGGTACTCGGTAAAATTCCCAATTTCACCCGGAGTGATTCCGAGTCAAACATAGGCTTCCAATATATCAATCTTTATGTCTCGACCATTTGAGACTCCTCGTCATGTCCGTGATCTCATCGGGACTCGAACAACCTTCGTACATCAATATCATATAAACTCATAATAACCGCATCGAAGCGTTAAGCGTGCGGACCCTACGGGTTCGAGAACTATGTAGACATGACCGAGACACCTCTCGGTCAATAACCAATAGCGGGACCTGGATGCCCATATTGGCTCCTACATATTCTACGAAGATCTTTATCGGTCGATCGAATAACAACATCGTTGTTCCTTTGTCATCGGTATGTTACTTGCCCGAGATTCGATCGTCGGTATCCAATACCTAGTTCAATCTCGTTCTTGGCAAGTCTCTTTTCTCGTTCCGTAATACATCATCTCACAACTAACACATTTAGTTGCAATGCTTGCAAGGCTTATGTGATGTGCATTACCGAGAGGGCCGGAGATACCTCTCCGACAATCGGAGTGACAAATCCTAATCTCGAAATATGCCAACCCAACATGTACCTTCGGAGACACCTGTAATGTACCTTTATAATCACCCGATTCGTTGTGGCGTTTGGTAGCACCCAAAGTGTTCCTCGGGCAAACGGGAGTTGCATAATCTCATAGTCATAGGAACATGTATAAGTCATGAAGAAAAGCACTAGCAACAAACTATACGATCAGGTGCTATGCTAATGGAATGGGTCATGTCAATCAGATCATTCAACCAATGATGTGATCCCGTTAATCAAATAACAACTCCTTGTTCATGGTTAGGAAACATAACCATCTTTGATTAACGAGCTAGTCAAGTAGAGGCATACTAGTGACACTCTGTAGGTTTATGTATTCACACATGTATTATGTTTCCGGTTAATACAATTCTAGCATGAATAATAAACATTTATCATGATATAAGGAAATAAATAATAACATTATTATTGCCTCTAGGGCATATTTCCTTCAACCTAAGCTACGCATTAAATGCGTCTGGTCCTGTAATACGAGTGAAAAGCTCAGGGCACTGTACGCCTTTCCACCTCATGTGTGCCACTGTGGCAGCCCCTTTCGACTATAAAAGGAGGCCAATGGCATACTTGAGCAGGATTCGGCTCTTTCGAACCACGCACCGACCACAGCTAGTTCGAGAGCTCAAGAACTCTCTGAAATACACCCACCAAAGTAGGACTAGGGTTTTACGCATCCTCGCGGCCCGAACCTGGGTAAACGATCCTTGTGCTGGCTACTAACCCTGCTCTTCTCGCAACCCCGCTCCCCGGCAACCGTAGTAGGCATTCTTGTGATCCCATAGGTGTCATTCCACACCGACACGCAAGCATTTCACGGCCACCCCACAGACGACCCCCACATCACGCATTCAACGCAGGTCGTGGGGAAGCGCAACAGACGAGGAATTTACTGCATTAAAAACTTCGCCCCACATGCCGGTGCACCGTTCTGGGCCCAGCCCAACAAAGTGTTGCGCTTATGTGTGGCCCAGGCCCAGGGGCTCCTGTCGGTGTACAAAAGTAGGGGCTTTCATTGTACCCCTTTACTTGTGCATGGGCAGTTGGAGCCGCGCCTGCGACCACACTTAGCAGGGCAGAAGAGGGACGCAAGGGCACAAGAATACTAGAGCAGCGCTCCAACCAGGGGCGCAGAACACGGAGCAGCAAAACGGGCTTCTCCCCGGCAAGACCCTTGCCGGGACAGCCTATGCAGCCCCGGCAAGAGCCCTGCCGGGGCATCTCACCCAATGTCAACATCACAGCCACCCTTGAGCCTAAGAGTTCTGACACCATCGACAATGTTGGAACCAAGGCTCAGGAAGTGCCTGCATGAAGGCATGCAGTTCTTTGTGAAGACAAAAGGCCTGTGAATCCTAGATGAGGACCAGAAGACAAGACGATCGCAAGGCTCCTTGCCGAGGATGCCCACGAGGCCCCGGTAAGCCACCTTGCCGAAGACACCCGCAAGGCCCCGGCAAGACCCTTGCCGGGAACATCCACAAAACCGTGGCAAGGCCTTGCCACTCCATCGCCGCCCCAGCTCAACGGCCAACTCGTCAACTAAAGCAAGTACCCACGTGGCAGTACGTGGGTACTAATCCAATTAGTCAAGCACCTGCATGGTGGCATGCAGATCTTCGTGAAGACCTTACCACCACGCCAACTCAGCAGCCTGCCAGCCTACGTGGCGCTGCATGCCTCGTTGGCCTGGACGCGTGTCGGAGCAAGGCGGAGTGGCAACGGACGGGACGGGCCTCGTTACTGTCCCCGATAAAGCAAGGGGACACCTAAGGAGCGCATTTCATGCGTTTTGTCCCGTAATGACAGGCGATAAGCTTGCGCACTGTATACCTTTCCACCTCCTATGTGCTATTGTGGCAGCCCCTTTGGCTATAAAAGGAGGCCCGCGGCGTACTGAGGGAGGATTCATGTTTTTGGACTGGGCACGCACCGTAGCTAGTTCAAGAGCTCAAGAACACTCAAATATACACCAAAGCAGTACTAGGGTATTACGCAGCCTCGCGGCCCGAACCTGGGTAAACGATCCTCGTGCTGGCTCCTAGACCCACTCTTTGCACAACCTCGCGTCCGCCAACTGTAGAAGGGGTTCCAGTGATCCCATAGGTGTCGTTTTCCACCGACACTGGCCATACATTTCAAAGGCAATTTTAATGTATGCAAACTGAATAATTAAGTAACAATATGATATCTAGTAAAACTATAAACACATATGATTTATTGTGTTAGAGTGTAGTAGTAGTGCTGTATTGCATAGTTGTTAGATCTAACATGCGAGAACGTGTAGAGATGTAGTTTTAGATAGCCTACAGAGAGAAAAGAGTAATACAGTCACCAAACTTCAGAATACGCTCATTACGGTCACTATATACGTTTTGCGGTGATTATATGGTCACTTGCTCACCGTTCAACATCATATTGCACTCTGTTGACCGGCCAAATAGTCTGCGTGGCACCATATTGACTAGTTAAACTGACCACATTCCTTGTGGGTCCCACATGTCAGTTCGCATAGGAAAAAGGTCAGATAAACACAAATTTACCCAGGCGTGACAAGACTCCAACCCGTGCGCGGGAATCACCTGGTTGTGTCTATGTCTGTCAGGGCCTGATGTGTGCGCGTGCACGTGTAGGTTGAGCACTTGAGCATGAGAGTGTGTGTTGGTCGTGTGGTGTGTGCATGCATGCGTGCGTGTGAGTGTTCCGTGTGTGCGTGGTTGCGTGTGTACGTGTGAGTGTTGTGTGCGTGCGTGGCTGCATGTGTTCGTGTGAGTGTTGCGTGCCTGCAGTTCGTGTGCATGCGTGTGTGTGTATAATCACCACACCAGCTCCTGTGTGTTAAAACAGATAGCTCAACATACCAATACAAGGCCATCTTGTCCGCTGTGCCTGCGGTCATGACTTCGAACCACCGTCCAATATTTTTTTGCCGTTTGTTTTCATTCTTACTAGCAAGATGCCTGTGCGTTGCACGTAACATCAAGATGCATTTGTTTGACTAGTTTATCTTGTGAGAGAAAAGGATGAACGAGGGAAGGCCCTATTTGCAAATGTGGAGAGGTGTGTGGGTACCTTTTTGCAAAATTGCCATAGTCTCCTTCCTATCCGTCAGATATAAATCGGACAGCCTATGTTGCAGGATGGCAGGCACACCATCATCACCAACTCTGTTTTTTATAAGAGTAGATACAAGCCGACAGGTGGGCCCAATGGTAGTGAGATAATGTGATGCAACACTAGAGGTGCAACGTGGAGTGTTTAACTGGTCAACTGGTCGTGTATTGAGCAAATATAGAACTGTATGGTGAGCCTGTGACTGTATAATAATCACAAAATGTAAATGGTGACCGTAATGAGTGGATTCTAAAGTCCAATGTACGTATCGTGCTTTCGCTCCAAATAAAATGATCGTCACTGTATATATCGCGAGAGAAAGATGAAACATGCGTGAATGTGCTAGGGGCTTACTTTTAGAGGACCTGGAGATAGTTTGTGTGCATACATGAAAGGGGCGTAGAGGGGGTGTATGCGATGGGGAGAGAGATGCTCTTCGTTTCTCTTTATTATGACTAACTTTATATATAGTATAAAAATATAAAAATTCACAGTGCGGAATAAATATCATTGTGGGCACCATGCAATGCAAATTAACGTTCATACTCCTCCATATAACTTTGTAATATTGTATATATGTAGAAATTCTAAAACAATTTTTTGGCCACACTTTATTCAAAAGGAATGTTGTATGCAAAATAAACGTGAAGAGAGGGCTTTTTAGATCAATGGGGTATGTGATGTAACATGTGTGAATGTGTCTTTGATGTATTTGGCAGGGCCTAGAGAGGTATGTGTGTATTATGTATTCGAGAGAAGCATGGATAGAGGGGCCGGCGGGGCGAGGGGGGCGTGGGAGAGATAGCACGAGAAATGAGAGAGGTCTAGAGAGAGAGACTAATATGATGCCACAGCGAGAGATTCCCTTGAGTGTGTATATGCAAGGGGGAGGGTATAGAGGCACGAGGAGATTTTTTTTGTTTGGTGTCTGTGTTGGTATGTGTGGGTGTGAGAAGATAACGATACCTGGGGGCAGAGGTGAGGCCCTTGGTCCGGTTCCGTCCTGCGCCACATTGGTCTGCCCATGACGCATTTAGGGAGACCCATGGATTACTTGTCGTACAAGACAACGATAGCAGAATTGTGAAGGACTCTGTGTCCACTGACAAGCCGGCTAGGATTTGTAACCCTGGGTTATCGGACTAAGGTAACCCCTTATCTCTGATTTTACTATTTATCCAACCTAACTTTAAGGGGCATCCTACAGAATGCTCTGCTAGAATCATACTCGTCGATTAGGAAGAGAGGTGTGAGACAATGCGTGAGAGACAGGCCTAAAGATAATGTGCGTACAGGAGACACGTAGGCAGGTCTATGTATATAGAAAGGCTCGACGGGTATTGTGCGTGTATATGCTTGTGAGAGGAAGAATGCTTGTGATAAAGGTTAGTGAAAACAGTCGTAAATGGTTACGAGAGGGAGGGAGGGTTATATCGAGAGCATGTCTGCGAGAAAGACACCTCGGGAGAGAGTGTGTGAGCATGTGTGAGAGACCACCGATGGAGAGTGAAACTACACGTAAAAGACTGATGTACACATTGATTAAAGATGTAAATTGTATCCAAATATTAGGATGGGATCATGATATTTGCAATTCGCGTAAGGAACGGTCATTGATCCACCAGACATCTAGATTCTATCGAATTTGAGCATGTCTATGTTATTATTTGACATAATTGACCCACATAGTTAGTATTTTGAACTCCAGACAATGCATCATTTAGCAATCAAATATAAACGTGAGTATAGTTCATGTTGTGTGTGTAAAGCACATTATACATACGAAAGTTACACAATGAACATTATAAATAGCTATCTATGAACTAGCATACATTTGAATTCAACTTAAGGTGGTTTAAAAAATTTGAATTCAACATGAAGTCCATTCAATTATTTGAATTCGATATCAAGGCATTTGTAAATCATACCTAAGTTATGGGGGCACCAATCTTTGCTCTGATTTTGTACATAATAGCATATATAGTCGTGTACAAAATAGATTCAAATTTAGCTCCTCCATTCCAAAATAATCGTAATTATAGGATTTTCAAGTGTCAAAAATTCAAAAAGAAGCGGATAATTTAATGAGGTTTTCAAACATACAAGGTCAAATTTAACGTTGTCTATTTAGGTCAATCCTCAAAGTTCAAGAGTACTCTAAACGTGAATGCTTCTATTTCAAAATCTCGAATGAAGCGCCAAAAGAGCATCTACTCGCTCGAAACCGCGTGAGACCAATGTTTGGTAGTAGAAGAAAATTACTTTCTAACTCCGACCCGTGAAACCTACTGGCCGACGTCCAAAGGCCTAAATCGGGGTAGGTTTGTAGCTTCATCTAGACGCCACGCAACCGCCTCCAAAAAACATTCATACACAATGGCCGCCTAAGCACACATGCGCGCGGCCGAAATCGCTCCCGCCCACTATTTGGGACACCTGGTATTACCATCCTACCCCGACCCGAGGTCCGAAATTTAAGAGGGGGGTAAAGTTTGTACTTTCCCCAAATTTCAAACAAGCGCGTCCCATTGATACGTCTCCAACGTATCTATAATTTATGATTGTTAAATGCTATTATATTATCTGTCTTGGATGTTCATTGGGCTTTATTATACACGTTTATATTATTTTTGGGACTAACCTATTAACCGGAGGCCCAGCCCAAATTGCTGTTTTTTTGCCTATTTCAGTGTTCCGAAGGAAAGGAATATCAAACGGAGTCCAAACGGAATGAAACCTTCGCAAACATGATTTTTGGAACAAACATGATCCAGAGGACTTGGAGTGGACGTCAAGCAATCAACGAGGAGGCCACGAGGCAGGGAGGCGCGCCTGCCCCCTGGGTGCGCTCCCCACCCTCGTGGGCCCCTCGTAGCTCTCCTGACCGACCTTTTTCGCCTATATATACTCATATACCCTGGAACCAACAGAGAAGGAGCCAAAAACCCTATTTCCACCACCGCAACCTTCTGTACCCGTGAGATCCCATCTTGGGGCCTTTTCCGGCGCTCCTCCGGAGGGGGCATCGATCACGGAGGGCTTCTACATCAACACCATAGCCTCTCTGATGATGTGTGAGTAGTTTACCTCAGACCTTCGGGTCCATAGTTATTAGCTAGATGGCTTCTTCTCTCTCTTTGGATCTCAATACAAAATTATCCTCGATTCTCTTGGAGATCTATTCGATGTAATCTTCTTTTGCGGTGTGTTTGTCGAGATCCGATGAATTGTGGGTTTATGATCAAGATTATCTACGAACAATACTTGAATCTCCTCTAAATTCTTTTATGTATGATTGGTTATCTTTGCGAGTCTCTTCGAATTATCAGTTTGGTTTGGCCTACTATATTGATCTTTCTTGCAATGGGAGAAGTGCTTAGCTTTGGGTTCAATCTTGCGGTGCTCGATCCCAGTGACAGTAGGGGAAACGACACGTATTATATAGTTTCCATCGAGGATAAAAAGATGGGGTTTATATCATATTGCATGAGTTTATCCCTCTACATCATGTCATCTTGCTTAAAGCGTTACACTGTTCTTATGAACTTAATACTCTAGATGCATGCTGGACAACGGTCGATGTGTGGAGTAATTGTAGTAGATGCGGGGAGGAGTCGGTCTACTTGTCACGGACGTGATGCCTATATACATGATCATACCTAGATATTCTCATAAATATGCTCAGTTCTATCAATTGCTCGACAGTAATTTGTTCACCCACCATAATACTTATGCTATCTTGAGAGAAGCCACTAGTGAAACCTATGGCCCTCTGGTCCATTCTTCATCATATTAATCTCCCGTCAACAAGCTATTTCTATTACCTTTTATTTTTGCTTTCTTTACTTTTAGTCTTTATCATAAAAATACCAAAATATGATCTTATCATCTCTATCAGATCTCACTTTTGCAAGTGGCCTGAAGGGATTGACAACCCCTTTATCGCGTTGGTTGCAAGGTTCTTATTTGTTTGTGTATGTGCGTGGGACTTGAGCGTGGTCTCCTAATGGATTGATACCCTAAAAAACTGAGGGAAATACTTACGCTACTTTACTGCATCACCCTTTCCTCTTCAAGGAAAAACCAACGTAGTGCTCAAGAGGTAGAACCCATCTGTTCAAAAAAGCCAAAAACAAGCGCGTCCCAGACCGAAACATGGTTCTCCCGTAGCTCCCCCACCCACCGCCCCCCATCTGAATCCCCATTCGTACTCCGTGGGCGCCAAAACTACCTCTCCACTAGCTGCGAAACCCCGGCGTCCTCCGTCCGCAACCCCATCCCACCCATCAACCGCCGCCCTCCTCCATCACGTCGGAGCCGATACCCCGACATCGTCGTCCACCGCAACCTCAAACACAACACCCTCCACGACTAGTAGTTGAAGCCGAGGCCGAACTGTCTGTACCCGAGCCAGTTCAACCACGCCATCCTGCACCTCACCGCTGCCGTCCAACTTCGCCACCGTCCACCGCACCGGAGCTGTACCTGCTACGCCATCCTTCGCCTCCTCGGATCTGCTTCCCCTCCGCCGACATATGGTCACGGTAACACAGTCAACAATTTGGCCATGGTTTCGTCCAAGCCTGCACCCTCCTCCAAAACATCAGTTTCCCTGGCAAAAAGAAGAAGATCGACGCGACATGTGGAGGTGACCACACTGGCAACCTAAAATGGTACTCCTCTTCCCTTATTCGTGCAAATTTTACGTGTCTGCTTGCATGGTATTCATCCCACAGAAGACACTAGTTGACCGCTTCTTCTTGATACTAGATGTTCCTAGTTACTCGCGATGCACAAGGTTTCTCCTCATATACTATTTCACCTTAGCTAGAGGTCCGTCACCCCCTGGATTTCAATTCCTGGTCAGTTGATTCCCAATTAACGGAAGCATTCCCCGGCATAACAGGCGCTAGTCCGCCTATTACGCCGGGGAAGCGGCGCCTCGGTGTTTATCTTAGGGGCGTGTGGGGCCTAGAGCTGCTGGCGCCCGATCTGGAGGTCGGCTGGGATTAAAGGGATGGCCTGGGGGCACTGCCAAGCACGGCGGTGGTGTGAGGTCGAGGGGAGGGCGGGGTGGCGGAGGCAGGGGTCTAGGCCGGTGGTCGCTCGCGGTTCGAGAAAGATCGTCAATAGTGACTGGAGGGAGGTAGACAAAGGCCATCTGCCCGTTCCTTATAGATTGGACGGTTCATAAAAAAAATCGACTGACCTATTTATTTTCAGTCGACTGTTATCTTGATAGGACCACATGTGGTGGTGTGCTGGAGGAGTAGCTGCATTTCCTGTGCTCATATATTACAAAATCATACAGAGTAGAATCTAATTTTGTTTGCCATGCAATGTTGTAGAGCTATCATATGTCTCCTGTCATTTATTTTTCAGCCACCTGCTATCTGCTACTTTTACAATGCACTAGTTCTGCACACACTTCACCCATACTCTCACTATTGTGTTTTTATGCAAGGGTATTTCAGACCCTGCCTTGACAGAAGCAGAAAAGAGAAGAGAGAAGTCGCTCCAGCATGGTACGCGGCTAGGCCAGACATGTTTCAAGACTTTAAAGGGTGTAGTGTCAGCAGCTGGAGACGGGGAACGTAGCTCTGGAGTTGATGATCTCGCTCGCCATGAACCACCATCCTAGGTGCTTGCTTTAACTTCACGGTGTCATATGTGGTTGCATGTTGCATATGGTGTCTAGCTTGTATTCGAAAGGCCGAAGTCAGTCTTTATCAAGATAAGGAAAGATATTTTTTACAAGAACCACCATCCCGGGAGCACCAGAAGACAAATAGCTAGTCAGGGCATTGGCCGAGCCAGTGACAAGCCCAACACAGACATGCATCACCTGGAAGCCAACTAAAAAGCCACGATGGTGGCGAAGCAGCCCGCCTCCCACTAGGCTCTCAGGTCCTAGATGATCATGCTCACCACTCCAGCCGGATGTCTAGCTTGTATTGCTTCCAATTTGGTTAAATTGCATCTGCTTAACTTACACACTATACCTTTGAATATGACACGCCTTCCTGTTTTTGGTACATACTAGTACATCTGTCTATTAACCATGTTCTTACATCAAACTAATGTTCTTGTGTATCCCTCATCAATCACTTATGATGAGGCAGTCAGGCCAGTGGACTACTGTGATAAAAGATCCTCATTTAAAGAATGCGGCGTCAGCCTCCCCACATGATTATCAAGAAACAACAAGGCTAGATGAAGATAGTGAACGTAGATCTATAGTTGATTACCGCATTTCCCCTACACTAGCATCGCAGGTGCTTGCTCTAACTTGGCAGTGTGATATGTGGTTGCATGGCATATGGTGTCTAGATTGTAATTCTTCTAATCTGGGTAAATTTCATGTGCTATTCTGCTTAGTTTATACATTATACCTGTTAATCTGACATGCCTTCCTGTTTTTAGTACATAGTACATCTGTCTATTAAGCATGTCCTCAAATAAAACTATTGTTTTTTTGTATCCCGCATAAATCAATATGATGAGACACCTTCAGTATATGCAGTGTGATATTAGTTGCATCTTTCATATGATTTATAGCATGCGCTGCTTCTAATTTGTTGAAATGCCATTTATGATGGGCCGGTTTTAACTTGGCAGAGTCATATTGGTTGCATCTTTCATGGGGTGTCTAGCTTGCATTGCTTCTTATTTGTTGAAATGGTTTCTGCTTAGTTTACACAAACAGTTGTGAATATGCCATGTCGTCCTGTTTTTCGTATTATTCCATCCTGGAATCATGTGTTTGCCTTACATCAAAGTAGTGATTGTCAGTATCATGCACGAATGAGTTCGGAAGAGTGAATTTTATTGCTTTTTCTTGTCAGTTTTACTTGACAATTCAAAATCAATAAAGCAGAAGGAAGTTAGCAAGGCAGCGAATGAAGGTGCTATTTCCAAATGGAGGGCCTCTACAAATTCTAGTCCTCCATCCCCCCCAAGATGATTTCCAAGACAACACATGCATAGACACTCAACGTAGCTGTGTTGGTGATGAGCACGTCTCCCCTAGTGCACCATCACAGGTGCTCCCTCTAACTTGGCACTGTTATATGTGGTTGCATGTTATGTATGATGTCTAGCTTGTATTGCTTCTAATTGTGTTGAATTTCATCTGCTTACTTTACACATTATACTTGTGACTAAGACACGTGTTCCTGTTTCTAGAACATACAATATCTGTCTATCACATCATGTTCTTACATCAAAGTACATTTGTTCTAGAGAACTAAATTGTTATTCGTTTTTCTTGTCGGCTTGACTTAACATCGCACAGAGAAAGAGGAAGCAACACAGAACGACAGGGAAAGGGAAGCAGAACAATCCTGCAGATTCTGCTGGTACTGATGGTGCAATAGAAGGTCAAAGTCCAGCGGAAAATTGTACCGACAGGGTATCCCGTGCTACATGAGCTTCAGAACAAGCCAAACAGAAACAAATAGCTGCCACCAAACAAGCAGAGACAGCCCTAGTTGTTGCAACACCTTCCACAGTACCACTAGCTGCATGATTTACTCGTTGGTCAACTCAGCTAGCATCACGTTCCCAAGCTCCCTTGCCACCTAAAACTACTTCCAAAGCACTCTTGACATAAGATGAGTTGTCAAGATCAGATGAACTTTGTGAGCTTCAATAGCAATAAGGTATTTGCTGGAGTCAAGTTACAGTTGCATGCTTCTTTATATGTAGTCTCACAGTTTGATGTACACTAACACTTCCTATTTTCGTTGTTGGACTAGCACCTAGGCGCAAGAGGAAACAAACATCAGGGATAATGCTCGATAGGTTAACTAAATCTAGAGGAGGAAAAATGGAGATCCGTTTTAAGGCAGGTTTAAAAAGGCCACGTGATGCTACAGAGTCAGCCAAGTTAGTATTAGAGGCAGCGGCTGCCGTTAGGTGTCATGTATGTATCCTCCCAACATGGATTTAGTACAGGAATGACAAAGACGAAACCCAGTTCAACACCTTCCTCGACCATTTATCTTTAATTATGGTTATGTATGGAAACTATTAATATAGTCTTGCTCTGTCCAATACTTTCTAGGTTGCTGATAATGAGACTCCCATAATTTTCAACAGATGAGGTTCAAGTTGGATAGCCAAGATGATGCAACCAGACAAGCTTTCACCCATGCTTTCAAGTCTGCTCTGCGACAGTATCGGTATAACTTGAGGAAAACTCACTTTGAAGGCAAGGCTAACAGTGAACTTGCCCAAACATCTCCAGTGGAAAATATATCGGATGAAGACTGGAGAAGCCTCGTTAAACACTGGTCTGATCCGAAGTATTAGGTACATTATATATATGTGATCAGATCACATGTTGAAGTCCTATTTACGCATGTGCCACACAAATCTATCTTCTTGTAGGTGAACTGTTCAAAGAACAAGGCCAACCATACGAAAGTGAAATCCCAGCAGACGACAGGATCTCGTAGCTATATTGCACATTGCGAGGCTCTTGTAATTAACTGCTGTTTCACTCTTTTCCCTGTACCATATTATCAAATCTATATTGACTTGTTCCAAATGAAGAGGAAAGCCCGCAAGGACCAAAAAGTACCTGAACCAAATGCTGTGGAAATCTTCAAGGACTGTCACACCAGCAAGACGAAGGGCATGAATACACCAGTCAAAGCCGCTGTTGTAAGTCCTTAATCCTCATGCCTTTTAACTACTACTTACTCTGACTTGTGCCTTGAACTCCATGGTTTGCAGCCAATGTCTATTACTCTTTTCAATTTTATACACAATTTTCTTAGCGTATCATTGCACCTTACAAGGTTTAAAAGAGAGGAGTGATGTTCCTTTGATCTTGACCTGTAATCTAGTTCCGTGCTGGACTTGCCCACACAATGTTACAATTGCCTATTTGTCTGTTCTCAGTTGTTTTGTGATATGAATGATGTCATACTATGCTTACCGTATTATAAACTTTGTCTCTTTATCCTTAGTTGTCAATACAATGTGAAGAAATAGACAATACATTTGCCATGGTACATGGTCATATGTTTGGAACCTGGTTTTATTATGTACTTTGCAGTAAAATACAACTAATATTTTACATGGGTTCACCAGAATAAGTTTTGTATATAGACCAAAGCTATTTTGTTTGGTTTTGCTGCCTCCTTAATATCTTCTATTATGGTACTACTAATGTAAAAACTCAACTTTTCAGGAAGCTATGGAAAAAATGGTGGAACCGCCACCTTCTGAAGTTGGCGAGGCAACTATAACCGCAATGTCAACTCTTGCTACAAATGGGTCAAGATTGTCCACTAACAAAGCCAAAAGCACGTTCCTGCGTAATACTGGGTTGGTTGTTAAGGCAATATCGTCCAAACTGCCTCATGATCAAGATATGCAAGCTCAAAACAATGTTGTATCTGCGCTCCAGACACAAGTCCGTTCCTTAACAGAGACCCTTTGTGAAACAAGAACAAACATTGTTCTATGTCGTCAAGATATGCATGGTTTTGAAACCAGACTATCAGACATTTTCTATGTTGTTCAGGAGCCTAGGAGAAATGAAGGCGAAGGTTATGGAGCTCCATCAGATAATACAGCATGAAAACGTAACAATCAGGTCAAATGAACTGAGCTTCTGAACTTCTAGTGGTGCATTTATCTGCCAGACTGTTAACTTTTATGCCAACCTTCCTTTTGTTTTATAGTTGTAATTTGTTATGTTGCAATATAAAAATTTGTTCTTAACGTCCAGCCACCGGCTGAAGAAAACAACAAGCCATTTTTGTAGTGTAGGGTGTTCCCTATATTTGCACTGGTGGCGATCTTTGATGCCCAGTGGATGTAATCTGTGCATTCGCCTTAATAGCCTAGCGTTAATTTAGGGCTTATTTATTTCCTAGTCTTCTTTTTCCCTGGTTTGCTAGTGGCTGCAACAACCATGGGCCATATACGGACCGTGGTAGCCTTGACCCTGCTACGGGCCGTAGGATCCATGGACCTCCTACGGTCTGTCTTTAAATGGGCCTCCAACACGGCCGTAGAATCGGGGGCCTCGGGCCGTCGGATAAATGGGTCTACATGGGCCGTAAACGGGCGTAATTCGTATTGGCCCAGCACAATAACGAGCCATTAACAGGCCGGAGGACAACAAAGGCTTAATTCTGTCACAGGCATAACGGGTCTTTAATGGGCCAGAATATAGGACGGGCTGGAAACGACACAACGGGTTAACAGGCCAGAAACGGGCCGACTCTTGCCACTGGCCGAATTTGGCCCATTAGGGGAACAGGCCAGTAACGGGCCGGAAGTAATTGAGGGCCGGAAAGGAGCCCAAGAATGTAGGGGCCGTAAGTAGGTCGAAAGCTAACATGGGCTGGAAACGGCCCATGTGAATCATGGGCCGTTAACGGGTACAAAGAAATTTACTGTTCATTACGAGCTAGAGTCACTGAGGGCCTCTAAACGGCCTAAAGATACGAAGACCTCATATGGACCGAAAGACGTCGTGGGCCATACATGGGCCGAAAGTGAAACTGGCTGGTGTTATATTCGACGGCCCACATGATGTTGTTGGGCCGATTTCGTGCAGGCCCTGACGGGCCGTGAGTTACCGGGCCGTAAAATGGGCTATTTGCGAAGAGACCATTAACAGGCTTTTCATGGGCCAGCCCACTATCTTTTGACCAAGTCAAATGGGCCGGACTTTGTAAGCTAAACGGGCCAGTGGTGGGTCGTCGCACGTGTCAACATATCATAGGCGCCTATCTCACCCACTGACGAGCTGACACGTGTTTCCTCCGGCCAATCAGAATTTTAAATGTGGAAATTTCCCATTGGTCTGGGCTGTTAACGGGTTATCAGATCCAAAACCAGACCCGATAGCTTAACGGCGTCCCGTTACGGTGGATGCCACGTGTCGGTCACCTTTGACGAAAGCACTTCTATGACACTCGATTTATCGTCATGGAAGTGGACACTTCCGTGATGATAATTTTGGTAATGTCATGGAACACTTCTACGACAGAACAGGTATGAATATCTTGATTTTTTCATAAAATTGTCATGGATGTACATGCATGACAGAAAACGTGACCTACTGTGACCAACACGTATCATCACGGAAGTGTATTTTTTGTAGTGCCTTGATGGTGAGCATCATGAGGTTGTTGATCAAGAAGGGTTGTTGATGACGGCGACGACAAGTTTCCCTCTTTGGAGCTTCTTACGGACTCCAGATCAGGCATCCCGATGAATAATAGGAGGTGGCGGCGGCTCCATATCGTAAAATGCAATGAACTTTCTCTCTATTTTTTTCTTGGTAAGACGGTACTTATGGACTTGGCATTAGGGCAGACGGAGCCTCGTGGGGCCCATAAGCTCAGCCGAGGGCGCTACCTGAGCTTGTGGCTATGTGGCCCCCGTCTAGTAGATCTTTGTGCCAATATTTTTTATATATTCCAAAACAATTCTACGTAAATTTTTGGCCAATTCTAAGAACTTTTTATTTCCGCACTAAAAACAACACCAAAGTAGTTTTGCTGAAAACAACATCAGTCCAAGTTAGTTTCATTCAGATCATGCAAATTAGAGTCCAAAACAAGAGCAAAAGTGTTTGGAAAAGTCGATACGTTGGAGACGTATCACGTATGTCCCCACTCCACCTAATGTGGGAGCTTGTGGGATTTCGGACGTTCGGACCATTTGTCCCAATTTGATGGCCTGTGTTCGAGGCCTAAAAGTGTCTGGACCGACCGATCCAGACATTTGCGTGTTTTTTGGTGATCCATGTTGGAGAAGCACTTAGCTGGGGTGTAGGAGTATATGATAGGATAGGGGTGGCTAAGGTTTGGCTTGCGAGCCAAGTGTGCCCATAAGAAGGTGGGATGGCCATTGTTGGTGAAGACAAAAGAAATATTTTATAGCTTGGAAATTTGTTGCTTAATGGTTTTCCAAAGGAAGAAGGGTTCTAAGATGGGCGACAGTATTGTTGAAGTGGCGACATGGAACCAATAAACCCATAGACCAAAGAATATTGAAAGCGAACGTAATATGTAGACAATTATTGTGGTAAGCAAGTTTTTAATACCTAGACAATTGATTTCTCATAAAAATAGAAGAAATTGAATGTACTAGTTTCTATTACATTTAGTATGTTAGCTAGTTGTACCTAATAAAGCGCAATTGAACTCGTCCAAGGTAAAGTATAAAACATTGCATGAAAGAACATTGAAGAGTAATTACATGAAATGGAATTGTGAGCATGATCTATGTTTTAACAACACATGTAGTGATGTTTCTTTATATATTAATCATGGAACATAGCTTTTCTTGGGCATCTGTGTAACCAATATGCAAAGCAGATTGTTACAAAGCCCTTACAACTTTTAAGTCAAGAGACATGATGAAAGATGAGAAGATAGACAAGGGCTGAACGAAATATAAATGCTACATGCTATATTACATCAAATCTAAATGGAGAACTTTCTTCACCTAGTCTTATCCAATGATGGACTGAACATCGACTGGTTGTGTCTTTTATTTGCATTAGATCAATCCAAGGACACCACCCAATATCTCTCGACAAATAACCTCCTCCCAACCTCGTTACATGTCGTTGTAAACTAGCTCTACAAGGCATACTTGTAAAAAAGAATCTCCACAATGTATAACCTACTCTGAAGTTTCCAATTATATATATTGCTAAGCTAGATGTGAGAGTTCAAATGTGACACCATAATATAGATGGAAGGGTAACACAAAACATCCCCGCTTTTATGGCATTTTCTAATATTTGGATCAAGCCCTTCACCTCCTCATTCTTGATAGACATCATGAATCCCATGGAATTCACATGGAAAATAATTTATGAGATATATATCTAAATTACAATCATTGTACATTATAAAGGAGCAAACCTAGATATAATAAACCTCAAAAAATAAAAAATAATTTGGCAAAAATCACAAACTATCAACATTAGTGCCCAAGACAAAATGGTATAACAAATATGTTCAAGTTTTTAATACAACCAACATTTCTAGGAAATTGCACAGATCCATGCAAAATTATAAATTTAACATAACAAATGTCTGGTGTACCACAGAATAGATATTAGAAATTTTAAATTTTGAGTTGCATCCTAGGAATCAATTCCTCCGAGACGTATTACACAAAACCATGTGGAAGATTGTCTGAAGTTGGCACCCTCCTTCCTCTGATGAACTGACTTTGATCTGCATATGCAATAAAAAGTTGACAGTGAAATTCCTTTGGACGTAGGTTTGAATTTTCAAGAGCTTTTGAAAATGAGAGATGCACTCTTTAAAAAGGTAAAATATTTTTCTTAGATAACTTTGACATGTCACAAATATTTTAGCACACCCACATGTGGGTTGGGCGGTATGATAATAATAGACATAATACCAGATTATTAAAATACTTTACAACCCAAACATCTCAAAGGAATAATACTCTTCCGTGTAATGCTATCTTATTAATAATCCATATTTGATATGAGAAACTCAGAAGGAAAAGTATCTAACCTTGGTCATTTGTCCTTCCTCTTCTGGACTCGCCAGTGCCTGTACATGTTAGCGAGAACAAGTAAATGCCGTGGGTCTAAAATTATAAACTTGAAGGTTCAACAAGTTAGAAATGTTAACTTAATCAATACATAAATAATTATTTTGAATCTGTTACCCATTTATCCTCTAATCTTCCAGCAATTATTTTTGGATTTCGGGCTCCATTCAGGATATTTAAAAATATATACAAAAACCACGTTTGAATTTTCATTTTTTGACAAAAGATACATAGGAACCTAGGGATGTATATTACATCTCGTAAAGTTTCACAATGAAATTTGTTGAAGTTCAAGCTACACAATAAAATCATCGCTTTCTAGCACATGTACTATTCACTATCAAAGTTATGATTTTATTTATTATATGGATCACACAAAAGAGTATTTGATCATGAAACTTGACAGAAATGTAGTATACATCTCAATGTTCATGTGTATTTTTTCTTCAGATTTTATTATTATTGATTTTTTTCAAAATAGGGCTCCATGGAGCTTGGGAGCAAGACATACAATCTCAAAATAAAATAGCGGAATATACATAAAAATATTTAACACATGGATAAGGTTTGTATATACAAGCATGTATAAAAATTACACAATCATATTCATGCATACCATTTCCTTGTAAGTTAGGATTTATTGATTTCTGCAAGGGAATATAAGAGTATGTTAGTATAAAAAAATTTGAAAGGCATGAGCAATATAAACACATAATACACACATCATCACATTGTAATATATGCGATTTATGGTAAAAGAAGGAATGATCTCACACATGCAGACATATTTAGAATATACATCCATAAAACATCACTAATGAACTAGTTTATTCCACAAAGAAATAGCTAATACCAATATAGTCTCATAGCATACTCGATAGTCAACATATGACCAATGCTAAACGTGATCACCATAGCATATATCATAACCTAAACTACTCCCTCCGTCCCATAATATAAGAACGTTTTTGACACTAGTATAGTGCCAAAAATGTTCTTATAATATGGGACAGAGGGAGTACTCAAGATCGAAGGCAGGAAAAGTGGGTACATATGTCCTAAAAAAATAAACATACAAAACTTAAAGATATAAATATACTAACCCGAGTTTTATGCCCACCATTATCTTCTCGAGCTCCTTTTTTGACTTTGTTTGCACTTTGGATGTTGGACGAGTTTTCTTTGCCAATAGAGTATACTTCTTGTTTCTTAATAGAAACAATGTCTGTAGAAACAACTTTAGATTCATCACCAAGATCGATCTTTTGGATGCTTCTAATACTGCTAGCATGTGTTGTCACAGTTGTATCAACCAATCTCTCCCTTTTTCCCTGAGAAAGCACCACTATAGAATCTACTTCTGATTCACCACCATGATCTATATCTTGGATGTCTCCAAAACAATCTGTAAGTGTCCTCTCACTATCACTCAAGGTTCTTGAATTTTCAAGAGCTTTGGAAAATGAGAGGTTCACTTTTGACAAATGTAAAACATTATTATTAGACAACCTTAACACATCCCAAATATTTTAGCACACTCACATGTGGGTCGGGTGGTGTGATAATAATAGACATAATTCGAGAAGTATTAAACTGCTTTACATCCCAAACATCTCAAAGGAGTAATACTCTTTTGTGTAATGTTATCTTAATAAAAAATCCATATTTGATATGAGAAACTTAGAAGGAAAAGTATCTAACCTTGGCCATTTGTCCTTCCTCTTTTAGATTGACCAGTACCTGTACGTGTTAAACAAAACAAGTAAATGCGATGGGTTTAAAACTATAAACTTGAAGATTGAAACAAGTTAGAAAATGTTAACTAAATAAATACATAAATATTTATTTTGAATATGTTACCCATTTATCCTTTCATCTTCTAAACCTTACTTTTGGATCTCCGGCTCCATGGAGCCTGATTTGTTTTGAAAAAAATACAAAAAACAAATTTAAGGTTTATTTTTTGACAAAAGTTACGCTTGAATATAGGGATGTATATTATATTACATCTCAGTACATTTTCCTGATGATTATGTTGTGGTTCAAGCTACACACTAGAAATCATGTCTTTCTAGGACATATACTATTCACTATAAAAGTTTATGATTTTATTTTTTATACGGATCACACCAAAATGCTTTTGATCGATGAGAGTTTACATAAATGTGGTATATATCACAATGTTCGTTGTATTTTTTAGAATATTTTGATTTTGAATTTTTCAAAAACACAACTCTATGGAGCTTGGGAGCAAAAATACACTCTCAAATTAAGATAGCAGAGTACTACATAGAAATATTTGACACATAGATAAGGTTTTGTATATACAAGCATGTATAAAAAATTACACAATCATATTCATGTATACCATTTCCTTGTAAATTAGGATTTCTTGAATTCTGCAAGGGAATATAAGAATATGTCAGTATAAAAAATGAAATTGAAAGGCATAAGCAATGTAGACACACGTAATACATACATTACACATTGTAGTAGTTTTTTAGTTATGGTAAAAAAGGAATGATCTCACACATGCACACATTTCAAACAATATCATCCACAAAACATCACATGAAATAGTTTAGTCCTCTAAAAAAGAACCGGTTAGAAGGAATATAGTCACATAGCATACTCAGTAATCAACCATGACCAATGCTAAACCTCATCACTAGAGTAGCAATAAAACTATTTGTTATATTTTGTTGACGACTTGAATTATGAGAAGACACATACAATATTACCAACTACCCATCATATTTTCTCTAGATAGAAGACGGGAAAAAGGGCATGTTTGTCCTTAGATAAACATTCAGAACTTAAAGGATATAAATATACTAACCTGAGTTGTCACAGAAGTATCCACGAATCTCTCCCTTTTTCCTTGAGAAAGCATCACTTCAGAATCTACTTCCGGTTCACCACCATGATCTATTTCTTGGATTTCTACAAAACTATCTGTAAGTGTCCTCTCACTATCACTCAAGGATCTCTCAAGGAAATCACTCAAATCTTGTGGTTTTGCCTTCATCTGGCTTCTTGATTCCCTTGCTTCCTTAGTAGCATAGATACAACCATGAGGATTTTTGTCCATCGCTCTTCACTAGATCTATCAGTTGTTTTGAGTTGAGGAAGACGAAAGGTAATAAAACAGAAACATTAATAGAATGATCTGTTTATTTTCTTGGATGGTCATATATACAAGTAACCTATAATTGGCATTATTATTTTAGGAAGAAACGGTAGGCGTTACATGTGCACTATTAAAACCTTGCATGTTCATGGTTTGGATGAAAATTACATGCTAAAAAATCATTATTAGTTGCCAAATTTACATTATTATGAATGGAAGTTTTGGGAGTCGGATCACAACATATATATGGTGGTTTAAGTTGTTGCATAGTGTCATGGTGGAACACGATCACTTATGGGGCCATCGGCCCCTTGTGGTTTGGGAAAGGGGAAGATCACGTTATACAAAGAGCAGAGGCCATGGAACAAAACGACGATGGTGACTGATGACCCACAAGTATAGGGGATCTATCATAGTCCTTTTGATAACTAAGAGTGACGAACCCAATGAGGAGCAGAAGGAAATGATAAGCGGTTTTCAGCAAGGTATTCTCTGCAAGTACTGAAATAAGTGGTAACAGATAGTTTTGTGATAAGATAAATTGTAACGAGCAACAAGTAACAAAGGTAAATAAAGTGCACCAAGGTGGCCCAATCCTTTTTGTAGCAAAGGACAAGCCTGGACAAACTCTTATAATAGGAAAAGCGCTCCCGAGGACACATGGGAATATCGTCAAGCTAGTTTTCATCATGTTCATATGATTCGCGTTCGGTACTTTGATAATTTGATATGTGGGTGGACCGGTGCTTGGGTGCTGTTCTTACTTGAACAAGCATCCCACTTATGATTAACCTCTATTGCAAGCATCCACAACTACAACAAAAGTATTAAGGTAAACCTAACCATAGCATGAAACATATGGATCCAAATCAGACCCTTACGAAGCAACGCATAAACTTGGGTTTAAGCTTCAGTCACTCTAGCAACCCATCATCTACTTATTACTTCCCAATGCTTTCCTCTAGGCCCAAATAATGGTGAAGTGTTATGTAGTCGACGTTCACATAACACCACTAGAGGCTAGACAACATACATCTCATCAGAATATCGAACGAATACCAAATTCACATGACTACTAATAGCAAGACTTCTCCCGTGTCCTCAGGAACAAACGTAACTACTCACAAAGCATATTCATGTTCATAATCAAAGGGGTAATAATATGCATAAAGGATCTGAACATATGATCTTCCACCAAATAAACCAACTAGCATCAACTACAAGGAGTAATCAACACTACTAGCAACCTACTAGCATCAATCCCGGACTTGGAGACAAGAACTGGATACAAGAGATGAACTAGGGTTTGGAGATGAGATGGTGCTGGTGAAGATGTTGATGGAGATTACCCTCTCCCAATGAGAGGAGCGTTGGTGATGATGATGACGATGATTTCCCCCTCCCGGAGGGAAGTGTCCCCGGCAGAACAGCTCCGCCGGAGCCCTAGATTGGTTCCGCCAAGGTTCCGCCTCGTGGCGGCGGAGTCTCGTCCTGAAAGGTTGCTTATGATTTTTTTCTCATCGAAAGACTTCATATAGGAGAAGATGGGCATCGGAGAGCCACCAGGGGGCCCACGAGGTAGGGGGCGCGCCCCAGGGTGTGGGTCCCCTGGCCTTCATCTTTGGCGACGATTTTTCTTTATTTCTTTTAAGATATTCTGTGGAGTTTCGGGACTTTTGGGGTTGCACAGAATAGGTCTCCAATATTTGCTCCTTTTCCAGCCCAGAATTACAGCTGCCGGCATTCTCCCTCTTCATGTAAACCTTGTAAAATAAGAGAGAATAGCCATAACTATTGTGACATAACGTGAAATAGCAGCCCATAATGCAATAAATATCGATATAAAAGCATGATGCAAAATTGACGTATCAACTCCCCCAAGCTTAGACCTCACTTGTCCTCAAGCGAAAAGCCGATAACAATAAATATGTCCTCATGTTTAGAGGTAGAGGTGCCGATAAAAAATAAAATACGGACATGAAGGCATCATGATTATTCTCATAACAGCAACATATATAGATTTTGTCATATGATTACTTATGTTCAAGTGATGATCTTTTCACAATGCAAAAGTATGAATCAGAAACCTTATTGGGCACCAACAAATTATAACCTCAGTCATTGAAGCAAATGCAATTTATCATAACATCGAAAGAGTCTATGTCAGAGCTTAAAAGCAAGTCCACATACTCAAATATCATTTAGTCCTTCATAATTGCTAACACTCATGCAATACTTGTGGTTATGGAGTTTTAATCGGACACAGAGAAAGATAGGGGCTTATAGTTTTGCCCCACAACTTTTTACCTCAAGGGTAATGTCAACAATAATAATTCATGCTCCCCTACATCCAATTAGATATGTATATCATGTTGTTTCCAACATACTGGGCTTGCCAAAGGATAAAATGAAAAAGGAAAGGTGAAGATCACCGTGACTATTGCATAAGGTAGAAGATAATAATAAAAGATAGGCCCTTCACAGAGGGAAGCAGAGGTTGCCATGCACTTTTATGGTTGGATGCACAAAATCTTAATGCAAAAGAACGTCACTTTATATTGCCCCTTGTATATGGAACTTTATTATGCAGTCTGTCGCTTTTATTACTTCCACAACAAGTTCGTACAAAGCTTATTTTCTCTGCACTAATAAGTCATGCATATTTAGAGAGCAATTTTTATTGCTTGCGCCGATGACAACTTACTTGAAGGATCTTACTCAATCCATAGGTAGATATGGTGGACTCTTATGGCTAAACTGGTTTAGGGGTATTTGGAAGCACAAGTAGTATCTCTACTTGGTGCTGAGAATTTGGCTAGCATGAGGGGGAAAGGCAAGCTCAGCATGTTAGAGGATCCATGACAACATACTTTATCTCAGATATAAGAAAACATAACTCATCACGTTGTCTGCCTTGTCCAACATCAACTCTTTAGCATGTTGTATTTTAATGAGTGCTCCCAATCATAAAAGATGTCAATGATAATATATCTATATGTGAAACCTCTCTTTCTTTATTACTTCCTATTAATTGCAACGATGACCAAAGCTATATTTGCCAACTCCCAACAACTTTTAATCATCATACTCTTTCAATGTGAAGTCATTACTTTCAATAAGATCAATATGAACTTCTTTGTTTCTTTTTATTCTTTTTCTTTTTCTTTCTATTATCCACCCAAGATCATGGCAAAATAATCAAGCCCTTGACTCAACACTAATCTTTATTATATATATATAACTCACGGACTCGATTACATAGAGGGATCATAAAGCAAAACTCAAAAGTAGATCATGCCATAATCTTTATTCTACTAGGTCAAGATACTACTAATAGGATTGAACTAAGAAAAATGGTAAAGATAGGAGTTGTGATGGTGATACGATACCGTGGCACCTCCCCCAAGCTTGGCATTTGCCAAGGGGAGTGCCCATACCCATGTGATTATGTCTCCTTCTTTGTCGGTGAAGAAGGTGGAGGTGATGGATAGTCGCACATCGAGCATAAGTGGTCCTCTAGCTTGCGGATAATGCCCTTGAGTGCAACAATATGCTCCTTCAACAAAATATTTTCACTTGTGAGATACTTGTTTTGAATACGAGATAACTCAATCATCTTGAAAGGTTCGATTTCAGTTGGGGTGAGAAAGTTGTGATCAAGCTGGAGGGTATCTTCTGCTGCCGGAGCTTGGTCCTCCGTGGCCTCCTTGATCCTTTCATCCTTGTTGATCTCCATGGGTTCTTCCCTCTTCAGCTCTATCTTCATTAGCCAAGCATCTTTGTCACCATTGTCGGAGGAGGGGGACGACATGATGCCTAGCCTTGACAACCCTGACAAAAAACAGCTTGAAACAAGAACAGATGATAATTGCATGATACGGGAGTCAAAACCTTTGGGAGAATATATAATGAATTTTTACTGACCAAAATATGTATCGTCCAAGAAAACGGAGTCCGGAGGGTACACGAGGTGCTCACGAGGTAGGGGGCGCGCCCAGGGGGTAGGGCGCGCCCACCACCCTCGTGGGGCCCTCGTGTCCTTCCCGGACTTCCACTTTATTTTTCTATTTTTCTAAATATTCCAAAATGGAGAAATATTGCCTTAAAAATTGTTCTGGAGTCGGTTTACTTACCGTACCACATACCTATTCCTTTTCGGAGTCTGAAACGGTCTGGAAACTGTCCTTTATGTATTCCTCCGGGGTTACGTTTTCAATAATATTGGTTTCAACATTTATAGGATTACCTGAGATATAATGTTTGATTCTTTGACCGTTTACCACCTTCAGATTTGTGCCTTGGAAGTTGTTGATTTTTATGGCACCGGAACGATAGACCTCGATAACGTAGGGACCTTCCCATTTAGAGAGAAGTTTTCCTGCAAAAAATCTTAAATGAGAGTTTTATAGCAATACATAATCACCTACATTAAACTCACGCTTTTGTATCCTTTTGTCATGCCATCTTTTAACTTTTTCTTTAAATAACTTGGCATTTTCATAAGCTTGGGTTCTCCATTCATCAAGTGAGCTAATATCAAATAACCTCTTCTCACCGGCAAGTTTGAAATCATAGTTGAGCTCTTTAATAGCCCAATATGCCTTATGTTCTAGTTCGAGAGGTTAGTGATATGTTGTTCCATAAACCATTTTATACGGAGACATACCCATAGGATTCTTATATGCAGTTCTATAGGCCCATAATGCATCATCAAGTTTCTTGGACCAATTCTTTCTAGACCTATTAACAGTCTTTTGCAAAATTAATTTGAGCTCTCTATTACTCAATTCTACTTGACCACTAGACTGTGGGTGATAAGGAGATGCAATACTATGATTAACGTCATATTTAGCAAGCATTTTACGGAAAGCACCATGAATAAAGTGTGAACCACCATCAGTCATTAAATATCTAGGGACTCCAAACCTCGGAAAAATAACTTCCTTAAGCATTTTAATAGAGGTATTGTGATCAGCACTACTAGTCGGAATAGCTTCTACCCACTTAGTAACATAATCAACAGCAACCAGAATATGCGTATATCCATTAGAGGCAGGAAAAGGTCCCATATAATCAAAGCCCCAAACATCAAAGGGTTCAATAACAAGTGAATAATTCATAGGCATTTCTTGACGTCTACTAATATTACCAATTCTTTGACATTCATCACAAGACAAAACAAACTTACGGGCATCTTTGAAGAGAGTGGGCCAATAAAACCCGAATTGCAATACCTTATGTGCAGTTCTATCTCCAGCGTGGTGTCCTCCATAAGCTTCGGAGTGACACTTATGTAGGATCTGTTCTGTTCATGCTCAGCACACAACGCCTAATAACACCATCTACACCTTCTTTATAAAGATGTGGGTCATCCCAAAAGTAATGTCGCAAATCATAAAAGAACTTTTTCTTTTGTTGGTATGTGAAGCTAGGTGGTATAAATTTAGCAACAATATAATTAGCATAATCAGCATACCATGGAGTGCTACGAGAAGTGCTTATGGCATTTAATTGTTCATCGGGAAAGCAATCATCAATAGGTAGTGGGTCATCAAGAACATTCTCTAACCTAGATAAGATGTCTGCAACGGGGTTCTCAGCTCCTTTTCTATCAACAATATGCAAATCAAATTCTTGCAGCAAGAGAACCCATCTAATAAGTCTAGGTTTATCATCTTTCTTTTCCATAAGATATTTAATAGCAACATGATCAGTGTGAATAGTTACTTTAGAATCAACAATATAGGGTCTGAATTTATCACAAGCAAATACAACTGCTAAAAGTTCCTTTTCGGTAGTAGCATAATTTCTTTGAGCATTGTCTAGAGTCTTACTAGCATAATGGATAACATTTAATTTCTTATCAACTCTTTGCCCTAGAACAACACCTACAGCATAATCACTAGCATCACACATAATTTCAAAGGGTAAATTCCAATCAGGTGGCTGAACAACAAAAGAGACTAATGCTTTCTTAAGTATTTCAGATGCTTCTACACAATCATCATCAAAGACAAATGGTACATCTTTTTGTAATAAATTAGTCAGAGGCCGGGAATTTTTTGAGAAGTCCTTAATGAACCTCCTATAAAATCCAGCGTGACCAAGGAAACTTCTTATACCTTTGTTGTCCTTGGGACATGGCATCTTTTCAATAGCATCAACTTTGGCCTTATCAACTTCAATAACTCTTTCAGAAACTTTGTGTCCCAAGACAATACCTTCATTAACCATAAAGTGGCACTTTTCCCAATACAAGACAAGATTAGTTTCTTCACATCTCTGCAAAACTCGATCAAGATTGCTCAAGCAATCATCAAAATAGGAACCATAGACGGAAAAGTCGTCCATGAAAACCTCACAAATCTTTTCACAAAAATCAGAGAATATAGCCATCATGCATCTTTGAAAGGTAGCAGGTGCATTACATAAACCAAAAGGCATACGTCTATAAGCAAAAGTACCAAAAGGGCATGTAAAAGTAGTCTTTGACTGATCTTTAGCCGACACATGTATTTGAGAGAAACCAGAATAACCATCTAGAAAGCAATAATGTGTATGTTTGCATAATGTTTCTAGCATTTGATCAATAAAAGGTAAGGGGTAATGATCTTTCTTAGTAGCTTTATTTAATTTGCGGAAATCAATTACCATCCTATAACCTGTGATAATTCTTTGCGGAATCAATTCGTCTTTATCTTTAGGGACAACAGTAATACCTCCCTTCTTAGGGACACAATGGACAAGACTTACCCACTGACTATCAGCAACGGGATAAATTATACCTGCCTCCAGAAGCTTGAGTATTTCTTTTCTTACCACTTCTTTCATTTTAGGATTCAAACGTCGTTGAGGATCATGAACTGGTTTGGCATCCGCTTCCAAATTTATTTTAGGCTGACATAGAGTGGGACTAATGCCCTTAAGATCATCAAGAGTATATCCAATAGCGGCACGGTGCTTCTTCAGAGTTTTCAATAATCTTTCTTCTTCATGCTCTGAAAGGTTAGCACTAATAATAACATGATATATTTTATTTTCATCAAGATAAGCATATTTAAGATTATCAGGCAACGGTTTAAGCTCAAACACAGGATCACCCTTGGGTGGAGGAGGGTCCCCTAGGATTTCAACAGGCAGATTGTGTTGCAGAATAGGTTCCTGTTTAAAGAATACTTCATCTATTTCCCTTCTTTCATTCATGAACACATCATTTTCATGGTCTAGCAAATAGTGTTCTAAAGGATCTCTAGGAGGTACGGCAATAGAAGCAAGACCAATAATTTCATCCTTACTAGGCAATTCTTCCTCACGATGTTGTTTACTAAATTTAGAGAAATTAAACTCATGAACCATATCATCCAAGCCAATAGTAACAACATTCTTTTTGCAATCTATCCTAGCATTAACAGTATTCAAGAAGGGTCTACCAAATATAATGGGACAAAATCTATCTTGTGGAGAACCTAGAACAAGAAAATCAGCGGGATATTTGGTTTTTCCACACAAGACTTCAACATCTCTAACAATTCCCATTGCAGATATAGTATCTCTATTGGCAAGTTTAATTGTAACATCAATATCTTCTAACTCAGCAGGTGCAATATCATGCATAATTTCTTTATATAAGTCAATGGGTATAACACTAGCACTAGCACCCATATCACATAAGCCATGATAACAATGATCTCCTATTTTAACAGAAATAACAGGCACGCCTACCACGGGTCTATGTTTATCATTAGCACAAGGTTTAGCAATTCTAGCAGTTTCACCACAGAATTGAATAACATGCCTATCAATATTATCAGACAAGAGATCTTTAACAATAGCAATATTAGGTTCTACTTTGACTTGCTTAGGAGGTGTATAAGTTCTAATATTGCTTTTACGAACAACAGTTGAAGCTTTAGCATGATCCTTTACTCTAACAGGGAAAGGTGGTTTCTCAACATAAGAGGTAGGAACAATAGGATCATTATAAGTGACAGTCTTTTCTTCAACTTTAATAGGTGCAACTACTTTTACTTCTATGGGAGGATGATATTTAAACCACTTCTCCTTAGGGAGATCAACATAAGTAGCAAAAGATTCACAGAAAGAAGCTACTATCTCATAGTCAAGTCCATATTTAGTGCTAAACTTATGGAAAATATCGGTATCCATAAAAGATTTAACACAATCAAACTTAGGTGTCATACCTGACTCCTTACCTTCGTCGAGGTCCCAATCTTCAGAGTTGCGTTTAATTCTATCCAATAAATTCCATTTAAATTCAATATTCTTCATCATAAAAGAGCCAACACAAGAAGTATCGAGCATGGTGCGATTGTTATCAGAAAGTTGAGCATAAAAATTGTGAAGAATTGTCACTCTTGAGAGCTCATGATTGGGGCATGAATATAACATTGATTTAAGCCTCCCCAAGCTTGAGCGATGCTTTCTCCTTCGCGAGGCCAAAAATTATATATATAATTGCGATCACGATGAACGAGATGCATAGGATAATACTTTTGATGAAATTCCAATTTCAATCTTTTATAGTTCCATGATCTCGTATCATCACATAGCCTATACCATGTCAATGCGTCTTCCTTCAAAGATAAAGGGAAGACCTTCTTCTTAACAACATCATCGGGTATACCTGCAAGCTTAAATAATCCACAAACTTCATCCACATAGAGTAGATGTTCATCAGGATGCTTTGTTCCATCTCCTATAAAAGTATTAGCTAGCAGTTTTTCCATCATACCCGAAGGAACTTCAAAAGGAGTTTCATTTTCAATAGGTTCAGTAGGTTGAGGAGCAACTCTTTGTTGTCTTCGACGGGTGAAGATACCCGAACAAGCCCCTCAGAGAATTACTTTCCATAGTAACAAGTGACAGAAAATTTCAGCACACTATATAAATTTTTCCTTACCAAAGGCGCTACACTCCCCGACAATGGCGCCAGAAAAGAGTGACGCTGGTGGTTTTTACCCAGGTTCAGCCACCGTGAGGCGTAAAACCCTACTCCTGCTTTTGGTGGATTGAGTGGAGGAACACAACGACGCGCAACGCTTGAGCCCGACAAGGTTGCCTCGGGGGAGGAGCAGCTACGCGCGTACAAGTGTGAGGAGTCCGAATCCTTTGCTATGTTGCCTTGGACCTCCTTTTATAGCTTAAGGGGTAACCACAATGGTAAAACAGTCTTTATCTAGTGATTAGATAGCTAACAGTGCTTAATTAACCATCTCCTATTCAAGTGTAGCCGAGCAAAGCACGTATGGCAAGCACTGGGTATTGATGACTTAATTGAGAAATTTTGTCTTGTTCATCGTCTAGGACAGTCTGTTCTAGAGGAATTGTTGTACTCAAGCCCTGATCAGTCTATGATTTTGGGACAAGCCCCATTGGCAGAGCTTGTTGCAATGGGATGTTGGTATTTATGGTGGGAAAGAAGGCAAATTAGTCGTAATGTTCACGTGCAGTCCATAGAAAGATCTGCGATAGCAATCTAGGTGTTATCTTCAAATTTCAGGTCTGCTAATGTTCCTAATGCAAGGGTGAAAAAGGAGAGATGGGCAACTCCAATAGGTGATTGTGTCAATATAAACGTTGATGATTCCTTTGATCCAGACATTCTGAGGGGAACTATGTGTCGTGGTGGGCGCATGGCAGATGCCAAGGAATGGCTAAAGAGAGGAGGAGGCTCGAGGGCGCTGGTGGGCTTCGGAGGCGAGGTTGATATGCGCGGGCGCGGGACGCCGGACATACCCAGGTTCGTGGCTCTCCGGAGAGATAACACCCCTAGTCCTGCCGAGTTTAGTTGGATGGTTGATAGTACAATGTTGCTCCTGGAGCTGTTTGAGGAGGAAGGAGGCTGGCCAAGGCTCCGGCTGCTCCTTCTCCTTGGTGTCGTTATGTCTCTGTTGAATATCTTGTGTCCTCTCTCTATCTTGTCTACTCATCTGGCGCGGACTCCTGGGGGGTTTTCTAGACCAACCCACTGTAGCGACCCGACCCGAATGGATCAAGTCTCTGTGCTTAAGTGTCATCCCTCGATCGGTATGCTGACACACACAGTACTCCAGGATTTATAACAGAGGTAAATCACATGTATAAATAACGTAAATACTATTACCTCAATCCAAATAGCGGAAGTAACAAAGTTGTGGATTCCCATCAACACCAACGGCAAAGTTGAGTGTAGAAATCGTAACCCTAACATATCACTTACTCGTCGTCTGAAAAGTCTGCAACATGAAACGTTGCAGCCCGAAAACGGGTCAGCACATGGAATATGCTGGCAAAGTAACACATAGAGAATAATGAAAGAGTAAGCCTATACTACATGCATATATGGCTGGTGGAAAGCTCTATGGTTACAGTTTTTGCATAAAGCCAATTTTTCCCTACTGCAAAGGAATAAATTTATTTAACTATCATGGTGGTTGTTGAACATTGAGAATGGTTGACAACATCCTCAATCACAATTAAAAGTACTCATTAACAACCCAACAATATTAATTAGAGTAACATGATGAGATTCACTTGATAATCCAAGTACTAGATACTCAAGATGTCCATGACCGGGGACACGGCTAACCATGATTAGTTTATACACTCTGCAGAGGTTTGTGCACTTTTCCCCACAAGACTCGATCGCCTCCGTTTAGTTTCTCGCACTACATGGTGTTTGATAAATGGATGATCGAGACATAGTCTTTCAGAAGCGCTAGCACCTTACGTTTGGGTAGACCGTCCCAACCTACAACCCTTACATCAGCTAGTCTACCCATAAGAGTTCGCACAACTTAGTCAACTATGCTAGAGCCCATACTAGCATGTGGCTGCACACGGAAGTTTCTAGCATGAATAATATCATGATCCCTTTGAGCCAGGGTGGCGGTCCGAAGAAAAACAGGCAAGTCCTGATGGAAACCAGGTGCCTCAATCCACCCAGATGTGTGTTTAAGTTGCCACCTTAAATAAACCATTAATTAACAATCTCACGTCTGTCATGGAATACTCTCACCCAATCCACGTCTACTAGCATAGCATGGCATAATAAGCAAACGTAGAAGTAACTCCCAAGGGTTTGAAAATAAATCAGGTAATAGGTACTACCTCAAACTACTTCCCAAAACCCACAATTTAATTAGATCCTAATCATGCAATGTTTGAGGATTGATCTAATGCAATAAAACTGGGTAGTAGAAAAGAGTATAATCAAAGTGTTACTTGCCTGCAATGTTGATGAAGATGATTCGCACTCAAAACTCTTGATAGTTCTACTCGTCACACTCCGGTCAATCTATCGTAAGCAAGCAATAGTAACCACACATAAGCAATCACTCAAAAGATCGGAGAGAACGAAGAAAACAAATCGAAAAACTTCAAAACCAAGCAAAACTCTTGCAACATAAAACAATTTCTAACAGTACCAAAATTATGTGAATTTGGCCTTATCAGAAAGTTTAGGTCAAGAGCTTAGATTTGCAAAAAGAATCAACTAAATCGGAGTTACGAAACTCAAGTTACGATCAAACGAAGTTTAAATTTAAATCTGATCTAATTCAAATTTTAAACTTTCAAAAACATGTTTGAGTTGGATTACTAGATAGAGGGGATCATAACGAAGAAGTGGGCGTTGGTTTCGTTGGATTTGGACAAACGGTGTAAATGTTGTGACCGTTTGAAAAACAGGGGCCAATCTATAAATAAAATATTCATGGATGGGTCCCTGGCCGGAATCTATTAATAAAAGGAAAACTCTACCGAGTGAACGCTCGCTACCGAACGCTAATGAATGAAAGCGTTCGCTAGATCTACCTAAACAGAGAACGTTCGTTACCTAAGCAAACTAAATAAATAAATAAATAAACAAGTTTTATTCAAAACCGTATCTTAAACGAAACCGGATCGGGATTCGGTTTTTTACCGGTCCACGGCGGTTTGGTGAAGAAAAACCGACGGCGACGGTTGGCTCCAGCGGCGGCTCCGACGAGGCGCGTGTCCGGCGGCGGCGGGGCGGAGTGGCTCCGGCGGTGGCGGGGCACGGCGTTGGCGGCGGAGTAGCTGGGGAGGGGCGGCGTGACGAGGGGAAGACGATGGCGGCGTCGGCGGAGGTCGAGGGAGGCAGAACGAGGCGCGGTGGCGGTGGCAGATCTCGTCGGAGGCGGAAACTCTGGCGAGGGCGGCGGCGAGGAGAGAGAAGAGAGAGGGGGCCGGGGTGGCCCGGTATTTAAGGAGGAGGGGCGGCATGGTGGCGTGCGGGAGGGGGCAGAGGAGGCCGAGGCGGGCACGACCGTCGAGGTCGGCGGCGGTGACGCGCGGGCAACAGACTCCCGCGGGAGCTCGGACATGGCGCGGTGCTGGGCTGCGACCTGGCCCGATTGGCTGGGCCGGCCCAGTCGGAAAGTTTAAAAAAAAATCATTTTCCCAGGCAAACAAAAGTTCTAAAAAAATAAAAAAAACTATATTATATAGGCATATAATATATCAAAATTTTCAGAAAAAGATTTCCAACAACATGGACATTTTTGTACGGTCAAATAAAATCCACACAAATTTAAATAAAACAAAGAGTGCTACTGCCCTACTATAATCCAATAAAAATCATTTTAAAAATACCAAAATGGTTTCAAATTTATTTTCTCCAATTTTCGATGTAGGGAATCATGTTACCCTATTTTCCTTATATTTTATATTTGGAGAAAAATAGTTTGAATAAAACTCAAATAACTCCAAATTGAAAATAAATTCAAAAGAACTTTGAATTTAATTCTTTAAAACTCCCAACTCATATTTCATATATTTTGAAGAAGTCATTTTATCTTCTCTCATGAAAATCATTGAGTTGCTGAAGTTTATGAATCAAAATATTTCCAAATGAAATTCAAATATTTTCAAATACCCTTTCATTTAATTAAATGGAAGAAGTCATATCATCTTCGCTCTAGGGTTTTGTATTTGAAAAGAATTTGAATTCATGAAGATCAGAAAAGAAAATGAAAGTTTGGGAAAGTCCTTTTATTCCCTCTCATTTAACTTTCAAAAAGTTTCGAATTTCACTCAATCAATCAAATCTATCTATTTATTATAACATTCCAAAATTTAGAATTTTGGGATGTTACAAAACTACCACCCTTAAAATGAATCTCGTCCTCGAGATTCGGAGAGGCTAGCAAGAAATAGGTTAGGTTTGGGGTCTTCTCAAAATCCATCGATCATCTCCGGGGTCTCGGGTGCTACCACCCTTAAAAGCATGGTTACGGTTCCATCAAAACTCATATACTCCAACCTTATTACTAACAGTGTCGGTCTTCTCAGATTGTAAGGATAATTCCTTCTCTGGGCTCTTCCGGTAGTGGCATAACCTTTTCCTCAATTCTTTTGTCCTTTCCTCTTGGTAAGGTTATCCCGAAACTGGGTCCTCTTAGCTGACGGGTCTGGCGCCAATTCTAAACAACTATCGTTATCTCATGGTGGTCCACAATTTTATGGTTTCTCCTGCAGGAAACGGGTCTGGGTTGAACCTCACCGTATGACCTACGTTTGGCAACAGCTGCCGTGTACAAGGAAAAATACTTATACCATTCTAAGGTTCAAACAAGGTTTTGATCGTCGTCTCTCTACTATAGGTAAGTCACTCAGATTTACCATCCCGTATAGCAAGGCGAATAATAAGAGTAAGTCGGTATGGTGATCAATCCATCCTGCACCCAAATCATTACCTTGTACATGGTTTAGCGAATCTCGCATTCTAACACTCGGTCATCCTCACAAGCATTGCAGAATTTCTCTTGTCGGCGAACCAAGTTCGGATAAATCCATTGATTCTGCAAGCCAAACAAACACCTATCGTTCCTTTACAACTCTCAGGTTTTGCGTAAACTCCTATAGAATCGTCGGTTAATAAAATCGTAACTTCTTCCAGGGTTTCTCCTTCAGCAAGAGTGTGCTTGCTTCTCGGCAGGTCCTGTAGCCTGTGGGTTATGGGCCCACCTCATCACTTGTAGTCCTTGAACTTATCCTCGGGCTTCTGATCATTATTCCAACTTCCAACTTCCTAGTATTCTTAAATCCATCCAATTGTACTGTCTTCCTTCCTTCTATTGGCACCAAACTAGGACATGATTACTCAGACTCATCATGGAATTTCCATTGATCCGTACTTCCAACATCATACCTCCTTTATATCCAATAGTAATTCATATCTTCATCCTCGTGGGATATCCCACATACCGAGATAAAAACTTATACTTATGAAGTCCATACTCCACTTCATGGAACATCATTATCCTTTCCAGGGTCAAGCGTCCTTTCAAGGGAATATTGGCCATCTCTGCATGGCACTTCTTCAACTGGGAAACGTGAAACACATCATGAACTCCTGACAATTCATCGGGTAATTCTAACTTGTAGGCCACTTCTCCCATACGCTCCAAAACTCGGTATGGTCCTACAAATCTCGGGGCTAAATTTACCTTAACTCCAAATCGTTTAACTCCTCTCAGAGGGGACACACGAAGACATGCTCTGTCTCCAATTTCATGGACTACCTCCTTGCGTTTTTGAGTCTGCATAACTCTTCTGCCAGGACTGAGCTACCTTCTGTCTAGCTTGAAGCAACATAACATTCTATTCTGAATCCTTGATCACATTTGGTCCAAACAACTGACGGTCTCCAACTTCATCCCACATCAACGGTGTCTGGCTCCTTCTCCCATACAAAGCTTCAAAAGGGGCCATCTTCAAACTGACTTGGTAGCTATTGTTGAATGAGAACTCCGCGTAAGGTAGATTATCATCCCTACTAGATCCATAATTTAGCGCACACGCTCTCAACATGTCCTCCAGAATCTGATTGACTCTCTTGATTTATCCATCTGCTCATGGATGAAAGGCCGATCAACTCTAGCCTAGTACCCAAAGTCCGTGCAGCTGATTCCAAAACTTTGAGTTAAACTGTGTTCCTCTATCTGATACGATGGTCCTCGGAACTCCATGCAGACATACGATCCTGGTCAAATATATCTTGGTCAACTTCGCACTTGTATAGTTGGTTTTCACTGGGATAAAGTGAACCACTTTGGTCAAGCGAGTCAACTACTACCCAGATAGAATCATATCCCGTACGGGTTCTGGGAAATCCGGTAATGAAATCCATGCCAAGCTTATCTCACTTCCATTCGGGTATCAGCATAGGCTGTAGTAATCCTGCTGGCTTCTGATGCTCTGCTTTTACTCTCTGGCATACATCGCCTATGACTACATACTCCGCAATATCCTTCTTCATACCAGTCCACCAGAAACGCTCCTTCAAATCCAAATACATCTTGGTGTTTCCAGGGCAAACCGAGTATGGGGAGTCATGAGCCTCCTGAAGTATTAACTTCCTGATCTCTGCATTATTGGGTACATGTACACTATCCTCAAACCATAAGGTGTCATGCTCATCCTTACGAAAACATTCGGCCTTTCCTTTGCTCATCCTCTCTTTTATCTCAGCAATCTCTTTATCACCCTTCTGAGCTTCACGGATCTTTCCCAACAATGTAGACTGAACTTCCATTGCTGCAACAAAACCTTTGGAACAATCTCCAACCAAACTTCCCTGAGATCCTCGGCTAACTCCTTTGGTAATCCTCCGCTTATGAGGGTATTCGTCCTTGTTTTCTGTATGGTTGTGTCCTATTTCTCCATAAAGCTTGTATGCACAAGGTTTCTTCATATCCTTTCGATAAGGCCTCAACTTCTGGGACACAAGAGGAGATCTTTGCAGAGTCAACTTAAATTCTTCCCAAGTGGTTACTCCTTGCCATCCATTGATGGTTTGGTACATCCTCCACCAAGTAGCAGCACCTCATTCAAAGCACTGAAGGGCATGCTGGGTCATATCCTTTCCGGCTATAGGGTTATTCTCCATGCGATCCTCCATGTTCTGAATCCATCGGTCTGTCTCCAATTGACTCATTGCTCCAGAAAATACAAGCTCATCTCCATCCATCCTCTAATGGGTCCATGGGTTATGGGGTGAGATAAGAGAGATCGAGAGGGATGCACACAAAACAAACAAAAGTTTTAAAAAGGCAGATTTTTTTGTGGCTATCGAAAAAACATCAAACAAATGACAGCTCACAATCATCGCATCTAACGCATGTATATAATAGGGGTTTGGGCTTCTAATGGTCAATAAATCTTCAAAGTCATCAAACTCTTCGATTCTTGTTCATGTCTCCGATGGCTTCTTCCGATCATGCTTGTCATACTCAAGTTCTTTTGCCAGATCGTCTCCGTTGACGTGAAGTCTCTTGTGACGTCCTTTAATATTTCTGGGGTTGCATTCCAAACTTCTGGTTTCAACTTCCTTGACATGAACCATGATCCTATTGTCCTTCATTTCCTGACGAATCTCCGGTACCTCGATGTTTTGCTCCTTCAGCTTGTCTACTTTCAGCTTCTGGGTCCTGAGTTCTTCACGAACTGCTTCCTTATCAAATACTACTTCTTGTAGGTCCATCTTAACTTCTTGATGTAACACTCCAGATCCTGGTGATACACCAGTAATGTTAAAACTGCATCCTTCGCTGACAGATGCTCCTTCAGCCTTCTACCATCCAATCCTTCTGAGGAAATGCATGCTTAACTCAACACAGTGGCAATAGCATATGCGGGTGATAACCTCATGGATAGCCGTGTTTCTGCTCTTGTCATTTCCATGAGCTATCTCTCCATAGTTGATATCTCCTGCCTTAGGGTTTTCCTTGACAGAACTTTGAGTTCTAATGCTCCATGTTCCAGTCTTTCTCCAATACACCTTGATCTCGGGTATTGATGACTTCCATAGTCTGTCAAATTCCATAAGCGTAACCTTCCTAGGTCATAAAAATCTGGGAATTCTTCAGAGCCTTCAAAATCTCCTAGTCTTCGGAGTCTTCAACAGTTGTAGTTTCCATTTACACGGTAAAATCCTCTTCATTCCAAATGGTCTTAGTTGTCTGATATCTTGTCTCCTTGGAGTGGTCTCATCGGTCGAATCTTTAAGTGGTCAAAAGGGAAAAGGGTTATGGTCTCACTAAAAGGGAATATTTGAATAAGCTCAGAAGGGAAGAGAGGTAAAAGATCTTTTTGAAAATGAAGTTGTAGAGAAAAATCTTTCCTATGGGCTTGTCAGTTTCTAGGGTCACGTCCTACAGTCAACATGTGCTCTGATACCATCTTGTAGCGACCCGACCCGAATGGATCAAGTCTCTGTGCTTAAGTGTCATCCCTCGATCGGTATGCTGACACACATAGTACTCCAGGATTTATAACAGAGGTAAATCACATGTATAAATAACGTAAATACTATTACCTCAATCCAAATAGCAGAAGTAACAAAGTTGTGGATTCCCATCAACACCAACAGCAAAGTTGAGTGTAGAAATCGTAACCCTAACGTATCACTTACTCGTTGTCTGAAAAGTCTGCAACATGAAACGTTGCACCCCGAAAACGGGTCAGCACATGGAACATGCTGGCAAAGTAACACATAGAGAATAATGAAAGAGTAAGCCTATACTACATGCATATATGGCTGGTGGAAAGCTCTATGGTTACAGTTTTTGCGTAAAGCCAATTTTTCCCTACTGCAAAGGAATAAATTTATTTAACTATCATGGTGGTTGTTGAACAATGAGAATGGTTGCCAGCATCCTCAATCCCAATTAAAAGTACTCATTAACAACCCAACAATATTAATTAGAGTAACATGATGAGATTCACTTGATAATCCAAGTACTAGATACTCAAGATGTCCATGACTGGGGACACGGCTAACCATGATTAGTTTATACACTCTGCAGAGGTTTGTGCACTTTTCCCCACAAGATTCGATCGCCTCCGTTTGGTTTCTCGCACTACATGGTGTTTGAGAAACGGATGATCGAGACATAGTCTTTCAGAAGCGCTAGCACCTTACGTTTGGGTAGACCGTACCAACCTACAACCCCTACATCAGCTAGTCTACCCGTAAGAGTTCGCACAACTTAGTCAACTATGCTAGAGCCCATAGTAGCATGTGGCTGCACACGGAAGTTTCTAGCATGAATAATCTCATGATCCCTTTGAGCCTGGGTGGCGGTCCAAGAAAAACAGTCAAGTCCTGATGGAAACCAGGTGCCTCAATCCACCCAGATGTGTGTTTAAGTTGCCACCTTAAATAAACCATTAATTAACAATCTCACATCTGTCATGGAATAAACTCACCCAATCCACGTCTACTAGCATAGCATGGCATAATAAGCAAACGGAGAAGTAACTCCCAAGGGTTTGAAAATAAATCAGGTAATAGGTACTACCTCAAACTACTTCCCAAAACCCACAATTTAATAGATCCTAATCATGCAATGTTTGAGGATTGATCTAATGCAATAAAACTGGGTAGTAGAAAAGAGTATGATCAAAGTGTTACTTGCCTGCAATGTTGATGAAGATGATTCGCACTCAAAACTCTTGATAGTTCTACTTGTCACACTCCGGTCAATCTATCGTAAACAAGCAATAGTAACCACACATAAGCAATCACTCAAAAGATCGGAGAGAACGAAGAAAACAAATCTAAAAACTTCAAAACCAAGCAAATAACTCTTGCAACATAAAACAACTTCTAACAGTACCAAAATTATGTGAATTTGGCCTTATCAGAAAGTTTAGGTCAAGAGCTTCGATTTGCAAAAAGAATCAACTAAATCGGAGTTACGAAACTCAAGTTACGATCAAACGAAGTTCAAATTTAAATCTGATCTAATTCAAATTTTAAACTTTCAAAAACATGTTTGAGTTGTATTACTGGATAGAGGGGATCATAACGAAGAAGTGGGCGTTGGTTTCGTTGGATTTGGACAAACGGTGTATAAGTTGTGACCGTTTGAAAATCAGGGGCCAATCTGTAAATAAAATATTCATGGATAGGTCCTTGGTCGGAATCTATTAATAAAAGGAAAACTCTACCGAGCGAACGTTCGCTACCGAACGCTAACGAATGAAAGCGTTTGCTAGATCTACCTAAACAGAGAACGTTTGGTACCTAAGCAAACTAAATAAATAAACAGGTTTTATTCAAAAACCGTATCTTAAACGAAACCGGATCGGGGTTCCTTTTTTTACCGGTCCACGGCGGTTCGGTGAAGAAAAACCGACGGCGACGGTTGGCTCCAGCGGCGGCTCGGCGAGGCGCGTCTCCGGCGGCGGCGGGGCGGAGTGGCTCCGGCGGTGGCGGGGCACGGCGGTGGCGGCGGAGTAGCTGGGGAGGGGCGGCGCGACGAGGGGAAGACGATGGCGGCGTCGGCGGAGGTCGAGGGAGGCAGAACGAGGCGTGGTGGCGGCGGCAGATCTCGTCGGAGGCCGAAACTCCGGCGAGGGCGGCGGCGAGGAGAGAGAAGAGAGAGGGGGCCGGGGTGGCCCGGTATTTAAGGAGGAGGGGCGGCGTGGTGGCGTGCGGGAGGGGGCAGAGGAGGCCGAGGCTGGCACGGCCGTCGAGGTCGGCGGGCGGCGACGCATGGCAACGGACTCCAGGGAGCTCGGACGCGCTGGGCTGGGCTGCGACTGGCCCGATTATTGGGCCGCCCAATGGAAAGTTTTTTAAATCATTTTCCCAAGCAAACAAAAGTTCTAAAAAACTATATTATATAGGCATATAATATATCAAAATTTTCAGAATAAGATTTCCAACAACATGGACATTTTTGTAAGGTCAAATAAAATCCACACAAATTTAAATAAAACAAAGAGTGCTACTGCCCTACTATAATCCAATAAAAATCATTTTAAAAATAACAAAATGGTTCCAAATTTATTTTTCTCCAATTTTCGATGTAGGAATCATGTTACCCTATTTTCCTTATATTTTATTTTTGGAGAAAAATAGTTTGAATAAAACTCAAATAACTCCAAATTGAAAATAAATTCAAAAGAACTTTGAATTTAATTCTTTAAAACTCCCAACTCATATTTCATATATTTTGAAGAAGTCATTTTATCTTCTCTCATGAAAATCATTGAGTTGCATGAAGTTTATGAATTGAAATATTTCCAAATGAAATTCAAATATTTTCAAATACCCTTTCATTTAATTAAATGGAAGAAGTCATATCATCTTTGCTCTAGGGTTTTGTATTTGAAAAGAATTTGAATTCCTGAAGATCAGAAAAGAAAATGAAAGTTTGTGAAAGTCCTTTTATTCCCTCTCATTTAACTTTCAAAAAGTTTCGAATTTCACTCAATCAATCAAACAATCAATCAAATCTATCTATTTATTATAACATTCCAAAATTTAGAATTTTGGGATGTTACACCCACTGTCAGGACCCCGATTCCAAATCACATCGATCTAGCCGGTAACACCTCATATCACTTTGCGGCCTCACGCACGGTATTCCCACGGGTGTCGCCTTACCATGGCCCGGGACCGTTTGCGCCTTTTGGCTCACGTATATGATAGTGTCGCTAGCATCCATATGACAAAGAACCCGGGCCGACATGGCTAGTCGTGAACCCAAAGCGGCACTAACCCATGGGGATAGGCATACATGAATCAACTTCGAGCATGACGGTCAGCAGCGTGTGAATCCGGGCTGTAGCACTGGGCTAACAGGACTCTGAGAACCCGGCTGTATCAAAGCTAGGCAGGACTCGGATGTCACCACGTGACATTTCCCGAAGGGACAGACACATGAACAAAGTGAAACACATGCCGCCCGACCAAGCGCCCCGAGCAGAGTGTTGGGCTAGAAGGACTCGTGAACCGGCTGTAGCGGACTACTATGGCTCAAGGAAGCACTAGACTACATTTCCCCATAAGAGAGGCTGCCAAGGATAAACAACTAGATTGTCGGATCCCATACATACCAAGCATTTCAAACATACACACAATATGCTCGATATGTGTAAATACAACATGGCATCACAACATAACTCTACGACTCAAGTATTTATTCATTAGGCTCCGAGGAGCCAAGATATTACAAACATGGGTCTCATGACCCAACATTCAGAGTATACAAGTCAAAACGCATGCGGAAGCTTAACATGTCTAAGTACAGACATCTACAAATGAAAAAGGCCGAGAAGCCTGACTATCTACCAGATCCTGCCGAGGGTACAAGATCGTAGCTGAGGTATCAAGCTAAACGTCGAAGTCCACACGGAACTACTAGCAAGACTGACGTCTCTCTGCAAAACATAAAATAGGCAAACGTGAGTACAAATCTACCCAGCAAGACTTACATCAGGACTAACTACATATGCATCGGTATCAATAAAGGGGGTGGTGGAGTTTGACTGCAGCAAGCCAGCTTTGACTCGGTGGCTATCCTGAACTACGACTACAAGTAACTCTTTTGAGGTGGCGCACACGAGTCCACATATTCACCATATCAATACACCACTAAGGATCCGCTCCCGTCTCCCTACGAGAACGCCATCCATAGCACTCACGCTTATCTTGCGCATTTTAGAGTATCCACTTTCACTTGTCTATGAACTATTATAGGCAACCCAGAAGTCCTTTACCGCGGACACGACTATTCGAATAGATAATGTTAACCCCGAAGGGGTGTACTTCTTCACACACGCTCTCGCCACTTACCACCATGTACACGTCGTGTATCTCGGCAACCTTCAAGCGGAAGCCTGGCGAGGGAGTCGGCCACGACCTGACTAACCACACAAGTCTCTCGTCCAGGTTTATCGCCTATTCAGGTTCCATCCGCAAGGAGATCCGGCCGAGGTGTCGCTCACGGCCCCAAACGATGTGAGAAGGGTTCCCAAGCCCACCTCGACGGGTGGATCTACGCTTGGTACACCATGCCACGGTGCCTAGTCTGTCCCAAGCCCACCTGTATCGGGTGCCACTTGGTAGACTACTAACACTACCTACAAACACCAGAAACTAAGAAACTAGTTGCAACTCCTAGACAGAGATCAGGTTGTTTAATAAGTCGAGAGGGGCACTTAAGCATTCCAATGCATGGTAGTAACTGTTCATGGATCACAAACACAGAACTCAGTTCCTGAGGACGGTTTCAATGAGACAACCCACCATGTACTCCTACATGGCCTCTCACCGCTACCTTTACCAAAGCGTGTTCACACACTTAGCTCACACACAGTAGGACATGTTCACACACCTCCAATTCATCCCTTATGAATCAGACCTGACACAACTCTAAGCAATAGCAAGCATGACAAACAAGCATGAATGAGTAGGCACATCAGGGCTCAAACAACTCCTACTCATGCTAGTGGGTTTCATTTATTTACTGTGGCAATGCCAGGTCATGCAGAGGAAAGGGGTTCAGCTACCGCAGCATGTAATAGTTGAAACGGTGTTGTCCTAATGCAGTAAAAGAGAGCAGGAGCAAGAGAGTGGGATTGTATCGGAATGAACAAGGGGGTTTTTCTTGCCTGGCACTTCTGAAGATAGTATAGCTCTTCATCAGTGTCATTGAATTCATCGTCGGTACGTCGTCTACTGAGAGGGGACAAACACCGGCAACAGAGAAGGAACACAATCAATGCAATGCAACGATCTGATGCATGAGTGTGACATGGCAATATGTTGTGGTTTGAGCTAATGCAACTAGCAACCAGATTAAATGAAGTTGGTTTGAATCCAAGATTCAAATTCAAACTCCATATGTGGATACTTAAATGCCACTAATATGATTTGTGCTAAACAGCAGCTATAGGTTGTTCTAACATGCATGAAAATGGTACATATGGATAGATTGGATTTTTCTGATCATTTTTCATATATAATTTATTTCATTTGGAGTTACGGTTGAATTTCTATGATTTTTAGAAGTTTGGGGCATTTTCTGGAATTCCTAATTTATTTTAAACCCAAAAGTCAATTACTACATCAAGATCAAGGCCATGCCTCGTCCAAGAGGTCAAAAGCGCTGACCCAGGTCAACCTTGACCAGTAGGTCCTGCATGTCAGTGTAACCGCATCAGCAACAGAGGCTGACCAGTGGGGTAGGTCAACGCTGAGGTGGCAAGGTCAAACAGACCGGTGGGGCCACGATCATTAGCTTAAATTAAACAGGGAATAACCCTGTGGTTAATTAACGGGTGGGGCCCGTCTGTCAGCGTCTGTTAGGGAGGGATTAGTGGTGATTAGCCTTAATTAAGCGACCACGTCAGCGGTCGACGCCGGCGACCAAAAGCACGGCGGTGGCTCGCCGGAGATGCTCGGGTTTGAGCTACGGGCGGCTAAACGGCCTTGAAGGGCTCATTGAACGCCATGAGCGGCGATCCAACGGTGGTAGCGGTTTGCGCTGGGTGGGCTCTAGCGGCAGCAGAACGGTCGATGGCGGCCGGCTCGGTGCTCATGATTTGGCGCCACGGCCTGCGTTCGAGCAAGTAGTAGGCTAGGGAGGTACTACGTGTTTCTGTGAGTGCAACGGGCACACGCACGGGACCAACTAGTCACCAAAGTGTGGCCGGCGACGAGCTCGTGCGGCGGCGTGATTCGGTCTTCAAGGGGCGACGGCTACGGCGAGAAATCGAGGAGGGGAGGAGGGGGGTTTGGTCCGTGAACTCACAAAGGGGGCGATAGGATGGTCAGCGTGCTCAGCGGAGGCCTAGAGGCGACGAAACAACGACGAAGATCTCCGGCGTCAGGAGGTTGAAGATGATGTCGATGGCGGCGATACAGCGCGTCCCCGGTTGGTTGGCTAGTCGAGGGCGTAGAAGACGTCATTGCGGAGCTCTCGTGCACGGTGAGAGGTCGAGGGGGAGGCGGTGGACGCGGCGGTGCTCGTCGGCGCTCTCGGCTGCGCTTTGTTCTTGCGAGAGAGAGTGTCAGAGGGGGATGTGAGAGGGGAGAGAGACAGAGGGAAACGAGGGCATCTCCGTGGCACGGTTGGAAGCGCCGAGACGCCGTGAGGTGGCAAGCAGGAGCTGGCGTGGCTCGGCTGTGCGTCGGGCACGCAGCTGCTTCTCCTCCTGGCAGGAGGAAGAAGACAGTGCTACCCCTGGTGGGCTGGGCCTGCAGCTGGGCTGCTGCTACAGGTAAACTACCCAGGTGGGTTTTCTCCTTTTTTTTTCTGTTTCCCTTTTCTATTTTTCTTTCTCTGTTCTAGTTTAGTTTAGGCACTAAACCATTTTTTTAGAAATTCTGAAATTATTTGTGGGAGCTCTCTGCAATATACAAGTGACCCACAATTATTTTCAAAATATCTGGAGCTATAAAATTATTTATAGCTTTTATTTTCTCCAACTCAAATACAATATGGATTAACTCAAAAATCCAAAATGTCCTAGAAATATACCCATCATTTTTGGCAGAGGTTTCCACCTTAACCAGAAATCATGAGCATTTTTAAAGGCATTTTGATCATTGAAAATAATTTTATTTGATCCTATTTGAAGTCATTTAGTGCTAGGGTTTGAATCAATGCCCACTTCAAGATTAAGAGCAAAATAAACATGAGGCAACACATGACTAGCTAGCCCAGAGCAGATCAGAACTTGGGATGTGACACCCACCCAGGGTTACAATGGTAATATGCCGAGTCGGTGGGTCTGTATAGTTAGTGTTCGGGATGCCGGGCTGGGTCCCGCTTGGGGGCTTGTGGTTCGTCGGGTTCCCCTAGGTGCGGGCTCCGCGTGCCTAGGGGGAATGTGCGCCGTCTTGTCGATCGTCAGGGCGTGGCCGGGTCGAGTCGCGCACAGTGTTCTCCGTCAGGCCTCCGCTTGTTGTCGTCAGCGGTAAGGGCGGGAACACTGTTGTCGTGCCCGCCCTGGTCAGCGGGTAGGTAGGCACCTGTTGCCACGCCTGCTGACCACGGAATGGGCGGGGCACCGTAGTCTTGGTCATCGATGATCGAGGTCTCGCCCCATCGCACGGCTGGATGGGACGGAGCCGACCTGGCTGGGTCGCCGTGGAGGCCACGGGTGGGTTGGCTTACTGGGGAAGCCAAGGCTGGGCCGGGTCGAGTTGCCTTGCGTCAGCCGCTACGGCCGGGTTGACGTATTTTGCCGAAGTCGAGGGTCTTGGCGGGTCGCGCTTTGCCGGGTCGAGTAACCCGCCTGGCGCCTGCCGGTTTATGCAGGCGATGCGGGCCCGCTGTTTTGAAATAGATCCGGTTCCGCATTCGCCCGGTTCATCCCCGACAGTAGTCCCCGGCTGTGAAGGTCCGCCGTCTTGAATGAGGGGGCCTTCGCAGCTTCCCCCTTGAGCAAGGCGGAGACTGCGAACGCCGGGTCCGGCAACACCCACTGTGTGCCGGTTTTCTCGGAAACCGGATCGCGGCGTCCCAGTCATGGCGGGAACCGAGGAGTCCACTGAATCTTGAGGCGATCCCTCGGGCTTCGCGCTGGCGCCACGTGGTGCTCGGAAGCCGGAGGGGCCTGACAGGCCACGCGCATGACGGGACCGGGCGACTGGCCGGGGGCCCGCCGTCGTGCGCCCTTGCCCACGCGCGCGGATTTATTGCGGCGTCTGGGGGCCGGTTGCTCTTCCCCGCGCAGTTAGTGCGTGTGTACATGTGCACTTATTGCGGGTAGTGGAACGGGCGCGTGCGACGATCCCACTTCCCCACGCTTGAACCGGGCTTATAAATTGAGGGGGCAAGGAGCGCGGCATTATTTCGCCGCGCCCTCTGTCCCCTCTCTCGCCCTGCTCCTTTCTACTGACGCACAGCTGCGCCCGCAGCCCCGAGCAGAGCTCTTCTCCGTTGTCCTTCTTTCTTCCGCTTCCATCCATGGCGCTGCCGTCGGGCTCTTGGATGGGTTCCAATGTCGCCGATGACGACATCACGCAGCTTCGAGCTTCGCGGCGGTTGCCGCGGGAGACGGACGTTGGTGTCCGCCTTCCGCGCGGCGAGCAAAGGCCCCGACCCGAGGGGTAGGAGCGCGTCGTCTTCCTTACCCACTTCGAGCGCGGGCTCGGGCTGCCGGCGAGCGCCTTCTTCCACGCCTTTCTAGAGTTCTTCGGGCTTCAACCGCACCATCACGGCACCGGCGCCATCGTCCAACTCTCCGGCTTCGTGACCCTGTGCGAGGGGTACCTCGGGGTCGAGCCGACGATCGACCTCTGGGCGCTCTTCTTCTCCTTGAAGCAGCAGGGCCGGTCGGCCGGGCAGTTCGCCGACTGCGGCGTCGCCTTCATCTCCAAGCGGTCGGGGGCAGACTTCCCCAAGATTCCGCTCGAGGATTCTGCCAAGAAGTGGCAGAATTCTTTCCTCTACGTCCGCAATCTTGGCGCGGAACAAATCAATCTCTCCCCTTTCGCCACGGCGCCTCCGCGGGCGAAGACGAACTGGGGCTACTCGCCCCGGCGCCCGTCGTAGGAGATCGTCAGCCTCTGCGAGTGGTTGACGGTGATGAGGACGCAGGAGGGGCTCACCGGCACGGATCTTCTCGCCGCGTTCATCACCCGTCGGGTCCTCCCGCTTCAGAGGCGCTCCTGCCTCATCGGCCAGATGATCGGCCTGCAGGACCCCAACCGAATGGGGTCGACGCGGCTGTTTGGGGAGCAGGCCGCGCGCGCCGTCAACGCCATCTCCAGGGCCAATCTTGGAGAGGATTGGTGATTTGGCAAGGCGCCGTATAGCCAGGCGAACCCGGCGCCGCAGGTGATCACCTGGTCTCCTTACTTTGCCGCCGCACATCTTTTTGTTTGTCCCGATGCGTCACGGGCGGTTCTTCTGAATGCGAGGCGGCATCCTTACGCCTGGGCTCCGCTACAGGTGGCGCCGGTGGCACCAAAGGAGCCCGCGGCCCAAGGCAGCAAGGAGGTGGCCGAGTCCGACACCGGCGCTATGCGCCGAGCTGGTAAGCTTCGAGTCTTTCTCTTCTTCATTTTGTCTTGATTTGTTGCCCGCGTCGCTGTGAAGGCGATGCTGACGCCGGTTGCTTGGTGCAGCGGCGTTGGGCGGGGGAGGCGGCGCTGCCGGCGGCGCCGAGCCACCCGCATGGCAAGGACAGCGTCGCTCCTCGACCCCGTGGATCAAAGCGCGCAACGGACCCGGCCGAGCCCGGAAGGCCGGCCAAGAAGAAGCGCGCGAAGCCGATCCCGGTCGCGGTCTTGATGGGGTAAGTTCTGTTCGCCGCTTGCGCCTAGATTTCCTGTCTTTTTGCTTATTTTGCCTTCTTCTTCAGGTCACCGATCGCGCTGGCGAGGGTGGCGGCGGAGGCCGCGGCCACCGAGGGGACCGCATTCCGCAGGAACCGGTCCGACCTCGCCGGTCTGGCCGGGGAGGAGGGGCGAGGCGACTCGGACCTCGGCCTGGACCCGGACGACGCCGAGGCATTGGCCTGGCGTGACAGGAACCGGGCCGAGGCGGAGCTGGAGGCGGCGTTGGTCCGGGCTTGGACCGACGCAGCGGCGGCGTGGGCGCAAGGCGGCGCGGAGCCGGCCTGGCGTGAGATGCCGGAGGGCATGGTGGTGGAGGCGACGGTTTTTGAACCGTCGTCGGTGAGAGAGCGCGGCCGTGGGGGCCGGCCCGAGGTGGTGCTCCTCGACCAGGAGGTCATGGAGGTGGGGGGCGATACCCCGCCGCGAGCCGACATTGTCGAGCGCGCGGGGGCTGATGGTAGTGGAGGCGGCGTCCCGGAGGGGGCGCCGCTGGCGGCGGCGCCGGAGGCGCCGTCGGCTATGGAGGAGGCACCGCAGGCGGCGGTGCCTGAGGTGGCGACGCATGGTGCCCCGGTGTCCGGATCACCGTCGGCGCCGGAAGGGGCGTCAGAGGAGGTGTTGGCCGCGTCGCAAGCGGCCAGTGGGTGCACGCCTTGGTGCCCCGGCAGAGCGGGCACCGAGCTCCCGTGCCACAGCCCGCGCGGAGCGGGGGCGTGGCTGTCTTCGGGCCCCAGACCCAGGAGGAGGCGGCGCTGGATGCCGTCAGCCGCCGTCAGCGAGGCCGGACGGAGCGCTTTGAGGCCTTCGCCCAGGCCGAGACGGAGCGGGCGCGCGACCTGGAGCGCGCCGTCCTGGTGAGTCCTTCTTCTTCTTGTTTTCTTGTGATTTTTTCTCTGTGGGGGCGCGCCAGCGCACCCACTGGGTGTAGCCCCCGAGATTCGGGCCCACTGTGTAACAGTTGGGCCAAATCTTAGGCCTTGTCTTATTTTTTCCTTCCTGCTGAGTTCTTCTTCTTTGCAACTGAGGTGTTGTCTTGGCGGACCCGGCTGTTTCCGGGCCGATCATCACTATGACCGGCTCGTTGCTGATTCGGGTCGTCTCGGCGTCGAGGCGGCGCAGGCGAGGGCGGAGGCGGCCGTGGCCCGGTGGTCTCTTGACGAGGCTAGCCGGCTGCACGAGCAGCTGGCGGTCACAAGAGCCGCCTCGAGGCCGAGGTGGAGCTTCTTAAGGCGGAGGCCGCCAAGGCAGTGGAGGCGCAGCGGGCCCTGGTCGAGGCGGACCAGAACCGCGGCCAGCTGGCCGACGACAGCGGCCGGCTCCAAGCCGAGGTGGAGCGTCTGCGGGAGCAAGCCACCGCGGCGGATGAGGCCCGCCAGGCCGAGGCTCGCCGCCGTGAGGCGGCCGAGAAGGCGACCGAAGACAAGGACGCCGAGCTGAAGGCGGCCCTTAAGGCGGCCGACCTGGAGAGGGCGCTCGGGGAGCGGGACCATGTCTTGGAGCGGGAGCGACGTGGTACGTTGCACGAGGCGCAGCACCTGGAAAAGTCCTTCTCTAGTAAGTGCTACTTCTTTGTTGATTGCCGGGTCGGGACCCGGCCCTTTCTTTCTTGTTGTCCTTCTGACTTGCTTCGCCTTTGGCTGCAGGGGCCTTTCCGGAGACGCAGCGGCTGGCGGAGGAAGCCGTCCGCTATCAGCGCGACCCGACCGGCGTTGTCGGGTCCGGGACGGATCCGCTGACGGCTTGGACCTTCCCGGAGATCGTTGCCGCTGCTGAGGCCCGGCTGGGGGCCTTGGGAACGCAGATGGAGCGGCTGTCCCGAGCCGGTACCGCGATGACGGCGGCCTTGTGGCCGGGTTCCGTCCATCCGCGCAGCTTCTCGCGTCTGGCGCGCTGGTTGGAGATGGGCCCGGATCACCTTAACGACTGTCGCTTTTCTGCCGCCCGGGCTCGTGCCGAGATGGCGCTCCGGATCGCGCTGTCTTGGCATCCGGATCTTCAGCTGGACGCGCTGATGGGTCAGCGCGCTGGCTCAGAGCCGTTATTGTAGGAGCATGCCGGCTGGATCGCCTCCCGGGCCAGCTACATCGCCAGGTTCGCCTTCCACGACGAGTTCCATCCGGAACGGACGGAAGATGGCGCGGTCGTGGCTGGCGACGACTACGGCTTGCTTCTTCGCGACCCGGAGGGCAGCTCGGAGGAGACGGGCGTCTACGGCAAAGCAGAGGTCGGAGAGGACACCGGTGCTTCGCTGGACCCGGAGGCCTGCCGGGGGGAGCCATCGACGTCGCCGACGCGGCGCTGGGAATGCCTGAGAATCTTTTGTAGGAAATTATGTTAAGTAGCAGGTCCACCCACCCACTGGGGGTTTTCAGGGTGTAATGAACTCGGGCCGTTGGCCTTTGCTTGAAACATTTATGTGTAAATGTTGTGAGTGTTTATTTTCTTTTTGCCTTCTGCTTTTTTCGAACTTATTTCATGTGTTGCTCCTCAATGAAGCTTCCGTGACAAGGGGTTCGGCTCTTCGAGAGGCGGCTGCAGGAGTTGGGTCCTTAAAAAACGTTGAGCGTGAGCGAAACACCCACTGGGCCGGCTGGCGGCAATCCGGCTTGGCCGGTTGGTGAGCAGCCGGTCGTGCGGCTAACTGAGTTGACGAGCGTCGGGCCGGGTTGGTCGACCCGGCGGCTTTGACTTAGTGTATGAATCGTAGGGGAGCTTTAGCCCGTTGTGCTTGCCTTCCATCAGCCAGAGCTGGATCTGCAGTTTTAGGGCGAAGTGGGGGGCCGCGGCATCCTAACTTATCAGGAATCACTAAGCGAAGCGGCGGGGTGATGATCAAGCCGGCCAGCCCCCGAGCCCCCGGGTCGAGCTTGTCGAGCCGGCGGCCGGGTTTGGTAGTAAGGTGGTGTGAAATATGGACGCAATAAATTGGTCGGCAAAAGGTAGCCACCGAGTCTCGTTCGGGGACCCCATAGCTTCATATGCATACAAAAGGAGTTGATACATACATTCGTTCGGCTAACTGTAAAACGGACGAAGGAGTTCGCGTTCCACGACCGGGTCGTTTCTTCGCCGGCGGTGTCCCTCTTGCGCTTCTTCGATTTGCGTGCGTCGATGAGGTAGTAGGCGTTGCGGTCGCGCAAAGCCCTGCTCACGACGAACGGGCCTTCCCATGGAGAGGACAGCTTGTGCTGGCATGCCTGCTCTTGGACGAGTCGGAGGACAAGGTCGCCTTCGCAGAATGCGAGAGGCTTGATCTTCTTGCTGTGGTAGTGCCTCAAGCCTTGCTGGTAGATAGCCGAGCGGCTAAGTGCCAGAAGGCGCGCCTCTTCGAGCAGGTCGACGCCGTCTTCGCGTGCTTATCTTGCCTCTTCTTCAGTGTACATCGCGACGCGCGGCAAGTCAAACTCGACGTCGGTCGGGATGATGGCTTCTGATCCGTAGACGAGGAAGAACGGGGTGAACCCGGTCGACCGGTTTGGTGTCGTGCGCAGACTCTAGAGAACCGCGGGCAACTCGTCGAGCCAACTGCCAGGTGAGCGGATAAGTGGCTCGACGAGTCGCGGCTTGATGCCGGACAGGATGAGTCTGTTGGCCCGCTCGACCTGCCCGTTGGACTGCGGATGTGCCACGGAGGCCAGGTCGAGGCGGATGCCGGAGACAGAGCAGTATTGCTCGAGCGCGCCCTTGGTGAAGTTGGTGCCGTTGTCGGTGATGATGCTGTTCGGCATGCCGTATCGCACCGCTATGTCCTTGATGAACCGGAAGGCTGTTGGCCCTTCCAGTTTCTTGATTGGTCTTGCCTCGATCCATTTGGTGAACTTGTCCACTGCGACCAGCAGGTGTGTCATGCCGCCTTGAGCGGTTTTGAAGGGTCCCACCATGTCGAGTCCCTAGACAGCGAAGGGCCAGGCAATCGGTATGGTGCGAAGTGCTGACGCCGGCTGGTGGCTGCGTTTGCTGAAGCGCTGGCATCCTTCGCACTTGAGGACGAGCGACTCGGCGTCTTCGAGGGCTGTTGGCTAGTAGAAGCCGTGGCGGAACGCCTTGGCCACGATGGACCGAGATGTGGCGTGGTGCCCACACTCGCCCTGGTGAATGTCGAGGAGGATGTCGATGTCGCGGTCCTGCTCGACGCGGCGCTGGAACACGCCGGTAGAGCTGCGTTTGACGAGCTCGTTGTTGATGATGGTTTAGGCGGATGCCCGAAGCTGAACTTGCCGAGCCTCGGTCTCGTCCATGGGGAGAACCCCGTTCTCCAGCCATTCTGATATCGGCAGGGCCCAAGATGGGGCCGTGATGGTGGTGAAGACGGCCACCTAGGTGGGTTCAGAGTCGGCGGCTCCTGGGCCGAATTGAGCAGCCCCCGGGTTGGTGGCGGCGACGGCCGGGTCCGGGGTGATGGTGGCCGGGTTGAGCTGAGCAGCCCCCGGGCTGGGTTGATCAGCCCCTGGGACGGGTTCAGCAGCCCCCGGGCCGGGTTCAGTAGTCCTCGGGCCGGGTTGAGCCGTCCCCGGGCCAGCTTGCGGCGCGGCCGGGTCTTCTGGGATGTGGATGGACTCGGTGTCCGGCGACGGCTTGACGGACGGCTTGCGCAGGTGCTCGAGGGAGACGCCGGACGGGATAGCTTGACATGACGAGGCGATCTTGGCGAGCGTGTCGGCTGCCTCGTTCTCCGCGCGGGACGTGGAGGAACTCGCAGCCATCGAAGGATCCGGACAGCTTCTGGATGAGGAAGCGATAGCTTGCCATGTTGGAGTCGCGGGCGTCCCACTCGCCGGAGCACTGCTGTACCACCAAGTCCGAGTCGCCGTAGCACAGGATGCGCCGGATGCCGAGTTCCTTGGCAAGCCGGAGGCCATGCACAAGGGCTTCGTATTCGGCGACGTTGTTGGAGGCGGCGAAGTGGATCTGGAGTGCGTAGCGGAGTCGGTCACCCTTCGGGGATGACAGTACGATGCCGGCCCCTAAGCCGATGTTGGGGAACGTAGTAATTTCAAAAAATTTCCTACGATCACGCAAGACCATGGTGATGGCATAGCAACGAGAGGGAAGAGTGTCCGCCCACGCACTCGTGAGACCGAAAGCGAAGCGTTATAACAACGCTGTTGATGTAGTCGTCGTCTCCACGATCCGACCGATTCAAGCACCGAACGACGGCACCTCCGAGTTCTGCACACGCTCAGCTCGATGACGATCCCGGACTCGATCCAGCAAAGTGTCGGGATGAGTTCCGTCAGCCTGACGGCGTGGTGGCGGTGATGATGCTCCACCGACGCAGGGCTTCGCCTAAGCTCCGCGACGATATGACTTCTCCCGCGAGGCTTCGCCTAAGCTCTGCGACGATATGACCGAAGTGGAATATGGTGGAAGGGGCACCGACACGGCTAAGGAAAGATCCGTAGATCAACTTGTGTGTCATGGGGTGCCCCTGCCCCGTATATAAAGGAGACAAGGGGAGGTGGCGGCCAAGGGAAGGCGCGCAAGGAGGAGTCCTACTCCCACCGAGTAGGACTCCCCCTCTTCCTAGTTGGACTAGGACTTGGGGAAGGGGAAGAGAGAGGGTGCGGCCTCCCCCTAGTCCAATTCGGACTAGGCCATGGGGCGCGCTGCCTGCCCTAGGCAGCCCTCTCTCTCTTCCCAGGGCCCAATAAGGCCCAATACTTCTCCCGGCGAATTCCGTAACTCTCCGGTACTCCGAAAATACCGAATCATTCGAACCTTTCCGAACTCGAATATAGTCGTCCAATATATCGATCTTTACGTCTCGACCATTTCGAGACTCCTCGTCATGTCCCCGATCTCATCCGGGACTCCGAACTCCTTCGGTACATCAAAACTCATAAACTCATAATATAACTGTCATCGAAACCTTAAGCGTGCGGACCCTACGGGTTCGAGAACTATGTAGACATGACCTAGAACCATTCTCGGTCAATAACCAATAGCGGAACCTGGATGCCCATATTGGTTCCTACATATTCTACGAAGATCTTTATCGGTCAAACCGCATAACGACATACGTTGTTCCCTTTGTCATCGGTATGTTACTTTCCCGAGATTCGATCGTCGGTATCCAATACCTAGTTCAATCTCGTTACCGGTAAGTCTCTTTACTCGTTCCGTAATACATCATCTCACAACTAACTCATTAGTTGTAATGCTTGCAAGGCATAAGTGATGTGCATTACCGAGAAGGCTCGAGATACCTCTCCGACAATCGGAGTGACAAAACCTAATCTCAAATACGCCAACCCAACAAGTACCTTTGGAGACACCTCTAGTACTCCTTTATAATCACCCGATTCGTTGTGACGTTTGGTAGTACCAAAGTGTTCCTCCGTAAACGGAGTTGCATAATCTCATAGTTATAGGAACATGTATGGGTCATGAAGAAAGCATTAACATACTAAACGATCAAGTGTTAAGCTAACGGAATGGGTCATGTCAATCAGATCATTCAACTAATGATGTGACCTTGTTAATCAAATAACAACTCCTTGTTCATGGTTAGGAAACATAACCATCTTTGATTAACAAGCTAGTCAAGTAGAGGCATACTAGTGACATACTGTTTGTCTATATATTCACACATGTATTATGTTTCCGGTTAATACAATTCTAGCATGAATAATAAACATTTATCATGATATAAGGAAATAAATAATAACTTTATTATTGCCTCTAGGGCATATTTCCTTCAGTCTCCCACTTGCACTAGAGTCAATAATCTAGTTCACATCATCATGTGATTCAACACTAATATTCACATCTGTATGTGATTAATACCCATAGTTCACATCGTCATGTGACCAACACCCAAAGGGTTTACTAGAGTCAATAATCTAGTTCACATCGCTATGTGATTAACACCCAAAGAGTACTAAGGTATGATCATGTTTTGCTCGTGAGAGAAGCTTAGTCAACGGGTCTGTCACATTCAGAGTCGTATCTATTTTGCAAATATTCTATGTCTACAATGCTCGCACGGAGCTACTCTAGTTAATTGCTCCCACTTTCAATATGTATCCAGATTGAGACTTAGAGTCATCTGGATCAGTGTAAAATGCTTGCATCGATGTAACTCTTTACGACGGGCCTTTTTACACCTCCATAATCGAGAAATATTTCCTTAGTCCTCACTAAGGATGTTCTTGACCAATGTCCATGATCTACTCCTAGATCACCATTGTACTCCTTGCCAAATTCAGAGCAAGGTATACAATAGGTCCGGTACATAGCATAGCATACTTTATAGAACCTATGATGAGGCATAGGGAATGACTTTCATTCTCTTTTCTATTTTCTGCCGTGGTCGGGATTTGAGTCTTACTCAATTTCACACCTTTGCAACACAGGCAAGAACTTTTCTTTGACTGTTCCATTTTGAACTACTTCAAAATCTTGACAAGGTATATATTTATTGAAAAACTTATCAAGCGCCTTGATCTATCTCTATAGATCTTGATGCTCAATATGTAAGCAGCTTCAACGAGGTCTTTCTTTGAAAAACTCCTTTCAAACACTCCTTTATGCTTTGCAGAATAATTCTACATCATTTCCGATCAACAATATGTCATTCACATATACTTATCGAAATGTTGTAGTGCTCCCACTCACTTTCTTGTAAATACAGGCCTTTCCAAAAGTCTCAGATAAAATCATATGCTTTGATCAACACATCAAAGCGTATATTCCAACTCCGAGATGCTTGCACCAGTCCATTGATGGATCATTGGAGCTTGCACATTTTGTTAGCTCCTTTAGGATTGACAAAAACTTCTGGTTGCATCATATACAACTCTTCTTTAATAAATCCATTAAAGAATGTAGTTTTGACATCCATTTGCCAGATTTCATAAAATGTGGCAATTGCTAACATGATTCGGACAGACTTAAGAATCGCTTCAGCTTGAGAAAATCTCATTGTAGTCAACACCTTGAACTTGTCGAAAACCTTTTTGCGACAAGTCGAGCTTTGTAGATAGTAACACTACTATCAGCATCTGTCTTCCTCTTGAAGATCCATTTATATAACATGGCTTGCCGATCATCGAACAACTCCATCAAAGTCCATACTTTGTTCTCATACATGGATCCCATCTCAGATTTCATGGCCTCAAGCCATTTCATGAATCTGGGCTCATCATCGCTTCCTCATAGTTTGTAGGTTCATCATGGTCTAGTAACATGATTTCCGAACACGATTACCGTACCACTCAGTGCGGATCTTATTCTGGAAGACCTACAAGGTTTGGTAGCAACTTGATCTGAAGTTTCATGATCATCATCATTAACTTCCTCACTAATTGGTGTAGGAATCACCGGAACTGATTCTGTGATGAACTACTTTCCAATAAGGGAGAAGGTACAATTACCTCATCAAGTTCTACTTTCCTCCCACTCACTTCTTTCGAGAGAAACTTCTTCTCTAGAAAGGATCCATCTTAGCAAAAACTTGCCTTCGGATCTGTGATAGAAGGTGTACCCAACATTTCCTTTTTGGGTATTCTATGAAGACGCACTTCTCCGATTTGGGTTCGAGCTTATCGGTGAAAACCTTTTCACATAAGCATCACAACTCCAAACTTTAAGAAACGACAGCTTAGGTTTATTGCTAAACCATAGTTCATACGGTGTCATCTCAACGGATTTAGATGGTGCCCTATTAAACGTGAATGCAGCTGTCTTTAATGCATAACCCCAAAATGATAGTGGTAAATCGGTAAGATACATCATAGATCGCACCATATCAAAATAAAGTACTGATTCTGACGTTCGGACACACCATAATGTTGTGGTGTTCCGGTGGCGTGAGCTGTGAAACTATTCCACATTGTTTTAATTGAAGACCAAACTCAGAACTCAAATATTCATCTCCACGATCAGATCGCAGAAACTTTATTTTCTTGTTACGATGATTTTCCACTTCACTCTGAAATTCTTTGAACTTTTCAACTATTTCAGACTTATGTTTCATCAAGAAGATATACGCATATCTGCTCAAATCATCTGTGAAAGTCAGAAAATAATGATACTTGCCACGAGCATCAACACTCATTGAATCGCATACATCGGTATGTATTATTTCCAATAAGTCAGTAGCTTGTTCCATTGTTCCGGAGAACGGAGTTTTAGTCATCTTGCCCAAAAGGCACGGTTCGCAAGCATCAAATGATTCATAATCAAGTGATTCCAAAAGTCCATCAAGATGGAGTTTTCTTCATGCGCTTTACACCAATATGACCCAAACGGCAAGTGCCACAAATAAGTTGCACTATCATTATTAACTTTGCATCTTTTGGCATCAATATTATGAATATGTGTATCACTACGATCGAGATCCAACAAACTATTTTTATTGGGTGTATGACCATTGAAGGTTTTATTCATTTAAACAGAACAACAATTATTCTTTGACTTTAAATGAATAACCGTTCGAAAACTATTTTCATTGGGTGTATGACCATCGAAGGTTTTATTCATTTAAATGAACAACAATTATTCTTTGACTTTAAATGAATAACCGTTTTGCAATAAACATGATCAAATCATATTCATGTTCAACGCAAACACCAAATAACATTTATTTAGGTTTAACACTAATCCCGAAAGTATAGGGAGTGTGCGATGATGATCATATCAATCTTGGAACTACTTCCAATACTCATCGCCACTTACCCTTCAACTAGTCTCTGCTTATTTTGCAACTCTGTTTGAGTTACTACTCTTAGCAACCGAACCAAGTATCAAATACTCGGGGCTACTATAAACACTAGTAAGGCACACATCAATAACCTGTATATCAAATATAACCTTGTTCACTTTGCCATCCTTCTTATCCACCAAATATCCAGGGTAGTTCGCTTCCAAAGACCAGTTCCATTGCAGCAAAAGTACTCAGGTCTCGTGCTTAGGTTTAGACTTGGGCTTCTTCACTCGAGCAGCAACTTGCTTGCCGCTCTTCTTGAAATCCCTTCTTCCCTTTGCCCTTTCCTTGAGACTAGTGGTCTTGTCAACCATCAACACTTGATGTTTTTCTTGATTTCTACCTTCGCGATTTTAGCATCGCGAAGAGCTTGGGAATTGTTTTCGTCATCCCTTGCATATTATAGTTCATCACGAAGTTCTAGTAACTTTAGTGATGGTGACTAGAGAATTCTGTCAATCACTATCTTATCTCGAAGATTAACTCCCACTTGATTCAAGCGATTGAAGTACTCGCACAATCTGAGCACATGCTCACTAGTTGAGCGATTCTCCTCCATCTTTTAGCTATAGAACTTGTTGGAGACTTCATATCTCTCAACTCGGTATTTGCTTGAAATATTAACTTCAATTCTGGAACATCTCATATGGTCCATGACGCTCAAAACGCCTTTGAAGTCCCGATTCTAAGCCGTTAAGCATGGTGCACTAAACTATCAAGTAGTCATCATATTGAGCTAGCCAAACGCTCATAACGTCGCATCTGCTCCTGCAATAGGTCTGTCACCTAGTGGTGCATTAAGGACATAATTCTTCTGCAGCAAATGAGGATAAACCTCAGATCACGGATCCAATCCGCATCATTGCTACTAACATCTTTCAATACAATTTTCTCTAGGAACACATATGAAAACATAGGGAAGCAACAACGCGAGCTATTGATCTACAACATAATTTGCAAAATACTACCAGGACTAAGTTCATGATAAATTTAAGTTCAATTAATCATATTACTTAAGAACTCCCACTTAGACAGACATCTCTCTAGTCATCTAAGTGATCACGTGATCCATTTAACTAAACCGTGTCCGATCATCACGTGAGACGGAATAGTTTCAACGGTGAACATCACTATGTTGATCATATCTACTATATGATTCACGTTCGATCTTTCGGTCTCCGTGTTCCGAGGCCATATCTGTTATATGCTAGGCTCGTCAAGTTTAACCTGAGTATTCGCGTGTGCAACTGTTTTGCACCGTTGTAGATGGACGAGAACTTATCACACCCGATCATCACGTGGTGTCCGGGTACTACTGAACTTTGGCAACGGTGCATACTCGTGGAGAACACTTCTTGATAATATTTAGTGAGAGATCATCTTATAATGCTACCGTCAATCAAAGCAAGATAAGATGCATAAAGGATAAACATCACATGCAATCAATATAAGTGATATGATATGGTCATCATCATCTTGTGCTTGTGATCTCCATCGCCAAGCACCGCCATGATCACCATCGCCACCGGTAGCGACACCTTGATCTCCATCGTAGCATCGTTGTCGTCTCGCCAACTATTGCTTCTCGACTATCGCTACTCCTTAGTGATAAAGTAAAGCAATTACATGGCGCTTGCATTTCATACAATAAGCGACAACCATATGGCTCCTGCCATTGCCGATAACTCGTTACAAAACATGATCATCTCATACAATAAAATATAGCATCACGTCTTGACCATATCACATCACAACATGCCCTGCAAAAACAAGTTAGACGTCCTCTACTTTGTTGTTGCAAGTTTTACGTGGCTGCTACGGGCTGAGCAAGAACCGTTCTTACCTACGCATCAAAACCACAACGATATTTCGTCAAATAGACTCCGTTTTAACCTTCTCAAGGACCGGGCGTAGCCACACTCGTTCAACTAAAGTGAGAGAGACAGACACCGCCGTCACCTTTAAGCAACGAGTGCTCGGAGCGGTGAAACCAGTCTCGCGTAAGCGTCTGCGTAATGTCGGTCCGGGCCGCTTCATCTCACAATACCGCTGAACCAAAGTATGACATGCTGGTAGGCAGTATGACTTGTATCGCCCACAACTCACTTGTGTTCTACTCGTGCATATGATATCAACGCATAAAACCAGGCTCGATACCATCATGGGGAACGAGTAATTTCAAAAATTTCCTACGATCACGCAAGACCATGGTGATGGCATAGCAACGAGAGGGAAGAGTGTCCGTCCACGTACCCTCGTAGACCGAAAGCGGAAGCGTTATAACAACGCGGTTGATGTAGTCGTACGTCTCCACGATCCGACCGATTCAAGCACCGAACGTACGGCACCTCCGAGTTCTGCACACGTTCAGCTCGATGACGATCCCCGAACTCCGATCCAGCAAAGTGTCGGGGATGAGTTCCGTCAGCACGACGGCGTGGTGACGGTGATGATGCTCCACCGACGCAGGGCTTCGCCTAAGCTCCGCGACGATATGACTTCTCCCGCGCAGGGCTTCGCCTAAGCTCTGCGACGATATGACCGAAGTGGAATATGGTGGAAGGGGGCACCGCACACGGCTAAGGAAAGATCCGTAGATCAACTTGTGTGTCATGGGGTGCCCCCTGCCCCCGTATATAAAGGAGACAAGGGGGAGGTGGCCGGCCAAGGGGAAGGCGCACCAAGGAGGAGTCCTACTCCCACCGGGAGTAGGACTCCCCCCCTCTTTCCTAGTTGGACTAGGACTTGGGGAAGGGGGAAGAGAGAAGGGGTGCGGCCCCTCCCCCTAGTCCAATTCGGACTAGGCCATGGGGGGGCGCGCGGCCTGCCCTAGGCAGCCCCTCTCTCTTTCCCGCAGGCCCAATAAGGCCCAATACTTCTCCCGGCGAATTCCCGTAACTCTCCGGTACTCCAAAATACCGAATCATTCGAACCTTTCCAACTCCGAATATAGTCGTCCAATATATCGATCTTTACGTCTCGACCATTTCGAGACTCCTCGTCATGTCCCCGATCTCATCCGGGACTCGAACTCCTTCGGTACATCAAAACTCATAAACTCATAATATAACATCCATCGAAACCTTAAGCGTGCGGACCCTACGGGTTCGAGAACTATGTAGACATGACCTAGAACCATTCTCGGTCAATAACCAATAGCGGAACCTGGATGCCCATATTGGTTCCTACATATTCTACGAAGATCTTTATCGGTCAAACCGCATAACGACATACGTTGTTCCCTTTGTCATCGGTATGTTACTTTCCGAGATTCGATCGTCGGTATCCAATACCTAGTTCAATCTCGTTACGGTAAGTCTCTTTACTCGTTCCGTAATACATCATCTCACAACTAACTCATTAGTTGTAATGCTTGCAAGGCTTAAGTGATGTGCATTACCGAGAAGGCCTGAGATACCTCTCCGACAATCGGAGTGACAAAACCTAATCTCAAATACGCCAACCCAACAAGTACCTTTGGAGACACCTGTAGTACTCCTTTATAATCACCCGATTCGTTGTGACGTTTGGTAGTACCAAAGTGTTCCTCCGGTAAACGGGAGTTGCATAATCTCATAGTTATAGGAACATGTATGGGTCATGAAGAAAGCATTAACATACTAAACGATCAAGTGTTAAGCTAACGGAATGGGTCATGTCAATCAGATCATTCAACTAATGATGTGACCTTGTTAATCAAATAACAACTCCTTGTTCATGGTTAGGAAACATAACCATCTTTGATTAACAAGCTAGTCAAGTAGAGGCATACTAGTGACATACTGTTTGTCTATATATATTCACACATGTATTATGTTTCCGGTTAATACAATTCTAGCATGAATAATAAACATTTATCATGATATAAGGAAATAAATAATAACTTTATTATTGCCTCTAGGGCATATTTCCTTCAGCCGAGTCGCATCTTGGACCCATCGAAGTGCATGCGCTAGTGCGTCGAGTCGGGAGGCGGCTGCAGGTACTGGGTCTCGGTCCAGTCGACAAGGAAATCGGCCAGGGCCTGAGACTTGATCGTGGTGCGGGGCTCGTAGAGGATGGTGTGGCCAGCTAGCTGGATCGCCCACTTGGCGACCCGGCCGGAGGCGTCCCGGCACCCGATGATTTCTCCGATAGGCGCCATGCTGACGACGGTGACGGCATGTTCTTGAAAGTACTGCTTCAGCTTCTTGGCGGTGAGGTACACGCCGTAACACATCTTCTGGTAGTGCGGGTAGTTCTTCTTGGAGGTGGAGAGCACTTCGCTCAGGTAGTAGACCGGGCACTGGACGGCCTGGATCTTGCCCTTCTCCGGACGCTCGACCACCAGCACCATGCTGACCGCCCGCGAGGTCGCGGCTATGTAGAGCAACAGCGGCTCCTTGTCGGTTGGCGCAGCCAGGACGGGTGCGGTGGAGAGCATGCACTTGAGGTCTTGGAAAGCTTCATCTGCCTTGCCGTTCCACTCGAACGGGCTTGTTTTCTTCATTAGCTGGTACAAGGGCAGTGCTTCTCGCCCAGCCGGCTTAGAAACCGGCTGACCGAGGCCATGCAGCCTGTGAACTTCTGGACATCTTGCAGCCAGGTTGGCTTGCGCATGCGCTCGATGGCCTTGATCTTCTCCGGGTTCGCCTCGATGCCGCGTTCCGAGACGAAGAAACCGAGCAGCATTCCGGCTGGGACGCCGAAGATGCACTTTTCCGGGTTGAGCTTGACCTTGTATTCGCGGAGGTTGGCGAATGTTTCCTTCAGATCATCGAGGAGCGTGAGGTGCTGCTTGGTCTTCACCACGATATCATCCACGTACACGTGGATGTTCTTGCCGAGTTGCGGTAGCGGGCACTTCTGCATGCAGCGTTGGAAGGTGGCGCCGGCGTTCTTCAACCCGAACGACATGGTGATGTAACAGTATGCTCCAAAGGGCGTGATGAAGGACGTCTTCAGGGAATCGGCCGGGTCCAGCTTGATCTGGTGATAGCCGGAGTAGGCGTCCAGGAAGGACAGCAGCTCGCACCCGGCGGTCGAGTCGATGACTTGGTCGATCCGCGGGAGGGCGAACGGATCCTTGGGACAGGCCTTGTTGAGGCTGGTGTAGTCGATACACATGCGCCAGGTCTTGTTCTTCTTCAGGACGAGGACTGGATTGGCCAGCCACTCGGGGTGAAACACTTCCATTATGAAGCCGCCCGCCAAGAGGTTGGCGACCTCTTCACCAATGGTTCTTCTCTTCTCTTCGGAAAATCGACGGAGGGGTTGACGGACAGGCTTGGCGTCCTTGCAGACGTGGAGTTTGTGCTCGGCTTACTTCCTCGGGATATCCGGCATGTCTTTGGGGGTCCATGCGAAGATATCCCGATTCTCACGGAGGAAGTCGACGAGCTCGCCTTCCTATTTGCTGCCGAGGCGGGCGCCTACGACAACATACTTGCTGCAGCTGGGGTCTTCCGGGTTCAGCTTCACTTTCTTGGTCCCCTTGGAGGGCTTGAAGGCGGCCTCAACAGCCGAGTCCAGGGTCGGGATTGACGCGTCGGAGGCCTCGCCGGCTAGGGCGACGATCCGGTCGAGCTGGCGCCGCTCCTCGACAATGACCAGCGACTCGGCCAGCTTGGCGCCGTCTCGGGCGCACTCCAGAGACTTGCGGTAGTCACCGGTGACTGTAATGAGGCCCTTGGGACCCGGCATCTTCATCTTCAGGTACGCGTAGTGGGGGACCGCCATGAACTTGGCGAGCGCGGGCCGGCCCAGCAGAGCGTGGTACGCGCTGGACAGGTCCACCACCTCGAACCAGATTGGTTCGCGTCGGAAGTGGCTACTGTCGCCAAACAGGACGTCGAGCCGGACCCGACCAATGGGAGAACAGGAGAAGCCGGGTACGATGCCGTGGAAGACGGTCCGGGTTGGCCCCAGGTCTTCGGCTTTGAGGCCGAGCTTGGTCATCGTGTCGCGGTAGAGGATGTTGATCCTGCTGCCGCCGTCGATGAGAACTCGGGAGAACTTGCAGGTGCGCCACGCGACGATCGTAGGGTTGAGGACGAGGGCGTACCCACCCGGACTTGGCATGACATCCGGGTGATCCTCCCGGGTCCAGGTGATCGGGCGCTCCGACCAATGCATAAAATCCGTCTTGGCCGGAACGACGGTGTTCACCTCCTGCCGGAGGAGGCGCTCGCTGCGCTTGTCGTCGCCGAGGCTGGTGAAGACGACGTAGGCCGCGTTCTGGTCTGGGTAGGCGTCGCTTCGCATCGCGCCGCCGGCGGGGGGGCGGCGGTGGAGGCGGAGGCGGTTGTCCCGTGCCCGGAGCCGGAGCCGGAGCCGGAGGAGGCGGGACGTCGCCCCTCATGATGCGCTTGGTGATGGCACACTGCCAAAGCGTGTGCATGGAGGGTCTTGTGCCGCTGTGGTGCTTGCATGGAGCGTAGAGCATCACTTCAAAGCTCATGGCGGGTTGCCACGCCATCTTGCCGGTCTGCCGGCGCTTCGCTGCCGGGTCCGCCGCGGGCTCGGCGGCCGCGATGGGCCGGTTGTCGTGACGTTGCGCTGGTTGCTCGGCCTTGCGCTTGTTGTTCTGGTGGTGCTGCTGCCGGCTGCCTTCGCCGGCCGGCTTCTGTGGAGGGACCGGCTTCGCCTTGCCGGCCTCGTCCAGCGCCACTTGGATCTTCATGGCGGAGTCGGCATTGGCGTACTTGTCCGCCGTCACCATGAGCGCGGCCATGGTGGACGGCTTGGAGCGTAGAAGCTTGTGCTTGAGGAGGGTGCCGTCTTGGCACCCGTTGACGAAGTATTGGATCGCCTGGACTTCATGGACGCCCTCACAGCTGTTCCGGAGCTCGGTCCAGCATGCGAGGTACTCGCGGCCAGTCTCTGTCGGCCCCTGCCCGCACATGGCGAGCTGACTGGGGCGACCGGGTCGCTTGTACGTCCGCGTGAAGTTGCGGACAAATGCTTCCTCGAAATCGACCCATGCGTTGATGTTGCCCTTCAGCAAGCTGTTCAACCATGTGCGAGTCGATCCTTGGAGCATGAGCGGTGCGTAGCGCACGGCGAGACGGCGATTGGCACCGGTGATGCCAATGGCCGTGGTGTAGTCGGTGAGCCAGTCTTCTGGCTTCACGGTCCCATTGTACTTGGGGGTGTCGCGGGGGAGCGCGAATCCCTTGGGGAAGGGCTCCTCCGGATCGTGGGCGAAACACGCCGTTCGATAGCGCCGCTCTCCTCCACCTCCATGGAGCGAAGCGAGCTGATCGAGGCGGTGGCGCGTCAGCGTCGTTGATGGCGCGCCGCCGAAGTCGATCATGCCAGGCCCCAAGGGGCGGGTCGGTGGAGCGGACACCGCCAGGCTGGCGGGTCCGTCTTTGGTCTCTGGGCGGGCTCGTTGCCCAGAGCGTCGGTGGCGGTGCCGGCGGGTTGCGCTGGTTCGCCCCGGCCGGAGGGCGCCTCGCCGGGAGGCAAAGAGGCCGTGTGCAGGAGTTCGCCGGGTCCGCCAAGGCGGGCGGAGCCGGACCCCCCCGGCTTGGCGAGCTGGTTGAGGCGATCTGCTAAGTGTTGGCGGCGTGGAGGAGCTCGCGATCCGCCTGATCGCTCCTCGGCTCTCGCCCGCGAGTTGGTCGAGGCTGACTGCGGCTGCCTCCGCAGCGCGCATGTTCTTGACTGGGGTCTCATCGACGGTCCGGCCGGCGCCGAAGGCCCGGCCGATCGCTCCTCCCCGGGCGCGAGTATCAGCGGCCCGGCTTGGCTCGGCCGCGGCGGGCGTGAATTCGTGGGCGGCCTCGTGCTCCATCTAAGCAGCTTCCAGGCGGCGTCTGGTGGCGGCCAGCATCTCGGACAGGTCCAGCATTTGCTGGCGCCTGTCCTCGAGCTGGGTTCGGGCTTCAGCAACGTTGGTGGCGTCAACGTCGGTGCCGATGGGAATGTGGAGGCTCTGCATCGCAGCGCGCAGCGGGTCAGTTGTCTACGTCTGAGCCGCAGTGGCCGCGGCTTCGGCGGCTCTTCTCGTCTTGCTCGACGAGGAAGAGGCGCCATCGCCGGTGACGAAGACCTCTACGTGGGCGTCCATCGCCCCGGCAGTGAACCCGCCGCTGAGAGAAAGCGGGGAGTCAGAGTAGCTGAGCACCCCGCTGGGGAACTCGTCGGCCGCAGGCGCGTCGGAGATGCGCAACGCGGTGAAAGAAGCGGCGAGCGCGCCGACGACGTCGTCCGCCAAAGCGACGGACTCATCGGAGTAGGAGAAGGGCCCCGTCCGAAGCATGCTTCCGGCCAGTTCCTCGAGCTGCCCCACGGTGGGCGCCAACTGTCTTGGTGGGCGCACGCCAGATGCCAAGGGATGGCTAAAGAGAGGAGGAGGCTCGAGAGCGCTGGTGGGCTTCGGAGGTGAGGTTGATATGCGCGGGCGCGGGACGCCGAACATACCCAGGTTCGGGGCTCTCCGGAGAGATAACACCCCTAGTCCTGCCGAGTTTAGTTGGATGGTTGATAGTACAATGTTGCTCCTGGAGCTGTTTGAGGAGGAAGGAGGCTGGCCAAGGCCCCGGCTGCTCCTTCTCCTTGGTGTCGCTATGTCTGTGTTGAATATCTTGTGCCCTCTCTCTATCTTGTCTACTCATCTGGCGCGGACTCCTGGGGGGTTTTATAGACTAACCCACCCAGGGTTACAATGGTAATATGCTGAGTCGGTGGGTCCGTATAGTCGGTGTCCGGGATGCCGGGCTGGGTCCCGCTTGGGGGCTTGTGGTTCGCCGGGTTCCCCTAGGTGCGGGCCCCGCGTGCCTAGGGGGACTGTGCGCCGTCTTGTCGATCGTCAGGGCATGGCCGGGTCGAGTCGCGCATAGTGTTCTCCGTCAGGCCTCCGCTTGCTGTCGTCAGCGGTAAGGGCGGGAACACTGTTGTCGCTCAGCCTCTGGTCGTGGTAGGTAAGGCACTGCTGCACGCCTGGCTGACCACGGGCATGGGCGGGGGCACTGTAGTCTTGGTCATCAGTGACTGAGGTTTCGTCCCATTGTATGGCCTGGATGGGATGGGAGCTGACCCGTGGCTGGGTTGTCGTGGACGCCACGGGTGGGTTGGCTTACTGGGGAAGCCAAGGCTGCGCCGGGTCGAGTTGCCTTGTGTCAGCCGCTGCGGCCGGGTTGACGTACCTTGCCGAGTCGAGGGTCTTGGCCGGGTCGCGCGCCTTGCCGGGTCGAGCGACCCGGCCTGGCGCACGCCGGTTTGCGAGGTGATGCAGGCGCCGCTGTTTTCGAAATAGATCCGGGTTCCGTTGCCTGCCCGGGGTTCATCCCCCCGACACTATGGGTGCAGTCATTCGTGATAAAAAGGGGAAGTTCATCGCCGCATGTAATGCACATTTGGATATGGTTCAAGATGTTTTGTCAGCGGAAGCTTTGGCGCTCAAGCACGGCTTGTTCTTAGTTAAATCCATGGGTTGTAATAGTTGTGAGTTCTTATAATAGTGACTTAATAGAAATTATGAAGAATGAGTGGCCCCCTACAGGTATTGCTGCAACGATTAATCATGATTGTTTTTCTATGGAGTTAGATTTTGTTAGGGTTAAGTATGAGCATGCAAATAGGGAAACAAATTCTGTAGCTCATGAACTAGCCCAGTTAGCTAAATTCCAGACCATTAGGGTCTGGTTGGATGATCCTGCCCATCTATTGTACCTCTCATGGTGAACGATGTAACATTATTATCTATTGAGTAAAGAGGTTTTTGAGGTAAAAAAGATAGCTAACAGTGCTATCGTACCTACCTCTGGCATTTAGGACAAAGTGCATTAAATGCACTGTTAGGTGTCACGCTGAGGATGCAACCCGGCAAGCATGTCGTGCCGCTTAATCATCTTATGCTTATCTGCTTGACATGCCTCTGGACTGTTGTCATATGAGGGTACTCTGCCTTCCAAATGGCTGCCACGTGCTTAGGGAAGCCACTTAATCACTTGGGGGCTCGACACCGCACTGATAACTAATTTGCGTCGTGGTGCAATGGAGTGGTGGCACCTCAGCGGGGAGATTTTCCCTTAGTGGACCCGGCAAGCCTGCCGGGGAAATTTTGGACTTGTCCTTGGGGCGGCCTCAACCCGGCCAAGCTCTCCTGCCCAGCAAGGGAGGCTTTCCCAAGGTGACATCTTGCTGTCATGGTTTGTCTTGGTCTTCTTGATCCGCTCTTTGACCTTAGAAAGAGCTGCTTCTCTGGCTTGGCCTTGCTTTCTATGTTGGTGTAGCTATTCGATGGCAACACGCCTGTGTATAAGTCTGGGCAACAAAAGTAAATGTTTGATATACCGACAGGACCCCTGGGCCTGGCCCAAACATGCTGCCAAGCATCGTTGGGGTAGGCCCCAACAAGTACACATGCGAACACTTTGGTCGAACTGTGATGGTATTCTTCTTCCTTGCTTCTTCATTAACCTATGATTGAATCAGTTTTCGGTTTCTCGGTGAGTCGTGCGGGACGACCTGGGGTCACCCACGTAATGGCATGTGGGTTGATACGTCTCCGTCGTATCTATAATTTTTTATTGTTCCATGCCAATATTCTACAAATTTTACATACTTTTGGCAATTTTTTATACTATTTTTTGGACTGACATATTGATCCAGTGCACAGTGTCAGTTCCTGTTTGTTGCATGTTTTTGTTTCGCAAAAAATCCATATCAAACAGAGTCCAAATGCGGTAAAAACTTACGGAGATTTTTTTTGGAATATATGTTATTTTTGGGAAAAAGAATCAACGTGAGACGATGCTCGAGGGGCCCACAAGGATGGACGGTGTGCCCCAGGGGGTAGGGCGTGCCCCTGGTCCTTGTGGCCACCCCGTAAGGTAGTTGGTACCCTTCTTCTGGCGCAAGAAAGCTAATATCCAGATAAAAATCATGTTAAAATTTCAGCCCAATCGGAGTTACCACTGCAAAAAAAATACACTTCCGTGATGATACGTGTTTGTCACAGCAGGTCACGTTTTCTGTCATGCATGTACATCCATGACGATTTTATGATAGAATCAAGATAGTCGTACATGTGTTGTCATAGAAGTGTTCCATGACATTACCAAAATTATCATCACGGAAGTGTCCACTTCCATGACGATAAATGACGCGTCATGGAAGTGTTTTCATCAAGGGTACCCAACACGTGGCATCCACTGTAATGGGTCGCCATTAAGCTATCGGGTCCGGTTTTGGATCCGATAACCCGTTACCTGCCCGGACCAATGAGGATTTTCCATGTGTAAAATTCTTATTGGCCGGAGGAAACACGTGTTGGCTCACCGTTGGGACAGATGTCATCCATTCATTGGATAGGAGGCGCCTATGATACGTCGACACGTGGCATGGCCCAACAGAGGCCCATTCCGGTGAAAAGGCCGGCCCATTTGACTTGGTCAAAAGGTAATGGGCCGGCCCAAGGAAAGCCTGTTAACGTCCTGCTCATACATAGCCCATTTACGGCCCGCTAACTCACGGCCCGTTACGGCCTATCGGAATTAAGCCCAGTAGCTTCATCTGGGCCGTCCAATATGATTCCGGCCCGTTGTAACTTCTGGCCCATGTATGTCCCATGATGTCTTTCGGCCCGTATGAGGCCCTTTGTAACTCTTGGCCCATTAACGGCCCGTGGTAAATCTGGCCCATAATGAATAGTGTATCGCTTTATACCCATTAACGGCCCATTATTCAATTGGGCTGTTTCCAACCCGTGTTATATTTCGTCCTTCTCAGGGCCCATTTATTCTTGGGCTCATTTCCAGCATTCGGTTACTTATGGCCCGTTACTGTCCTTTTCTGCTTATGGGCCAAACTCAGCTCGTGGTTACAATCGGCCCGTTAATCCGTTGGGCCGTTTTCATAGCGTCATCAAATACGGCCGATTAACAACGGCCCATTATGGTCGGCCCATGAACGGACGATTCCAAATCTAGCCCATTTACGACCCATAATGCGGTTTGCTATTGGCCCATGTTTGGCCGATCGATCATACGTCCCGTAGAAGGCCCGTTGATTCTATGGCCCGTAGAAGGCCCATTTTTTCTATGCCCCTTAGAAGGCCCATTGTTTCTACGGCTCATAGGAGGCCCATGGTAACTACAGTAAATATGTATCCCATGGTTATTGTGGCCTAGTTTTAAAAAATAGGTTATTGCGGCCACTGGCAAACCGCGGAAAAAGAACTGCATTGACTACAAGCAAACAAATAAACAAGACAACAAGGAAATAAATAAGCAAGCAACTTACGCTAGGCTATCACGGCTATTACACATATTACATCCACTGGGCATCAAAGTTTGCCACCAGTGCAAACTTAGGGAACAAAGCAGCATATCATATATACTAGTTGTCAAAGTTGGCGACCAGTGCAAATAAACACCGCAGCAAAACAAGTCCAGAACTGAAACCACTTCAAAAGAGCTCAAGAAACAATATCCTGGGTACCCATAATGCTGGCAAGATGCTTAGCAAGCTTATTAACTTTCTTTTGTTTGGCGCTTAAATCCTCCAATGCTTGTTGTTGCACCAGAAAGTATGCATCTGAATTCTGCAGGAACTTCTTTAGTCCTTCAGCTTCTTGTCGCGGCACATCTGATCGATGTCTTTCAACTTGAATTTGAGACTCAAGAAGACGAACTGATTCAGACAGCGAGTTCAAAGAGCTTGTGCCAGCAGTAGTGGCCAGTAACTCGAACACTACATCAACACAAGACTTTTGGGTTCTCTCACTATCATCAAGATAGTTTTTATCAGCTTTCTTGGAGACCAACAGGGATGTCTCACTATCTTGAACCTTATCTGCATTACTTCCTTTACCATTGCATAACGGGGTACTGTTCTCCAATATTTTGTCTGCATTCTAAAAGAGAAACAAGCATACACATCACAGGTTTACCATGTTGTATATGAAACTCATTTTGGTAAATCAGTTCAGTAGTAAAGTGGATAGGAAACAACATGAAACAAACATATATCTATGTACCATGGTCACTTTATGGTCTATATCATTCTAGTTTTTTTTTGCCAAATCAAGATAGAGACACAGTTCAAATATAATTTGTTCAAGACAAAGCAGAATAGACATAATATAAGTGTGGGAAACTACAGAGCAATAATAACACTTGTAATGTGCATGACATGAGAACATAACTGTTTATTCAATTGAAATTGAAATCAACATAGAGCAAGTTACAGCAGCAAACTAGTTAAAGAAAGAGGTTAAAAACATACTTGTTGCGCCATTGGAGTTTCAGTTCCAGCCTTCAAATTTGAAAATAGTTGATATGTGTAAATACAGTGATGCAAGAGCAAAGGAGTATGAACCATAGCTACAGAACCTGACCTGAGAACAATTCTTCTTCTACTTTAAGCGTTGAGTTGGGATTCAAAGTGGTGGTCCTCGTGCTTTGGCCACTGCAGTTCCCTTACTAATTGCTCCTGTTTGGGAGCTCTGTGGTGGAGATAGTGTTGTGTCAACTGGAATTGGGTTACTATCTGCTGGGGTTGGGGTTAGAAGGGGTGTAGTTGGTTCTCTGTCCAACTGGGTAGGGGTACAATCTGCAAGAGTCTAGGTTATGTGTGGTGGGGCTGGTTCTTGGGCAAGTACAACCGTGGTTCTATCTGCATCAACTGGTAGCACTATCTTTTCTGAAGACCGTGCTGTTACTCCCTTAGATACTACCATCACCCTCTCCAATTCGAATGGCTGATAAACAAGAAAAGTAATTGAATGTACATACATTGTATGATAGAAGGTGCAATGGATAGTGGGGAATAAAAGAGGGCATGAAATAATTCACATTTATGTTGTCTAACCAGACATGATAGCATGACATAGTTTCACATATATGATGGCTAACTAAACAGGATAGCATGACACAATTTCACATATATGATGGCTAACTAAAAAAGATGGAAAGACATAGTTCAAAATATGATGACTATGTAAACAGGATGACATGATATAACTATATAATGTGTTTATTAAATAGGTTGGCATGCCATAATTCACACACATGCCGCCTATGGAAACATGATAGCATGATATAATTCATGGATAGAATGACATAATTCAAAATATGATGATTGTAAACATTAAATAGGATGAGATGATATAACTATATGATGTCTTTATTAAGTAGGTTGCCATGCCGTAATTCAGATAGATGTTGTGTATGTAAACATGATGGCATGATATAATTCAAATATATGATTTATATAGTAAGCAAGTAAGCAGATGGCAATCGCATATATGATGTAGAAACTAAGCAATGCAAGACAACATGCATGACGTGAGTAATATAACCCTGCCAAGTTTAAGCATAGACCTCAGGGGGGAAATAGGATTGGTCATCAGTCTCTGAATCCTCCTCTGAGGAGCTCTCTGTAACCAGCAAGATGATAGCTTCAGCAGGTAGCATTGTCTACTCTGAATACCTTGTTTTCACTCCAGATACTTCCATCACCGCTTCAAATGGCTGATGCACATGAAGAGTAGTTGAATATACAAATGTTGTCGACAAATGGAACACATAATACAAAAAAAGGATAGCATGATCTAATTCACATACATGATGATTGGCTAAACACCATGGCATTGCATAATTCACATATATAATGCCTTGCAACAAGATAGCATTGCATAATTCACATATATAGTGTCTTGCAACAAGATGGCATTGCATAATTCACATATATGGTAATTAGACACTAAACAGGTGGCATTCACACAAAGCATGTCTAAACTAATCAAATGACATAGCAATGCAAGACACCATACGCATGATATGAGCAACATAACCCTGCCAAGTTAGAGCATACACCTCGGGGATAGGACTGGTCATCTATCTCTGAATCCTCCTCTGAGGAGCCATCCGTAACCAGCGAGATATGCGCTTCGTCAGATAGCATAGTCTGCTCTGAAGACCTTTTTTCACTCCAGAATTTTCCATCACCGTGTCAAATGGCTGATGCACATGAAGAGTAGTTGAATGTACAAACATTGTTGACAAATGTAATACGTAATGAAAAAAAGGATGGCCTAATATAATTCACATATAAGATGACTGGCTAAGCAGGATGGCATTGCAAAATTCACATATATGATGCCTGGCTCAACAAGATGGCGTTGCATAATTCACATATACGATGAAGAAACTAAACAAATGGCATTCACACAAAGCATGTCTAAACTAAGCAGATGACATATTTGATGTATAAAGTAAGCAATGCAAAGCACCATATGCATGATATAACCAACATCAGCATGCCAAGTTAGAGCGAAGACCTCAGGGGGTAAATAGGAGTGGTCTTCTCCTTCTGAATCCCCCTCAAAATAGTTATCTTCCTCTTGATTACAATCCGAAATGGGTGGAGGGGGGCTGCCTTTGTGCCTACCATGGAGCGACGTCTGCATGAAATTTTATTGCCACGCAAGGCTCGTCCCTTTTGCTCTACATGTTCAGTTCCATTGTGTACAATAACTCACATGCATAGGAATAAAACATAGTGAGATTATGTAAGGAGTGCATGAAGAAATCCAGAGTGATGGTAGCAACCTATGGATAGACCCAAAACCAATGATAGCAGGCAAATAATGGCTTCAGTTAAAAGATACAGATAATGGCTTCTTTACTATTTGTTTCCCACCCAACATGAACCTCATAGTAGACACCAGAGATTAACCAGATAGTAGATAGATACTATTGATTGCGGCCCCGATATGTACCCCACAACCATTCAAAAAACTCAAGTTTGACCATTAGTTTGGAGCTGACTCAGAGTCTAATCGGTGAACATGACGATAAAGTAGCATGTAATATTAAGCGATGCATAACATAAGCAGACACGAAAGAGTGCGACCTCTCTTGCGGACCCATGTAGTACTCAAGGTCATCTGCTTGGTTGATGATGGTAATGCAGTTGCCATGGCTGCCGGCGGCGGGGAAGAAGATCTGAAGCGGTGAAAGACGGTCTGGAGGCCGGATGCCTGTTGAGCTGGACTGTTCTGTCGTTGGAGCAGCTGAGCTGGGGTGGACAACGGTGCAACAGGAGCGGGACAAACTACACAAGGTTTTCTTTGACAACTATTTGTAAGAGAAGTAATTCTGTAAGTGCTCGTTTTAATTGGAGGATTCTAACAATGTAGGGATAGGAAATACACAGTAATAGGATAGGAATGCATGTGCAAAACAGAGAATTTAAAAACACGGGATTTCTTCCAATCTGGGTGTTTGGTTCACAAGAATTGGAAGATCACGGGATGCAAAGAAGCATGGTGAGACTAAGTTAAACCACAAGAAAATGTACGGTTATAATGCTATTATGCTACTATCTCTTAGTCTTGTGCTTCATGAATAGGAATTTGAAAAGGAGGACAAGTGGATATTAAAATTCCTACGGTTTTTCTTTCAAGGAGACACTAAAGGAACAAATCCTACAATTTTCCTTTGCTCCATTCCTTTGAACCAAATGCATGAATAGTAGTAGCATAGGAAACTTTCCAATTCCTATGTTTTTCCTTCAGTTTTCCTTTCAAGCACTGGCGATTTTAGTAGGCAGGCATGAGCAGGGAAAAGCCTACACTCAAAAAATGATTTTGTGCTACTTCTACTACTTCGGACCCAGTCCACTGCCCTACTAGCTCAACTCCCAGGCTCATCTACAAATGCAGAGCTCAAAGGCGCAGAGATAAATAATGATGGCGTTCAAGAAAGTCCATCACGGATAGCTAAGTTGCCCGGTACCTCACTGCCTGTCATATAGTAGGAGAAACTAATCGTATTTCATGTTACTATGTATGCTTAGTGGACAATATATATATAACATGTAGAGTAAAAAAGCGATGCAACAAGTGTACAACCTCTTTGGCGAAGCCATGTCAATCTCAGCGTAATTGGGTTGGTGAGGATGCTCCGGCTGATTTGGCTGTCGGGGGAGGGGAAGAAGATCTTAGGTGTCTGGAGATGGAGCCCGGGGTACTGCTCCACTGTGATGGAGGGTTTCGTCGTTGGAGCAGCTCCGGTGAGTTATATGACGGCGAGGCTAAAGCAGGACAAGATAGGCAATGTTAACCTGAGTTGAATTCTAATAGCATCTCCAATAGATGATGTAAAATACATAACCACAAAGTGCTAGATGTAAAATACATCAGCTGCTCATCTCTGAACATAACTGTCGAAACAAAATTTAACTGTTGAAACTGAGTTTAACTGTCGAAACTGAATTTTTCTGTCGAAACTGAATTTTACTGTCGAAACTAAATGCACTAGTAGCAGAAAAGCAGTAGCAGCAGCAGCAGCGCGTGCGAGAGCCGGGGCAGCTGGATGTGTCGCAGCATCTTGGGTAGTAGCTGCAGGGGCTCGAGGGAGAGAAGGATCTGCTATTCGTGCAGCAACAGCGCGTGCAAGAGTAGAGCAGCAGCCAAGCAAGAGCAAGAACGAGAGCAGCAACGCAAGCAAGAGAAAGAGCAAGAGCAGCAGCGCGAGCAACAGCAAGAGCAAGAGCAGACCAGGCAGGGGACCAAGAGCAAGAGCAGAGTAGCAGCGTGAGCGAGAGCTAAAGCAGCAACAACTCCTACTGATGTGGACATCGCCGCCGAGGGAGCGACGCCATGGAGGAAGTGGCCGGCGACGCTGCCGTGGATGGATCCGCGCCATGTCGGTTCGGGATCGAGCACCGGCAGCATCGTAAGAACGAATCAAGAAGAAAATGCAGCGATTAGTGTACAACCTCTTTGGTGGCACCGATTAGGCCTCAACTTCATCCGAGGAAACGGTGGTGATGCTGCTCTTCTGGTGGTCCAGGTGAAGACGGCGGTGTGGGAATGGAGGTGGTGCGAAAGACGAGGGGAACGTCGGGGCAGCTCCTTCGAGGTGGGGGGCGGGGTGGCTGAACTGGCGGGACGATGAGATCGACGACGGATCCTCATCCGGTACGGTGGATGAGGGACGTTGAGGTGTTGTTGTGGACGACATTGTCGGGGAAGAGGCTCCGGCTGGGTGGCGGTCGGAGGAGGGTGTGGGGCTTTCGGGTTTTCGCGGCCTCGGTGTAAGAATGGGTGGGCGGATGGGATGGGAGGGGGGAACCATGGCTTAGGGACGCGCTTGTCCGAAATGTGGGGTAAGTTACGAAAGTACCCCCACCGATTTGAGCTAGGCGGTTCTTTCTGTTCAGGGGTATCACGGGCATTTCGCATGTCGGGATTTCGCAGGAGGTGGGCGTTTTTGCGCGTGTTGTCATTTTGGGATAGCAAGGCGCGGGTTGAGATGGAGGGAGTTTTCGGAGCACAACGAGACAAAGATATATCTTAAAATATTTCGGGGTAACAAGGCGCAGGTTGAAATTTCTGGACAAGCCTAACGTGTATTGTACCAAATCGATTAGCACTTCCGTCTATGAAAAAACAAAAAGAAATCAATTCGCACCACACAAGAGAGTCTAGTCCCGTGTACTGTACCAAATCAATTCGCACTACAAATGCCATTCAAAACTTTGAATTCATGTTATGTTCAATTAAAATATTTCGCTACGTTTATAATGCATGCAACCTGCTACTCAAATGAACGTTTTAGTGCATTCCAAACGTATATACTACCGCTTCAATATGAACTAAATTCGAATTCGTTTCTCTATTTGAATAAGATCTACAATCATGATTGTTGTGAAGTCAAACCATTTGAATTCATTTCTCTATTTCAATAAGATCTACAATCATCATTATTGTGGAGTTAAACCATCATTTGTGTATTATGTTCACATCACACCACATGATTACTGTCGAGTTAGATATGAACTATGTGTACTATATGAACTCAAACTCAATTTTTGAATCCACTTTATGTTGATTTCAAATCATAGTACATTTCAAGCTCTAGCTAGATCTTTATAATTTAAACCATGTCTCATATGTATAATGTGTTTATCACATAATGTATGGTGCCCCGCCCCCTAGGCCTACAAGTATTTAGATGTGAGTTGCAAACGCCACACATTACCACATATTCAAATAAAATGTGAGATTGTTCGATATATAGTCCGGTTTAGATTGTTCGATATTTAGTTGTGAGCTGCAAACGCCACACATTATCACAAATTCAAATAAAATGTGAGATTGTTTGATGTATGGTATGGTTTAGATTGTTCGATATTTAGCTGTGAGTTGCAAATACCATGCATTATCACATTATGGTATAACATGTCCAAAACCACAGCACGTGTATCACCACTATATTCATGCATGCATATGTTCATAACACTATGATCTCCTATTCAAATATATGAATCCACTTTCATATCGAATTATGATCTTTGTTAGTCTCTTACACCCACACAATCCTCTAACCTTTGTAGCTAGCACTAACTTTCTCTCGTGCATGCACACGCCCTCCTCGCCCTCCCCCTCCCTCAATATTCTATCCATCGCGCACATTCATTTTTTCTTTAGGTCGTTCTCCCACAGTCTCCACAACTCCTTTCTGACACACCGATTGATAAACCTCTCCAGTGGTGTCTTCCTACAACATACACACGCACCTTCCATCTCCTCCTTTCTGTGTCCATTCCTCGCGTCTCTCATATGGTCCCACACACTGATACAGCTCCATCGTATCTATAATTTTTTATTGTTTCATGCCAATATTATACAAGTTTTACATACTTTTGGCAAGTTTTTATGTGATTTATTGGACTAACCTATTGATCCGAAGGCTCCAAAGGCGCCTCTGTTTTTGCATGTTTTTTGTATCACAGAAAATCCATATCAAATGAAGTCCAAATGCAATAAAATTTCACGGAGAATTATTTGGGAATATATGTGATTTTTGGGAGTGGGAATCACCGCAAACGGAGGCCCGTGGTGGGCACAACCCACCAGGGCGCGGTCCCGGAGCGAGGTGTGGCGTGGTGGGTTGTGCCCTCCTCGAACGTCGGTTGGAGCTCTACTTCGCGCAAGGAAGCTTATATCCGGAAAAAATCATGTTAAAATCTCAGCGCAATCGGAGTTACGGATCTCCGGGAATATAAGAAACGGTTTCGGCCAGATCTGGGAACGCGAAACAAAAGAGAACAGAGAGGGAGATCCAATATCAGAGGGGCTCTCGCCCCTCCACGGCCATGGAGGCCATGGACTAGAGGGGGAACTCTCCTCCCATCTAGGGGGGAGGCCAAGGAAGAAGAAGAAGAAGAAGGGGGATCTCTCCCCCTCGCTTCCGGTGGCGCCGGAGTGCCGCCGGTTGCTAGTTTCTCCACCTGTATGCAGCGGTGTAACACCTCTCCCCCCGCTGTAATCTCTACTTAAACATGGTGCTCAACTCCATATATTATTTCCCAATGATCTATGGTTATCCTATGATGTTTGAGTAGATCCGTTTTGTCGTGTGGGTTAATCATGATCTTGGTTGGTATGATTGTATATTTTATTTATGGTGTTGTCCTACGGTGCCCTCCATTCTCGTGCAAACGTGAGGGCCCCCCGTTGTAGTGTGTTGCAATATGTTCATGGTTCGCTTATGGTGGGTTGCGAGAATGACAGAAGCTTAAACCCGAGTAGGTGGGCTATGGTGTATGGGAGTAAAGAGGACTTGATACTTAATTCTATGGTTGGGTTTCACGACCTTAATGATCTTTAGTAGTTGCGGATGCTTGCTAGATTTCCAATCATAAGTGCATATGATCCAAGTAGAGAAAGTATGTTAGCTCATGCCTCTCCCTCATATAAAATTATAAGAATGATTACCGGTTCTTGTTATCGATTGCCTAGGGAAAAATAACTTTCTTGTTGACAAAAGCTCTCTACTAAAACTAACTAAGTTGTGACTTTATCTAAGCAGCCCCTAGATTTTATTTACGTGCTCTTTATTATCTTGCAAACCTATCCTATCACACCTACAATGTACTTCTAGTTTCATACTTGTTTCTGGTAAAGCAAACGTCAAGTGTGCGTAGAGTTGTATCGGTGGTCGATAGAACTTGAGGGAATATTTGTTCTACCTTTAGCTCCTTGTTGGGTTCGACACTCTTATTTATCAAAAAAGGCTACAAACGATCCCCTATACTTGTGGGTTATCACACACGTGTAAACTCTCGCCCCTCTTTTCATCGATCTCACAATCGCACACTCCCCCCCCCCTATATAGCTAGTAGCTAGACCTCTCGCACCACCTCCTAGATCCATTCTCTCTGTCTATCCGTCTCGCTGGGCCTTATTTGCCTCTAACAAATGGATGTACACCAACCGATCTCCCGCTATACATATAGCTAGCTAGGTCGTTATAACTCATTTTCCCCATGCGTCGATCGATCTACCTCATTAGTTATGTCTCTCCCTTCCTCCCACAAACAACAATTGATCTACCGATCTAGTTAGCTTTTCTTACCAAAAACGTGCCCCCCCTTCATCGTCCAGGCATGCATCCTGACACATCTATCACGCACACACACACACAGAAACACATCCCCACTCTTATTGATAATATTGCAGTTCTACCCTTAGTTTGTCTAGTAGGCCTCTCCCACCATCTTCGAGAAGCAACTCCATCACCCATCTAGCACTCTACCCTCTCCCTCCCTCTCTCTCTCTCTCTCTCTCTCTCTCTCTCTCTCTCTCTCTCTCTCTCTCTCTCTCTCTCTCTCTCTCTCTCTCTCTCTCTCTCTCTCTTTGTTCCAACCTATTTCTCGTCCTTCACTTATGTATGGTTGTCGACCGATCTCCCTCAAGACATAGCTGGGTCTCTCCTTCTCAACACATATACAAGTCGTTCAACCTCTCTAGTTAGGTCTATGCCTCCCCTCCCCCCACACACACCGAGACATCGAGCGCTCTAGTCATGTCTCCCTACCACACACAAACTTGCCCTGTGCCCTCTGATGTTCCGGTAGGTCAGTTGCCCTATATCTTTGACTTGCACACACACAATTTCGATGGCTCTCTTCATCGATCTCGCACCCGCCCACTTGATCCTATCTTTGACTCTATCGATATCTATGTGTTGGGGAACGTCGTAATTTCAAAAAATTTCCTACGAACACACAAGACCATGGTGATGGCATAGCAACGAGAGGGGAGAGTGTCCGTCCACGCACCCTCGTGAGACCGAAAGCGAAGCGTTATAACAACGCTGTTGATGTAGTCGACGTCTTCACGGTCCGACCGATCCAAGCACCGAACGTCACGGCACCTCCGAGTTCTGCACACGCTCAGCTCGATGACGATCCCGGACTCGATCCAGCAAAGTGTCGGGATGAGTTCCACAAGACGACGGCGTGGTGGACGATGTTGATGCTCCACCGACGCAGGGCTTCGCCTAAGCTCCGCGACGATATGACTTCTCCGGCGCAGGCTTCGCCTAAGCTCTACAACGATATGACCAAGTGGAATATGGTGGAGGGGGCACCGCCACGGCTAAGGAACGATCCGTAGATCAACTTGTGTGTCATGGGGTGCCCCCCCCTCAGATATAAAGGAGCAAGGGGGTGCGGCCGGCCCTAGAGAGGCGCTGGAGGAGTCCTACTCCCACCGGAGTAGGACTCCCCCTCTCCTAGTTGGACTAGGACTTGGGGAAGGGGAAGAGGGAAGGGTGCGGCCCTCCCTAGTCCACCCGGACTAGGCCATGGGCGCGCGCCTGCCCTAGGCAGCCCTCTCTCTTTCCCGCAGGGCCCAATAAGGCCCAATACTTCTCCCGGCGAATTCCCGTAACTCTCGGTACTCAAAAATACCGAATCATTCGAACCTTTCCGAACTCGAATATAGTCGTCCAATATATCGATCTTTACGTCTCGACCATTTCGAGACTCCTCGTCATGTCCCCGATCTCATCCGGACTCGAACTCCTTCGGTACATCAAAACTCATAAACTCATAATATAACATCCATCGAAACCTTAAGCGTGCGGACCCTACGGGTTCGAGAACTATGTAGACATGACCTAGAACTATTCTTGGTCAATAACCAATAGCGGAACCTGGATGCCCATATTGGCTCCTACATATTCTACGAAGATCTTTATCGGTCAAACCGCATAACAACATACGTTGTTCCTTTTGTCATCGGTATGTTACTTACCCGAGATTCGATCGTCGGTATCCAATACCTAGTTCAATCTCGTTACAGTAAGTCTCTTTACTCGTTCCGTAATACATCATCTCACAACTAACTCATTAGTTGCAATGCTTGCAAGGCTTATGTGATGTGTATTACCGAGAAGGCCCAGATACCTCTCCGACAATCGGAGTGACAAAACCTAATCTCAAATACGCCAACCCAACATGTACCTTTGGAGACACCTGTAGTACTCCTTTATAATCACCCGATTCGTTGTGGCGCTTGGTAGTACCAAAGTGTTCCTCCGGTAAACGGGAGTTGCATAATCTCATAGTTACAGGAACATGTATAAGTTATGAAGAAAGCAATAGCAACATACTAAACGATCAAGTGCTAGGCTAACGGAATGGGTCATGTCAATCAGATCATTCTCCTAATGATGTGACCCGTTAATCAAATGACAACTCATGTCTATGGTTAGGAAACATAACCATCTTGATCAACGAGCTAGTCAAGTAGAGGCATACTAGTGACACTGTTTGTCTATGTATTCACACATGTATTATGTTTCCGGTTAATACAATTCTAGCATGAATAATAAACATTTATCATGATATAAGGAAATAAATAATAACTTTATTATTGCCTCTAGGGCATATTTCCTTCAGTCTCCCACTTGCACTAGAGTCAATAATCTAGTTCACATCGCCATGTGATTTAACATCAATAGTTCAAATCTATATGTGGTTAACACCCATAGTTCACATCGACATGTGACCAACACCCAAAGGGTTTACTAGAGTCAATAATCTAGTTCACATTGCTATGTGATTAACACCCAAAGAGTACTAAGGGATGATCATGTTTTGCTCGTGAGAGAAGCTTAGTCAACGGGTCTGTCACATTCAGAGCCGTATGTATTTTGCGAATATTCTATGTCTACAATGCTCTGCACGGGGCTACTCTAGCTAATTGCTCCCACTTACAATATGTATCCAGATTGAGACTTAGAGTCATCTGGATCAGTGTAAAAAGCTTGCATCGATGTAACTCTTTACAACGGGCTCTTTTATCACCTCCATAATCGAGAAATATTTCCTTAGTCCTCACTAAGGATGTTCTTGACCAATGTCCAGTGATCTACTCCTAGATCACTATTGTACTCCTTGCCAAATTCAGAGCAAGGTATACAATAGGTCCAGTACATAGCATAGCATACTTTATAGAACCTATGATGAGGTATAGGGAATGACTTTCATTCTCTTTTCTATTTTCTGCTGTGGTCGGGTTTGAGTCTTACTCAATTTCACACCTTTTGCAACACAGCAAGAACTTTTCTTTGACTGTTCCATTTTGAACTTCTTCAAAATCTTGACAAGGTATGTACTTATTGAAAAACTTATCAAGCATTTTGATCTATCTCAATAGATCTTGATGCTCAATTTGTACGCAGCTTCTCCGAGGTCCTTCTTTGAGAAACTCCTTTCAAATACTCCTTTAGGCTTTGCGAATAATTCTACATTATTTCCGATCAACAATATGTCATTCACATATACTTATCGAAATGCTGTAGTGCTCCCACTCACTTTCTTGTAAATACAGGGCTTCACCGTAAGTCATGTATAAAACTATATGCTTTGATCACACTATCAAAGCGCTTATTCCAACTCCGAGATGCTTGCACCAGTCCATAGATGGATCATTGGAGCTTGCACATTTAGTTAGCTCCTTTAGGATTGACAAAACCTTCGGTTGCATCATATACAACTTTTCTTTAATAGATCCATTAAAGAATGTAGTTTTGACATCCATTTGCCAGATTTCATAAAATGTGGCAATTGCTAACATGATTCGGACAGACTTAAGCATCGCTACTGCTTGAGAAAATCTCATTGTAGTCAACACCTTGAACTTGTCGAAAACCTTTTGTGACAAGTCGAGCTTTGTAGATAGTAACACCACTATCGTTGTCCGTCTTCCTCTTGAAGATCCATTTATCTACATGGCTTGCTGATCATCGAGCAAGTCAATCAAAGTCCATACTTTGTTCTCATACATGGATCCTATCTCAGATTTTATGGCCTCAAGCCATTTCGCTGAATCTGGGCTCATCATCGCTTCCTCATAGTTCGTAGGTTCATCATGGTCTAGTAACATGACTTCCGAACATGATTACCGTACCACACCGGTGCGGATCTTACTCTGAAGACCTACGAGGTTTGGTAGCAACTTGATCTGAAGTTTCATGATCATCATCATTAACTTCCTTACTAATTGGTGTAGGAATCACCGGAACTGATTTCGTGATGAACTACTTTCCAATAAGGGAGAAGGTACAATTACCTCATCAAGTTCTACTTTCCTCCCACTCACTTCTTTCGAGAGAAACTTCTTCTCTAGAAAGGATCCATCTTAGCAACGAAAAACTTGCCTTCGGATCTGTGATAGAAGGTGTACCCAATAGTTACCTTTGGGTATTCTATGAAGACGCATTCTCCGATTTGGGTTCGAGCTTATCGGTGAAAACTTTTCACATAAGCATCACAACTCCAAACTTTAAGAAACGACACTTAGGTTTATGCTAAACCATAGTTCATACGGTGTCATCTCAACGGATTTAGATGGTGCCCTATTAAACGTGAATGCAGCTGTCTCTAATGCATAACCCCAAAACGATAGTGGTAAATCAGTAAGATACATCATAGATCGCACCATATCCAATAAAGTGCGGTTACGACGTCCGGACACACCATTATGCTGTGGTGTTCTGTGGCGTGAGTAGTGAAACTATTTCACATTGTTTTAATGAAGGCCAAACTCAGAACTCAAATATTTTTCCTCTGCGATCATATCGTAGAAACTTTTATTTTCTTGTTACGATGATTCTTCACTTCACTCTGAAATTCTTTGAACTTTTCAAATGTTTCAGACTTGTGTTTCATCAAGTAGATATACCCATATCTGCTCAAATCATCTGTGAAGGTCGAAAAATAACGATACTTGCCACGAGCATCAACACTCATTGGATCGCATACATCGGTATGTATTATTTCCAATAAGTTAGTATCTCGCTCCATTGTTCGAACAACGGAGTTTCAGTCATCTTGCCAAAAAGGCACGGTTCGCAAGTATCAAATGATTCATAATCAAGTGATTCCAAAACCCATCAAGATGGAGTTTCTTCATGCGCTTTACACCGATATGACCCAAACGGCGGTGCCACAAATAAGTTGTACTATCATTATTAACTTTGCATCTTTTGGCATCAATATTATGAATATGTGTATCACTACTATCGAGATCCAACAAACTATTTTCATTGGGTGTATGACCATTGAAGGTTTTATTCATTTAAATGTAACAACAATTTATTCTCTTACTTAAATGAATAACCAGATTGCAATAAACATGATCAAATCATATTCATGCTCAACGCAAACGCCAAATAACATTTATTTAGGTTTAACACTAATCCCAAAAGTATAGGGAGTGTGCGATGATGATCATATCAATCTTGGAACTACTTCCAACACTCATCGTCACTTCCCTTCAACTAGTCTCTGCTTATTCTAACTCCTGTTTGAGTTACTAATCTCAACAACCTAACAAGTATCAAATACTCGAGGCTACTATAAACACTAGTAAGGCACATATCAATAACCTGTATATCAAATATAACCTTGTTCACTTTGCCATCCTTCTTTCCACCAAATATTCAGGGGTAGCTCCGCTTCAAAGACCAGTTCCATTGCAGCAAAAGTACTTAGTCTCGTGCTTAGGTCCGACTTGGGCTTCTTCACTCGAGTAGCAACTTGCTTGCCGCTCTTTTGAAGTTCCCTTCTTCCCTTTGCCCTTTTCCTTGAGACTAGTGGTCTTGTCAATCATCAACACTTGATGCTCTTTTCTTGATTTCTACCTTCACGATTTCAGCATCACGAAGAGCTTGGGAATTACTTTTGTCATCCCTTGCATATTATAGTTCATCACGAAGTTCTAGTAACTTAGTGATGGTGACTAGAGAATTCATCAATCACTATCTTATCCGGAAGATTAACTCCCACTTGATTCAAGCGATTGAAGTACCTGCATAATCTGAGCACATGCTCACTAGTTGAGCGATTCTCCTTCATCTTTTAGCTATAGAACTTGTTGGAGACTTCATATCTCTCAACTCGGGTATTTGATTGAAATATTAACTTCAACTCCTGGAACATCTCATATGGTCCATGACGCTCAAAACGCCTTTGAAGTCCCGATTCTAAGCCGTTTAAGCATGGTGCACTAAACTATCAAGTAGTCATCATATTGAGCTAGCCAAACGCTCATAACGCCTCGCATACGCTCCTGCAATAGGTCTGTCACCTAGCGGTGCATTAAGGACATAATTCTTCTGTGCAGCAATGAGGATAAACCTCAGATCACGGATCCAATCCGCAATATTGCTACTAACATTTTTCAATACAATTTTCTCTAGGAACACATATAAAAACACAGGGAAGCAACAACGCGAGCTATTGATCTACAACATAATCTGCAAAATACTACCAGGACTAAGTTCATTTTAAGTTCAATTAATCATATTAAAAAACTCCCACTTAGACAGACATCTCTCTAGTCATCTAAGTGATCACGTGATCCAAATCAACTAAACCATGTCCGATCATCACGTGAGACGGAGTAGTTTCAATGGTGAACATCACTATGTTGATCATATCTACTATATGATTCACGTTCGACCTTTCGGTCTCCGTGTTCCGAGGCCATATCTGATATATGCTAGGCTCGTCAAGTTTAACTTGAGTATTCAGCGCAGCAACTGTTTTGCACCCGTTGTAGATGGACGAGAACTTATCACACCCGATCATCACGTGGTGTCCGGGTACTACTGAACTTTGGCAACGGTGCATACTCGAGGAGAACACTTCTTGATAATTTTAGTGAGAGATCATCTTATAATGCTACCGTCAATCAAAGCAAGATAAGATGCATAAAGGATAAACATCACATGCAATCAATATAAGTGATATGATATGGCCATCATCATCTTGTGCTTGTGATCTCCATCTCCAAGCACCGTCGTGATCACCATCGCCACCGCGCGACACCCTGATCTCCATCGTAGCATCGTTGTCGCCTCGCCAACTATTGCTTCTACGACTATCGCTCTCGCTTAGTGATAAAGTAAAGCAATTACATGGCGCTTGCATTTCATACAATAAAGCGACAACCATATGGCTCTCGCCAGATTGCCGATAACTCGGTTACAAAACATGATCATCTCATACAATATAGCATCACGTCTTGACCACATCACATCACAACATGCCCTGCAAAAACAAGTTAGACGTCCTCTACTTTGTTGTTGCAAATTTTACGTGGCTGCTACGGGCTGAGCAAGAACCGTTCTTACCTACACATCAAAACCACAACGATAGTTTGTCAAGTTGGTGCTGTTTTAACCTTCGCAAGGACCGGGCGAGCCACACTCGGTTCAACTAAAGTGAGAGAGACAGACACCGCGGTCACCTTTAAGCAACTAGTGCTCGCAGCGGTGAAACCAGTCTCGCGTAAGCGTCGCGTAATGTCGGTCCGGGCCGCTTCATCTCACAATACCGCCAACCAAAGTATGACATGCTGGTAAGCAGTATGACTTATATCGCCCACAACTCACTTGTGTTCTACTCGTGCATATGACATCAACGCATAAAACCTGGCTCTGATACCACTGTTGGGGAACGTCGTAATTTCAAAAAAATTCCTACGAACACACAAGACCATGGTGATGGCATAGCAACGAGAGGAGAGGTCCGCCCACGCACTCGTGAGACCGAAAGCGGAGCGTTATAACAACGCTGTTGATGTAGTCGACGCCTTCACGGTCCGACCGATCCAAGCACCGAACGTCGGCACCTCCGAAGTTCTCGCACACGCTCAGCTCGATGACGATCCCGGACTCCGATCCAGCAAAGTGTCGGGATGAGTTCCACAAGACGACGGCGTGGTGGCGATGTTGATGCTCCACCGACGCAGGGCTTCGCCTAAGCTCCGCGACGATATGACTTCTCCGGCGCAGGGCTTCGCCTAAGCTCTACAACGATATGACCGAAGTGGAATATGGTGGAGGGGGGCACCGCACACGGCTAAGGAACGATCCGTAGATCAACTTGTGTGTCATGGGTGCCCCCTGCCTCAGATATAAAGGAGCAAGGGGGTGCGGCCGGCCCTAGAGAGGCGCTGGAGGAGTCCTACTCCCACCGAGTAGGACTCCCCCCTCTCCTAGTTGGACTAGGACTTGGGGAAGGGGAAGAGGGAAGGGTGCGGCCCTCCCCTAGTCCAATTCGGACTAGGCCATGGGGCGCGCCTGCCCTAGGCAGCCCTCTCTCTTTCCCGCAGGCCCAATAAGGCCCAATACTTCTCCCGGCGAATTCCGTAACTCTCCCATACTCAAAAATACCGAATCATTCGAACCTTTACGAACTCCGAATATAGTCGTCCAATATATCGATCTTTACGTCTCGACCATTTCGAGACTCCTCGTCATGTCCCCGATCTCATCCGGGACTCCGAACTCCTTCGGTACATCAAAACTCATAAACTCATAATATAACTGTCATCGAAACCTTAAGCGTGCGGACCCTACGGGTTCGAGAACTATGTAGACATGACCTAGAACTATTCTTGGTCAATAACCAATAGCGGAACCTGGATGCCCATATTGGCTCCTACATATTCTACGAAGATCTTTATCGGTCAAACCGCATAACAACATACGTTGTTCCTTTTGTCATCGGTATGTTACTTACCCGAGATTCGATCGTCGGTATCCAATACCTAGTTCAATCTCGTTACCGGTAAGTCTCTTTACTCGTTCCGTAATACATCATCTCACAACTAACTCATTAGTTGCAATGCTTGCAAGGCTTATGTGATGTGTATTACCGAGAAGGCCCAGAGATACCTCTCCGACAATCGGAGTGACAAAACCTAATCTCAAATACGCCAACCCAACATGTACCTTTGGAGACACCTGTAGTACTCCTTTATAATCACCCGATTCGTTGCCAGACGCTTTGGTAGTACCAAAGTGTTCCTCCGTAAACGGAGTTGCATAATCTCATAGTTACGGGAACATGTATAAGTTATGAAGAAAGCAATAGCAACATACTAAACGATCAAGTGCTAGGCTAACGGAATGGGTCATGTCAATCAGATCATTCTCCTAATGATGTGACCCCGTTAATCAAATGACAACTCATGTCTATGGTTAGGAAACATAACCATCTTCGATCAACGAGCTAGTCAAGTAGAGGCATACTAGTGACACTCTGTTTGTCTATGTATTCACACATGTATTATGTTTCCGGTTAATACAATTCTAGCATGAATAATAAACATTTATCATGATATAAGGAAATAAAATAATAACTTTATTATTGCCTCTAGGGCATATTTCCTTCACTATGACCCCTCCCTCTCTTCTCGTGGATCGCCCCCTCTGTATATGATATAGATAGGCCTCTATTTCACACACATTGCATGTGTCAATTTTTTTTGAGATATCATCGACACATATTCCCACAAATACGTTCACGAAATCACACACCCCCAACGAAAAACACTCAGGAATGCACACGCCATCTGTCTAGGTTTGTATCTCTTTCACACACACCCACGTAGGTGCACAAAGAGAAGAGGTGCACGCACGGCGCATGTACTCCCGTCTCTTTCCCAACCACACCCGCGTGGGTACACGGTGGAGCTCATTTCTGTACGAAAAGGCAGCCCACGTGGTAATTTGACACGTGTACTGGTTGTCCAATTGATGGAGGATCGTGTACCACGGGTGAACAAACAAATTACGACTTGACGCGTTATGTTAAAAAATAGGCAAACCATATGGGGCCTACCTTTGAGGCAAGGCTCTATACACTGGAGATGCTCTGTACGTATTACTTTTGATGTGTCCCTTCAACTTGCAGAACGAGGAGTAGCTTGCTTAGTATGCTGTCTCCCCCGCCCATGGGCGCGGTGGCTCGCAGGATGAGGTGAAGCTTGCTTACTACGCCTTTCGCCCGCTCCCTCGCCCACGCGCGCGATGGCTCGCAGGACTAGGAGAAAATTTTACTACTCCCTCTGTTTACTCCTCGTCCCTACCTTGGTTAGAGAGATTATCATATTGTTTGAAATATATGTCCTTTAGTAGATTTCAATATGAAATACTAGTACATACTCCAAATGCTGATGTATATAGACGTATTTTAGAGTGTAGATTCACTCATTTTGCTCCGTATGTAGTCCATATTTAAATGGACGTAATAGTATGCACTCCCCCTCGCCCCTCGCCCCTCAACCCTCGCTCACGTGGTGGACGTGCAGCAATTCATCTCGTCTCAAATAGCCAGAACGATATATACTGCAGTAACCATTATTGCTCGACTTCCCGAAGAGGCGAAGAGCCAAGCGCAAGGTTAATATTTTGGAGATGCCAAGCGCAAGGTTTATAGGAGAACGAGTAGTAGTACTAGTAGTACGTATCAGTGGTACGTACTGTATGAGGAAGAAGGCAACAAGATGTATGTTTTGCGTGACAGTCTCTTCTTACAGGATGTGCTAGACCTAGTGGACCTCATTGTTGCAATGGGAGTACTCCCTATCATAGATGGCACGATTCAGAGTGGTGGCAGCGGGCATAATTCGGAGCTGCTTAGTCTTAAACCCCATGAAGAAGTCCCATCGAAAGGAATAGCCATCCTCTACACGTTCTCCTATGTAAAATGAGTAAATGAGACAAAAAGAAAAAGAGACAAAGTAAAAAATTATCACCAGCCTTAGATCCAGCCCTATTGTATTAGTGAATGATATTTCTACGTCGTGATTGACATGGCTATATTATTAGCTCTATACTATTACAGGTAGGTAGCAGTGGATGGATATTTCTACGGAGGTAGAAGCGGATTTTTATTTATTCGCGGAGGTAGCAGCGGATGGATATTCAGTGAGGAGTGAAATGATGGTTGCTTCGTCGGTCAAACATAGAGAAAGGTGGGCCTCATGATTTGACGGCTTATTAGTCATTATTACTACCTATACTCTTTGCCCATATATAATAACTGTGTGGTAGTACAGTAGTGGGCTATACTTTTAATAACCATGCTCGAAGAGAAGAGGTGCACGCACCAACGCACATAGTGTACTAGTAGCACTCTTTGTGTCTTTTGCGTCTTCCCCAACCACACACGTGACACGGTAGAGCTCATTTCTGTAAGATGATGCAGCCCATGTGATAATTTGACTCGTCTAGTAGTAGTTACTCACTTATAAATAATGGAGGGTCGGGAACCATGCATGAATGATGCCGCGTCATTTATAAATAAAGTTTTTTTCTTCAGTGGCACGTACGCAATATAAATAGGTTCATATGGAGAGAAAAGGAAACCGCTCCACTATATACATAGCCAGGACGAGCCTACACTGTTGCTTGCTGGGGTTTCTCTCTTCACACTCTCTTGCACAAAACGACTGTGGACACATCTCTAACATCCGGGCGGATCACGTCCGCCGGGGGAAGGGGTGGATGCTTAGTGTAGATGCGGTCGCCATCGCCGACGGTGAAAACCCACTATCGGCATGTCCCGATCAGGGATCCCCGCTGTTCTCTCTCACAAAGCCGGTGAGGATGCCTCCGTCCCTTGCTCACTGTCGGGATGTGGGCAGTTGCTGCCTCCCGCTGCCCTCCTCTAGGTTGAGCTACGTCCCGACATCCCTCAGGTACAACTTCCTTACAGCCGGCTTGCACCACTGCCCCAGCTGCCCACATCGCTCCATGTGTATATTTCTCTACTTCTTTGCCCCGCACATACCTCTACTGGCTTCTACGTACTATATTTGTGACGAGTTTATGTCTCATCAACTAGTCCCAGTAATCTTATTCTAATCACGCTTCTTCAATTTCTTTGCCACAGGGATGCTCATATCGATTTTAGTGGAACTGCGCAAAATGATCCGATGGTCAAAGGGTTGCAAACTTCATTTCTTGGCAAGCTTCAACATTGCTAGCAAATTAAAGCCTGGTTTGGGTTTAGGGTTCGAGTGCTAGGGACTGCATGGATCGTTCTTTTCTTTAGTTGTCTCTGTTCCAAAATAAGAGTCAACTTTAGAAGTAGCACAACTTTGTACCAAAGTTTGCATAAAGTTGAGACACTTATTTTGGAACGGAGGGAGTACATATTGGCTATGATCTCTCAATCACTGAGATGCAATAGCATGCATGTTAGTCTCCTTTGTATTTAATGAAATGTTGCAACGGGGCAACCTTGGACGCAAGATACATGAAACAGAAGCTTCATAGCATTGTACAAATTTATCTTGTTGAGAAATTACAGTACGTACTACGTACTACTACTATGTAAAGAGTTAGGTGTCGCACGGTGTCTAGTAAATATGGTGATAGTGTGAGGTGGGCCATGTAATCACTGAGCCTGTGTGTTTTCACTGCTTTCGCACTCCTCCACTGTAAGAATGAAGAAAATTGTAATCTAGTATGTACCTCCTTTCGCCGAAGCATGGGACATCCAGCACTCATACCACCTCAGTAATAATGACCAATGAGCCGTCAAATCACATAGACCCAGCAGTAAGTTGGACTGACGAAGCAACCATCACTCTTGAATCCGCTTCTCTCTTCAACGCAAGCGCCAGTGAGAGGTCGTGTCCGCTCTGTCCAGGCATGAATGCGGCACCGATTATTTGGAGCGGCGCTGACCGTTTCAGGCGGGAAGCGCGCACGGGTGATGGAGGGGCTGGTCAGGAGCGGGCGTGGAGCTGTCCTGACCTAATTCCCGGAAACGAGAGGATGCACCGACTCTCGCGGCTAAATCGTACACTACACACCATGCATCTCTCTGTAGGAGTAGGTCGATGTGTCGCTCTCTCTAACGCACACACACACACTGTTAAACACACACACGCACACGCACACATAGGTTCATAGAATAGGAATATCATGCGAGTGCGAAGCCACAAGAAGTGAGATACAAATAGAGTATGTACAAGAAGAGAAGAGGTGACGAATATTCCATCAAACCTGGACTGAGGAGTAGTACTCCCTCCGTCTAGGTGTTAAGTCGTCTTACGAAAATCAGATATTCCCAAAATGTTTAGACGTCGTCCATTAACTTCACATCTCAATCCCCTCCTATTCTTTGGAGCGGCGCTGACCGTTTCGGGCGGGAAGCGCGCGCTGGTGATGGAGGGGTTGGTCAGGAGTGGGCGTGGAGCTGTCCCGACATGATTCCCGGAAACGAGAGGATGCACCGACTCTCGCGGCTAAATCGTACACTACACACCATGCATCTCTCTGTAGGAGTAGGTCGATGTGTCGCTCTCTCTAACACACACAAATTGTTAAACGCACACACGCACATCCACACACAGGTTCATAGAATAGGAATATCATGCGAGTGCGAAGCCACATGAAGTGAGATACAAATAGAGTACGTACAAGAAGAGAAGAGGTGACGAATATACCATCAAACCTGGACTGAGGAGTAATACTCCCTCCGTCTAGGTGTTAAGTCATCTTACGAAAATCAGATATTCCCAAAATGTTTAGGCGCCGTCCATTAACTTCACATCTCAATCCCCTCCTAGCCTTGTTGCTAGCGAACATTGTTACTTACTTTGCCTTGTTATCTCCCCCGAAAACTCAGTGCATGGAGCGCAACTACGCGTTGATTAGTCAAGAAATCAAAGTCGGCTTGCATGCGAGTTAATACGTGGCCCTGCATGGTAGTTAAAACGGCATCTCTTAATTGCTGTGATTAATTGTTGCGTTTAGAGACAGAAATCAGGGCTTTGATTGGAGGAAGGACCGGTCAAGTTTCTCCTTCTCCTCCAATCTGCTTGCACCTTGGTCCCGATGCACCTTCTAATGTGACTTACACCTAGACGGGGGGAGTAATACGTGATACGGTGGCACACTGACTTAGGTCGAATACAAGTGCCCAAAATTATTGGAAGAGAGCAAAGTGTACAAACTAAATAATTAAAAGAGTAAAATGCATTGTTGGTCATTGAACTTATCGTATAAGTTCACTTTGGTCACTGTACTCAAGAATACGGCTGTATTCATCCATTTTGACCGGTCAAAGAATCCTCCTGGCAGCCTGTCAGATCAGTTTTCTCTCTCTCTCATGCAGGTCCTACCTGTCATGCAAATAGGCTAACCAGCTACACCAACCTCCAGTTGTGATTAACTAGTGGCAAATATAGTTTTATACCTTTAATAGCAGCACACGCATGCAGCGCGCAGCTTGCAGTGCATGCACACGCACTAGCACGGACTCAAGTCGCACGCTGGCCTCTATTGCCGCAAGTTCATCCATACCGCACCTGTTGTCCGCCGTTCCCGTTGTTGACCCTGCCACATGAGGTCGTTGACCCGTTGCTCTACCACTACGCTAAGTTTGAGCTCTTGCTGCTTGTGGTGCAACGCATACGAACTCCATCTGCGTGAGATGACATGGGCATTAATGATGATTATGATGACATCCATACTAGGTCGCTCTACTCGCCTTGGTGTGCACGATTGCCGTGCGGCTGCCGAAGTACGACCCTGCAGCCTCAACTTCGTCGCCAGTCGCCGGTGTGTGCGTGCTGTGTGCTAAATAGTGTGTGTCTTCCTGCTGCGTGCTAGTGTGCGAGTGCATGCGTGTGTATTGTGTGCATGTTATAATAAGGACTAGCACACATGCCCGTGTTTTGTAACGGGAGAAAAAAAATCACACGGTCTAGCACACTAAGATCCCTGATCGGTCCACGCTCTTTATTTTAACACAACACCTCATTTTGAAAGTAGTAGCTAGAAAAACATGGAGAACATTCTCCTTGCTACATTGGTGCCTTGTCTTTGACTCTTTGCTCTATGTGTCTTGCTATCCCTCCAAATCAGTGTATCCCCGCTTGATCCTAAAGTTCAATGTTTCCATGTGGACTATCTAATTGACATAGATATGAACAACAATAGAAATTGAATTAATTTTAGGAGCTTGTAACTAACAGTCGTAAATCCATACTTATGAACACAAATACAACCTGATTCAGTGGCCGACCTTTAACATGAACCGTAAATATGTAGCATAGTTAGCTCAACCTATAATTAAATTTGGTCCATGAAGGTGCAAACCAAGATGGGCCACTGAGTTACATGAGCAACAATAATCTGACAGGCATCTCGCATAGGACAATCTTATTAAACACAACTTACAACATGTGAATTTTATTAAAAAATGATTAGTCCTCGAAAAAAGCTGTTAGCAGTATACAGATCTAGAGAGAGCACGATTCCAAAAGTTCAGAGAGCAACCAAAATACATGCTCACACTTCCTCTGAAGCTATAAATAATACATAGAACAGTATGAACAACAATTACAAAACCAATAGAGCAAAACTGGTATAATCTTATGTGTTGTATGTGATGCAAGTATGTTTAAGTGTTAATTGGAATATACATAAAATTCTATAAGCAAAGTCTAGATTAGGAATAAACTGAACTTATTTGTTGTATGGAAAATATAAGCATAAAACGACCATGTAAGTGTTAGACAGTAAAATACAAAGGGAACCAAGTTATGGTCCAATAAGGAAAAAAACACACTCCATTGTCCGTAGTTAGATTTGCATGAAAGCCTTTTTTTTACGTGTCAACGGCGGGCTTACGCCTGCCTGAACCTTTATTATCAACCGTCAAAGTGTTACAAGCATAGGGAACAGAAAAATAGGGGGTTGAGGGGAAGGGAAAAGCAAAAGGAAAAAATTACAGTGTGCCGTGGGACTATATTCTCCTGGCAAGGTGGAGCAACATGGAGCCCCAGTCAAGGAGCGTAATTTGTATTTGGAGGTTCTTGCAACGATGGGACCATAGTCGAAGATCATCCGCTGCTGAGTTGGCAATAGTGTGGGGCTCGAGTTGGAGATTCCGGAAACCTTGGCGTTTCGTCTCTTCTAAATGTTTCAGAGGACGGCCAGCAGGACTGTTGATCGAATTTTTTGCTGTATCAATCTGGCTATCTTCATATGAATGTTTTTTATTGCATCAATCTGGAGTCTTTTTGCTGTACATCAGGAACCATGTAACAAAAAAAACCTGTGAACTCAAGTACTCCATGCAGCTAACTGTATCCCCAATAGTTTAAAACCTTACTATCTTCTTCTTTTGCAAACAAAACCTGGCTACCTAATGTACAAACAAAATAATACTCTAGTAGAAATGATTTTGAGAAATCATTAAAAGTTGTTACAACTTAAATGTCAGATATATAGGGAAAATATTAGAAGTCTAGGCATCATACCTTGGCAGCATCATCAAATTAGGAATGATTGAAAATACCATGCAGATAATCAGACATTTAGCATGTATTCGAAGTAAAATACAACATTCAGTTTCTCTACATTAAAACATCAATAAATTTGACTCGCTGACATGGGTTAATCTGATAAAACATCTCTAAATTAAAGCCTCCTTTAAAAACTTAATGTGGCTTTCCTCCTCACTCTACAGAGAATAATCACGTCCATAGCAGAGTGCTCATAGATACGCATGTCCGCAACCGTTTTTTTCCTAGATCAAACAACAACGATCGGACCAAGCCGATTATGTTGTTCTGCGAAGAATTTAACAGATGGAGAATATATATTGCATCTCCTGCTCAGTTTCTCCCCTCGCCAGCTTCCGCTATGACAGCGGCCATCCGATTTGCTTATAAAACTACTGTCAGTACACCTCCTCATGTCCCATGTCAACAATCGTGTGATTGATTCACTTTTTTTTTCTTTCTTCGCGAATACGCAAAGCTTGCGTATCATTCATTGATAGAAGAAGTTAGAATGAACACAGTGGGGTACAACCCATGACACGAACGCAAGAGGCGTGAACATGGTTGCCGAAGCAAAGAGACATGAGAAGCTCGACCCAAACAAAGAAAAACACAGCTAAACTCGCCAACCTGGGAAGCAACCCAAGCAACAACCAGACGACTAACATCTCCACATCTAGCACCGAGGACACCGCGAGCAAACAAGACAACGCCTTCACGAAGGAGAACGACACCAAGACGCCGTCGTCGTCCGATCCGAAAAACCGGACCTAGGGTTTCCCCTGATGCTCGATGAGGGGCACGGATAACGGCCATGACAGCGCCTTCAAGAAGGTGACGGCACCCGCAGGTGTCGCCGCTGCCAGCATAAGATGCAGGGATTTCGCCCTGGCCATGTACCGAGCAATCCCAAGCCGTCGGAGTACGAGTCGGAGAAGAGGAAGTCAGGCATACGCCGGAACTGCATCCGCCAGAAGGGGAGCCACGCTCGACGCCGAGGAGGCACCGGGCGCCGCCGGACGTGCGAGCTCCAAAGGAGGGTGAGGTTCCATGGTTGAGCGGAACATGAGGATGCGACGGTGGCCAAGCCCCGGACGACACAAGATCTGGAAAAGAGCGCAGATCAAGACCACCGGGACCGGAGCAGCAGGGACGCCGACAGACCCAAGGAGCTGGAAGGGGACGCAGCTCACGGAGGGTGCCGGAATCAAAGATGCACCGGGTGAATAGCCAACCAAGGACGCCAGCGGGGTTGTGGTGGTGCGGAGACGCCGAGGATCCATCAAGCCTAAGGTGCCGGAAAGAGCGCAGCACCCGAGGCAGGTCGGATCCAAAGCTGCGCCAGCCGGCCATGGACACAGGAGAGGGCGCAGGTCCGTGACCGTCACGCCAAAGCCGGCCCTGCTGGGTGGTGGTGGTGGTGTAGAAGACTCGCGCTCAGCCAAAGCTCCCGGCCGGCGAGCTGCAGGAAACAACTGCCGTGGGACACAAACAAACACCTCCATGACAGGAAGCTCGAATACGGGGTGGGGGAGGGGGTCGGTGGAGAGGTGAGACGCGGCAAGGAGGGCGCGCCCGGCCGCCGCGGCAGGCTGGCCGGAGAGCACCGCAGCCGGCCGGACGAGAAGCCCCTAGATCAACTATCTCAAGCAACTTAGCACAATATTTTTTGTATACGCAACCTAAAGTAACAATGCGTATTTAAAGAACAAAGGAGGATACAAACTATCTTGAAAAGCTCTATGTACACTTCCTCCTCTCCCACGTCAACAATCATCGGACTGATTCACTTTCACTATCTCGACCAACTGGGAGCGAAAATAACAATATGTATTAGAGGAGCAAATAAGGAAACAAATAATGATATTTACTACCAAAATATCAGCAAGCATTCAAAATCATGCATATGGACTTCTTTATCTTAACACGGGGATGAAAAATTACATGAAACGGCTCTACCTCAAGGTCCTGAAGTGTGATTTGATCTATAAAAATTTGGATGCTTCGTGAGATGGTTTGTGGGAATACCTATGAACAGAAAGGTAAGCCTCGGCATGCACAAACCAATGCATAGCCTTCGCAGTCCTTGGTTAATTTCTCTTCATACTGAACAATGTTGCCTCGAATAAGCTTTTTTCATCTGTGAGGGAAGAGAGATTCTATTTCTGATGACAGCAGCCAAATGCGCGTGGAAACCCATGTATACATATTGCACAATGCACATTGTGTTTTCTGAAACTTTAAACAAATTAGTTCTACCCTCCATGTTGATTCTACAGGTTCTGAACATGAACATTTGGCCGTCCGGTCAACGCAGGATCCACATCTCACCTCCGGAACTATATCTCCGACCGTTTCTTCTTTTGCGGGGCAAAGAGGAAAAGCCGAAGCGATCTCTACCCTGAGCACCACTGCAGCTACTGCCAAAGAACGTACCATCCTTGATGCCCACATCATAGAGATATATGTTGCAGTTTTGGACAGTGCCCTCTTTTTGGCTCTGTGGTCGATTTTGCTAATCTCCCGTGAGGTGTGATCTCTGTTTTGTAAACAAATTCACAATATCCACTGCACAATAAGAGAAAACAATTTGTGCATTAGAAGAAAAATCATCCTGCAAGCAAATACTGTGATTGATTTGTATTTCCTAAAGTGATAGGATATGTGTATGCAGATCGGTTGCCTGCTGAAGAAAATAATACCAAAATAATTTGTATTTATATCTAATATTTTGGTAGAGAATAATAGTTTATGTCTGCACAATTATAGAAAAAGGCAGAAGCAATACGGCCGACCAACGTCGTACCACTGACTGTATATTTTCCATCTGAAACTGTGGTTGTTGTACTCCTGTTGCTATTGAGCCCTGGAGGAATTAGGAAGAACCTGATATGCTCCGAGGATAGAAACAGGCCGAACCTGAAATCAGAAATGTCAGTATATAACTTCTGTAAGAGAGGAAAAAGATCGCGCCAGAAGCAAAAATAACAGTACATCAAAGGTAATCAGAGGATTTAATAAGGGATAAACCTAACTGGTTAGTTAACCGCTCATGAGTGAAATTCTTGACACGCTGTTGAAGGCTAAAGGTAAGAAAGCACTATGAAATTTTTGACCGGTGGTCCAGGAGGTTGTGTTTGATGCCTCTTCCTAATTCACCCTGTCTAATGGGGATTCAAATTCCTCCACTCCAGCACATTGACTTTGGGCGGCAATCTAATGAATCCTGAAGACCAAGGCATGGAGGCCCGGTTGTGGCGGTTAAGATGGAGATGGAGGAGCTCCATCGGTTGAGAAGATGAAGTGGGGGAGTGTCGTGGAGGAGATGAGGAGCTGCAGCAGGTCGTGCTGGCGAGGCCGCGAAGCGCCAGTCCTCTGACAACTCAACGATGCCACGGTCTTTCCAGGCAAGGAGCGCACCGCAGGACGCAGGTACAGCCGCGAAGCATCACAGAGCCCAGCCAGCTTCATCGCGTCCATGGCGGGCTCCGCAGTCAAGACTCAAGCGCATCGCCACTACCTCCTCCGTCCGCCGCTTCAGCCAGGCCAGTGCCTCCTCTGCCCGCAGCTTCAGGTCAGAAGGGGACGGAACAGGGAGTGAAGCGGGAGAAGGGGGAGAGTAGAAGATGGAGAAAGGAGAGGAGAAGAGAGGCATCCGGAGAGCCAGCGCGCCGCCAGTGGCGAGGTTGGGGAGGCTGCGGCTATAGCCCTGCTTGTGCTTGTGAAGTGCGTCGCTCCCATGTCAGCGCGTCGCCGCCTCCCCATACCCTCGCCGACGCCGGCTATCCGCAACAAAGTGGAGCACATCCTGGACTACGACTGAAAGCCTCTTGCCGCCCGGACCTTCGCTTTTGATCCCGTGCTCACCTCGCTGGACAGCGGCGAACGCTTTGGCGAGGAAAAAGTCCATTTTAAACTTTGAATTTGTAAAGGTCCAGCGAATCAAACCCTGAAGTCGAAATCTCTGCCGTTCTGACCCCAAACTAACTAATCTCGGTCCAAATCTAACCTTAGTGTCGTTTCCTAAACGGGGATTGCCGACGTGGCAATGGGGTGGCCGGGATGGGTCGTTCGGCGCACGCCTGAGGCGATATTAGTGGGCCGGCCCAGTTCAGCCCGTCATTTCGCTTCGTTCTCTCCACGTCCCCCTGCATTCATCCTTCTCTGGCGACGGCAATGGCGACCAGCGGTTGATCGCCACCTCTGCGACGATCGTGACGGCGCGACGGCGCATCGAAGAAGCATGTAATGTTCTGGATGCCCTCCTCCCTTGTTATTCATAGGTTGGAGTAGTTGCGGCATTAGGGTTAGGGTTTGAGCGGCAAATTTCACCTCTGCGACGATCGTGACGGCGCGACGGCGCATCGAAGAAGCATGTAATGTTCTGGATGCCCTCCTCCCTTGTTATTCATAGGTTGGAGTAGTTGCGGCATTAGGGTTAGGGTTTGAGCGGCAAATTTGGGGCAAAATTGGGGACGATTTGGGTGACGGAAAAAGATTGATTTTTTGTGAAGGGAATAGATTGTTATGCTTTATTTTGATCACGGTGTATGTTTTTTCAGTGAAATCATGGACCCAAGTGAGATTTTGAACGTTCGGTTTCATATTGGAGGGAAGTTCATCCGCATTGGTCCAAATTTGGACTATGTTGGGGAGATCAAGCAATGTCAGAGATTGAGAGGGATAAATTGTCACTGCAGGAAGTGAAAGGCTATTTAAAAGATCATACTCAGTTAATGGAATCGATGAAGTTCTATTTTCTACTTCCTGGAAAAGAGCTTATCAATGGCTTGATGTTCCTTCATGATGACAGTTCATGTGTGAAGATGTCTGACTACATTTGTGTTGGAGGAGTTGCTGATGTGTATGTGGAGTATCATGGAGAGGAAGATAGCAATGACAGCAGCAGCGGTTTTGAGGATGAACTCATGGAACAGAGTGATGATGATGAACTAGATGCAGTTATAACTGCTGAAGAACCAGATGCAGTTATAACTGCAGAAGAACCAGTGCCAGTAACTGTTGTTGAACCTGCAGAGTCTGACACTGATGTGCTCATACCTGATGAAACTGGTGTAATCACTCAAAGAATTTGCAGCCCCTTGAAGCAGAGAAGAAGCAGAGTAGTAGATGTGAATGAAATGGTAGGCATGGAAGGAGTTTTTTCCCAGGTTTTGGATCCAAGTCAACCTGCATCATCCTGTGCTTCTGAACCTCGGGCTTCAGGGCATGTGAATAACCAAATGGTGATAGCTGCAAATGTTGACAGTGGCAATCAAAATTCAGACTCAGACAGTGACACTGAATACATTGGACATACTGATGATAGTGGGGAGGATTCAGAAGTTGTGGAGCTCAGGAGACATGCTAGGAAATTTAAGAAAAGGATGAGGGACTCCAAGAGCTGGATAGGTAGGGATGCCACAGGACCAGTGCCAATTGAATTGATTGCCAACATGGAGGAGCAAATTGAAAGAGAAGAAATGGATTGGAACTATGATTCATCTGATGAGGACTACAGCTATGATGAAGATTCAAATGGTCATATAAGGAAGAGGAAGAGTACATTCCCAAGATACAACCCTGAAAGTGAAGTACCACATTTTTCTTTGACCATGGTTTTTAGAAGCAAGAATCAACTGTGCAAAGCTTTGAGAAGATATGGTCTAGTAACGAAGAGGAGCATTAAGTTCATGAAATCTGAGTGTGACAAAGTAAGGGCAAAGTGTGGATGGCCTGGCTGCCCATGGCTGATATATGCAGCCAAGAGATCAAGGACTTCAAGATTCCAAGTCATAACATACGATGATGATCACCAATATGCACAGAACAGATGCAACAAGTTGGTTACTGCAAAGGTGATTGCACAGAGGTATGAGCACTTCATATTGGCAAATCCTATGTGGAAAATTGTGAGCATGAAAGCAACTGTTTTGCAAGATATGTTTGATGATGTCTCCACTTCAAAGTGCAAGCATGCAAAAAGAATTGTCATGGACAAATTGTTGTGTGGAATGAACAATGAATACACTAGACTGTTTGACTACCAACTTGAGCTGCTAAGGAGCAACCCTGGAAGCACAGTTGCTGTTTGCATGGACCCAACCAACATGGAGGAAAGTGTATTCCAGGCTGGTTGCAGAAAAGTAATAGGCCTTGATGGTTGTTTCTTCAAAGGTGCAGTGAAGGGTGAGCTCTTGTGTGCCATAGGTAGAGATGCAAATAATCAGATGTATCCACTAGCCTGGGCTGTAGTTGAGAATGTAACTAATATCACATGGAAGTGGTTTGTTGGGCTGCTCATTAAGGACTTGGAAATAAACAATAATGGAGCTGGCTGGGTTATTATTTCTGATCAGCAGAAGGGCTTGAGAAATGCAGTGAATGATTACCTTCCTGCTGCAGAGCATAGGATGTGTGCTAGGCACATTTATGCTAATTGGAGGAAGAAACATAGAGATCATGAGTGGCAAAAAAAATTCTGGGTAGTTGCTAAGGCTTCTAACAGGCAAGATTTCAACTATTATAAGGCCAAGCTTGCACAAGTCACTCCTGAAGGAGCTAAAGACATCATGAGGACTGAGCCAGTGCACTGGGCAAGAGCTTTTTTCCCAGTTGGTTCAAACTGTGAATCAGTTGACAACAACCTATGTGAGTCATTCAACCATGCTATAGTTGATGCTAGGTATTATCCTATTAGTTCTATGAATGAAAAAATTAGGAAAAAAGTACTTGTGAGAACTCAGGAACAAAGAGAGAAAGGTGCCAACTTTAGAGGAAAATTATGCCCTGCTGTTTTTAAGAAGCTCAAGAAAAGTATTGCTAGAACACAATATCTTGAAGTGCTATGGAATGGAGAAAATGGATTTGAAGTGAAGCAAGTGAATGGAAGAGGAAGGCAGTACACTGTGGACCTAGAAAAATGGACATTCTCTTGTGGGTACTTCCAGCTGGCAGGGCTTCCTTGCCACCATGCAATTAGTGCAATCTACAAGTGCAACAAAAATATTGAGGATTTTATTGCTCCTTGATACTTTGTTGAGGTGTTCAACAAAATCTATGAGCATTGCTTGCAGCCTGTGGAGGGTGAAGAGATGTGGCCAGTGTCACCCAATCCTAGGCCAGTGCCTCCTGAATATGTTAGGTTGCCAGGAAAATAGAAGAAAAAAGGAAGACCTAAAAACAATGATAGAGAAGAGAAGAAACTGAGCAACCTAAGGGGAAGAAAATGAGCAAGCATGGCACAATTATCAAATGCTCATTGTGTGGTAACCCTGGACACAACAAATCAGGATGTAAGCAGAATCCAGAGAGAGGCAAGAAAAAAAATGCTCATCTTGCTAGAACTAGCAAGAAAAAGAACCCAACTGAGGTATTTGTTGCTGTCATGTACTTATTTATTGCATATTTATCCTGCTTATTACTCTTGTGTTGGAACTTATTGCATATTTATCCTGCTTATTACTCTTGTGTTGGAACTTATTGCATATTTATCCTTAATTTGCAGCAAACCTCCGCCTCTGCCTCTGCCTCTGCATCTGCTCCACCAATAACAAGTTCAGTACCAACAGGTCCTTCTACTGGGACCGACAGGTTCAAGCCTCCAAGAAAGAGAACTGCAACTGCTGAAGCTGGATCATCTGCTGCCCCTACAACATCTACTTCCACAAGGACAGGATCTGGAGCTAAGAGGGGAAGAAGGCCTGCATCATCAGTGCCAAGCTTCAGATATTTCACTTGCAGTGGAAACTACTAGTTATAGTTGAAGAAGGGATGCATCTAGTTCTTTTGTTCAAGTTGCAATGTTCCAAAACATTTCTGATGTAATGTTGCAAACTTATCTTTTGTTCATGGCTCAAACTAGGGGTCATGTATGTGTGGGAGTGTGACTTGTTTCAAACCCAGTCTATGTGAAATTAACTTGATCTGAATGATCTTTCATCAGTTGCATTTCCTTCTTATTTAATTGCTAGCATTGTTTCTAAATGCCATCCTGACAATGCATTGGAATTATCTTATAACTTGCATCATCTATGCATTATCTTACAAACAGCACCATGTTCCACTTTACTGCATTATCTTACAAACAGCATACTGCAATATCTTACTAACTGCATCATCTTTCACTTTACTGCCAGCAAAGATTGCAAACATATATGCATTTCAGAGAGTTACGAAATGATGGCATAACACAACTTGCACTTCCACTTTCATTGATTCCAAACAGTGGCAAATGCATACAACTTCCAATTTAAACTAAGGGTACAAGTTGCATCTTCAATGCCCAAAAGACCAGTTCATTCTAAACCCTAAAGCATTGCTACATTGCATACAAATAACACTTGCACATCTTATTACAAGAGCATCTTCCCTGCAACTAAACCCACCACAAATACAACAAACAAGATGACAGATTCTCGATATTTGCCCTTCAGTGCATCTATCTCTGAATTTTTCTGCTTCAATTGATCTTGCAGAGCCATAGCCATTCCCATTCCTCCTGTTTTAGCTTCAGGGAGAGCCAAAACTGCAGTGGGATCTTCAATTACAGCAGCACTTCCTTGACCTCTCAGCCTACGCACTTCATCTCGCATATCACCAATCAAATCACTTCAAAACTTGGGAAGTGGATCATCATGCCATTCCACGAATCCACAACCACCATGCTGTTCAATTGTACCAACAGAAATCAATGAGAGGGGGGGACAAATGAACAGAACAAAAAACAACAACTTGAAGCTCACCATGGCATCAACACAGGCGTAGTATCTCCTGCCTGGATTCTGACGGCTCCAGGAGATCCACCTAGGCGCCTTCCGATGGGGGTTGCACCAGCAGAGCCTCGCTGGCTCATACGCCATCGGGGCCTCGCTGTACGGCACCGGCGACCTAGATTCCTCCCCTCTCCTTCCGGTGGCTCGACGGAAGCTGGGAGCACTCGAACCACCAGAAGACCACGACATTGCCGTCGACGCAACCGATGCAGCCGCCCCCGGCGCAATCGCCTCCTCTGCCGCACCCCTCAAGGAATCGCCGCCGCCGCCGCCTAACCCTAGTTTCTCCCCTCAAATCCCCAATCGATTCTTGCTCATCCCAGCTGCTCCAAGTTATAACCTGGCCCACCTAACTAGCAATCCTGGCCACGTTAGCGTTTTAAGGGCTAAAACGACACTAAGGTTAGATTTGGACCGGGATTAGTTAGTTTGGGGTCAGAACGACAGGGATTTCGACTTCAGGGTTTGATTCGCCGGACATCTACGAATTCAAGGATTAAAATTGACTTTTTCCCTTTAGCGACCCCCGATTTGTTTTGGGATTGGATCAGAGTTCTGGTCGGCCACGATACCATGGTTGGTTTTCTTCTGATGCAGCGATGGATTTGGACGGAGGAGGCGAGGTTAGGTAGTACACGTGGGTCTTCTCTCTCGTAGAAAGAAAAAACATACTTTTAGATCTCAGCCGTCAATCTTTATGATAAACATAAAATCAAGAGATAGAAAAAGATGACTTATGAAATACTATGAAAGCCTTCTTTTTTTAATATTAAGTAAAGATTCACTTAAAATAGTACGTGAGCAAACAGGGGGATCAATTGGACAGTGTTCACGAGCAGTAGCGAGATGTCTGATGTAAGATGCACCGCTGGCGCTTTTAATTTTTCTTATTAATTTGTTTGTTTCAGCCTCTGACTGGTGGGACCCAACATACTATGTGGAGAGAGGTAAGGTGACTAAGGTTGCATTATTTTTGTACTACCAACACTGCTTTAAATCCCGCTATTTTTTTAAATAATACATTGTTTTATTAATTTGCACAAATACTACGCCCGATAAATAATTTTCAAAAATAATACACCGTCGGCCCGCTGCTAGCTGACTGGACCTAGTCGGCCCACAGTAGGCCGACTGAGCCCCATCGTCTTGTTGCTGGCCGAATGGCCTGTTGGCCACCAATTCAGATCCTGTCGGCCGGGTCCAGTCAGCCATCTATAGGCCGATAGGCACTAATTGGCCAACCGTAGGCCGACTGGTGCATGCCACCATTTTTGCCCCGTACGATCCCCGCTTATGTCACGGGCCACCACTTCCCACCAAATTTTCCTGCTTTGCTCGTTCCCACCAAATTTTCCCGCTTTGCTCGTTCCCGCCAAATTTTCCCTCTCTCTAATTCCCGCCATATTTTCCCGCTCTCTAGTTCCCGCCAGTATCTCCCGCCATATGTTCCCAGTACCGAGTTCCTGCCTTTCTTTGTGTTCTCAACCTATAAAACACCCTCGGCACTAACATTGGTAAGCATTCTAGAGTAGTCTCGTAGCCTCGTCAAGATGTCCGGATATCCTTTTGATCGTAGTTTTCACAATGGTATGTCCGAATGTCTTTTGTGTTTAGCCGCTGATTTCAGGGTTGACAACATATTAGTTTCGTGGGAATAACTCATCAGTTGTGACACCCTACTGAATGAGCTAGCTCACACATTAAGTAGGTGCGGGTGGCCTTCCAGGACCTTTTAGGAGATACGGAAAGAACTTTTGAGGTTGCATGGAAGATACTTAAAGTGTGGAAGGTACCTAAAGTTTGGAGCAAAACATACTTATTTATGGAGTGCCGACAGCGAGGATGAAGACGATATCTTCATGCCGCCGCTTTCGGGTTCTGCATCGTCAAAGGGCAAGAGTTCTTCATCGTCGGAGGGCAAGAGTTCTGCATCGTTGAAGGGCAAGAGTTCTTCATCATCGAAGGGCAAGAGTTATTCATCGTCGAAGGGCAAGAGTTCTGCATCGATGGAGGATGACGATGATGAATTCATGTAGTTTTTATGTTGTAAGTTAAGTCGTACGTACCGTTTAATTTAGATGTAGTTCTATCTAGTTGTTTGTACTGTCTTGTTGTACGGGCATTATGTTCTATCTAAATATGATGTTGTAGTTCGGACAACAGAGTACTAAAATAGAGTAGGCATATGTCTCATACATAAGTACATAGTCATTTGTCTCATACATAGAATAGACATAAGTCTCATACAGAAATAGATGGTAATGTCTCTACTGATAGATAGAAGCGTCATTGACGACGTCTGGCCTGGCGGGGAGGCAGATCTATAGGCGGCGTCCATCCCAACCTGTTGGGTGCCCTAATGTTACGAGGAGGAATCTCAGACTCTCCCTGGTCATGTTGTGTATCCTGTGTGGGGCCTGGTGGAGGAGTCGAAAACATGTTCATCCACTGGGTGTGATGCAACATCTGAGCCTGTATGTTCTCATCAGGATGTTGATCACTCCCCCATGTATCATGTGATGCCGACATAGACGCCTGCTATCTGTAGGCTCCTACATGATGGAATGATAAGTCATGAAGAATGAGGTCGCCTCAATTAATACTGAAAACAATAAATATGAAGACACATACCAGCTGGCTGTGACGGCTGCTCTGGCTCAAACACGAAGCTTGACGACCATGCTGCTGTGGCTGTGGAGAAAACACGAAGCTCGACGTGGGACCATAGTGTTGTGGGTGCTGCCATGTTGAATTGTCAGGTTGGTCAGGACAGGGTGCCTGGTTGCTGGCTGATGTGCTAGACATGGAAGTGGTTGATGTTGGTGCATGGAGGGACGCGCCTGCTGCTGCTGGTGCTGAACAACATCGCTTCTCTGGGTGCACGTGATAGGCTCGTAGACAGCCCGTATCTTGTTCTACATTCATTCCAAGAAGGGTTGTAGCACAGGACGGTGTTGAAGAAGAGGTCCAGAAGACAATGATCGTACAAAGGTGGTCACGTCGTCGTAGAGTTCGTGTGTCAAGGTAGCCTGCTTCATGACGATTATTAAGTATGCACGTCAAAGTATGTGACAACATTACTTCAAGAAAATATATCTTACCGCGTACTGCCTAGAGCCCGAAGTATCATAGCTCGGGTAAATATCCGACGGAGTAGGATCAGGTATCTCCTTTGGGTGAGAGTGCTCAACGATGCGTAACCGTGTTCCGGTCATGTAGCGCCGCAAATAGAGATTGAATTCATTGAGACCAAAATTGTGATTCTCGTGCCATAGATGTGTGTTTGTTGTCTCCCATTCTGTAACATATGGCTCTAGTCTAACTAGCCAGTCAACAGTTGTCCTAGTCATGCCCTTCCTTGTCGTCCTAAAATTTTGGTGTGTGTTAAACAATTACCTAATGCTTCGAATGGAGTACTATGAAAGATAATGCAACATTCAAAAACTGGTTAATACCTGTGGATGTGTGATGGAATCTGGTTCTCTGTATGGGGAGGCAGCTCCAACTGCAGAAAACCAAATTGCCTCATAACCCTTTGTTGTGCCATCTCCTTGACGAAGACATCGAAGATGATCTTCGATTTCGCCATCCAGTAATCTCGGTCCCTTGTGCATAGCACAGACATACCACCAGGGTATCTCGCATGTATGGCTGCTTCCGTAGGGCTGCGAGATGACCCCAGTGTACGCATCGAACTGCTCATTCAATGCCGTGTATGTGTTCCTAGTCTGATCACTAGCAAAGCGTCTCTACAGAAAACAAAAGTTAGTAGCCGCTAGTATTGAACTATCACTTGTGCACAAAAAAGTTGCATCAAACTATAACACGATATATACCTCGCGATGTGTCCAACACAGACCGAAAGTAGGCATGTTAATGCCGTCAGCATCAAACATGGCATCTATAGGCTGATGAACATGTACATCTGGTCGCCCTATAGAGAACCTCTCCCACGATCACAGCTGTAGGAATAGAGGGCATCCAAGAAGGATTGGCTTTTTTATGTAAGCTGGCAACCATTGCACATACCTCGGTATGTAGCCGCTAAGACCGCTGAACCCCAACTCATCTGTCTGATCTGATCCGCCGTCTCAGCGCTCGCTATCTCGAGTGCCATAGGGATGTAGAGCGTGCTAATAGTGGTGACATGGTTCTCTGTGAACATCACCTTGCCGAAAAGCCACATTAAGTAGGCCTCCAGGCTCCGAGTGATCTGTTCCGCACTCAACGGCGCCCGAAACTTCTGGATCTGCATTAAGCAAAGAGAAAGTTTTAGTAAGCTGCAGGTATTTTCTGTAAAACCATATGCACGATAACTTGAAGATAAGAGATAGGGGGACTAACCTGGAAATTGAGCAACCAATCATACTTAGGTCTGTGATGCTCCCATACCGGATTTGGAGCATCCAGAAAAACACCATGAAAACGTTGTGTAAGACCTAGCTCCCAACCAGCCGGTGCGTCCAACGGTCCTATGGCATGACTTGCCAAAAGTAGTCCGAGCAAAAGTGACACATCCTCTAGAGTAGGAGCCATCTCTCCCCATCGGAAGTGAAACGTGTGGGTCTCTGGCCTCCAACGGTCCACTAAGCAGCTCAACAAGGAGGAGTCGATGGCGAGGCGTTTCTCACCCGTGATAGACTCAACCAGACGCGCGAAAGGCAAAAGGCCGGTCTATTTCAACCTTCATCAGAGAACATTTCAGTTAGTGTCTCCCATTAATATGCATGTCAGTGTGCAAATTAATAAAGCACATACCGCTGAATCCATCATGGGTGTATCATCCAGTTATCCTTAGGAGTGCGAGCCACCAGAAGCTCAAGCTTGCGCTCATATCATATCGCAGCACGATGACCCCTATCAATGTCCCCATTCAGCAACCACATTCCCGACATTCTTGCACATAAAAAATTCAGAACATAGAGCCACACTTAATACAAATTCAGAATGTAGTGCCACACTTAATACAAATTCAGAATGTAGTGAGGCACTTAATACAAATTTAGAACATAGTGCCACACTTAATACAAATTCAGAACGTAGCGCCACACTTAATACAAATTCAAAACATAGTGCCACACATAATACAAATTCAGAACGTAGCGCCACACTTAATACAAATTCAGAACATAGTGCCACACTTAATACAGATTCAGAACATAGTGCCACACTTAATACAAATTCAGAACATAGTGCCACACTTAATACAATTTCAGAATATACTACTACTAGTTTAGCTTCTTCCTCTCCCTCTTACTCCTCTACTTCCTTTACCTCCTCTTCGTCCCTGGTTGCCTCGTCCACGCCCAGTACCACTGGCAGTGACTGAAGTGGGATAATTAGTGTCCCTATGGCCAAATTCATTGCATAGAATGCATTGCCTAGTCGGACCTCCTACTTCAGATTCATCCATATCATTTCGGATGCGCTAACACTGTCATCTGCCTCTACTTGTATGCATATGCTCTGGGTTTGGAATGTAACGCCTTTCAGCGGGGTTGACGTTGTTGAAGTTACCCATTGATCGAAAACCCATCAGCTCACCTGTCCGGGTATTCAGGACAGATTCTTTCAGAAAAAATGGAGACACAAACTATATTGTGTCCATTCCAAGTTGCCCGCAAGCAGCAAGTACATGTGAGCAAGGTAGGTGAAGCAATTTCGGTTTGTTGCATGTGCACTCACACATTGGCCAGTCTTCATTACCAATTTTCACCTCATGCGTCCTCAACTCATTTACACATCCGAATTTGTTGTTGGCTAAGCGGACCTCAAACCTTCTTTCTTGATTACCGATGGCGACTACAGTGTGTGACCTAGCTTTTTGCACCTTCTTGTCCATGTACTTCGTGACACTTTCACAGTAGCGTGTATTCGGGCTGTTCAAGATATGCTGCTCTTCTTTTTGACGTCTATCTTTGAAATACTTCACGGTGCCATAGAAAATACCCTCAACAATGGATGTAAGTGGCAATGCCCGGTTTCCTCTGAGGACAAAGTTGTATGTTTCCGCGAGGTTCGTTGTCATGAAACCGTACCTTGCTCCATGTGTGTCATGTAGAAAAGACCACCTCTCCAGAGCCTCATGCTCTATCCATTGCTGGAAGGTTTTAATCGACCTCTCGAGCCTTCTCCTAGTACGAGGTGGGTCAAAGCCTGGCAGGTCACATAGCCCAACAGGCTCCTCCTCCACGGCCGTTGTTCCTGTTGCCAACTGTGCAGCTACTGCTTCAACATGTGCCCTCACCGTTGCATCTCTTGCAGCTTTCTTGTCCCTAACGTGTCTCTACATGCACACATTAAGTCCGTCATGTATCAAATTGTGATTCCATAACTGGTTCTTCTTGCAGAGTTTTTTGAACAGGTTCATCAGGTTCTTATTTCTAATCTGCGAGAAGAAATTAGCCCACAGATGGCGCATGCACCAACGGCTTTGGAAGTCCTGCCATGGAGCTTGTTCCTCAGGGCCTGGGTTTGTCAGTGTCCTTATCACACTGAGTATACCTGCATGCCTATCATGAAGGATGCACACATTGGGCTTCTCCTTCACAACTGAAATTTTCAACTGCCTGAAGAACCATGTCCAAGTTTCAATGTTCTCACTCTCCACAAAAGCAAATGCGAGTGGAACCACTTGATTTTGGCCGTCTTGACCTATGACTGTTAGGATCTAACCCTTGTACTTGCCAGCGAGGAAAGTACCATCAACACATATCACCGGTCGGCAATGCCTGAAAGCTTCGATGCATACACGAAAGAGAAGAAGAGATGATGCGGCTCCCTCACAGTTGGGAACTCTGGCATGAACGGGTCTTGGATATCGATATAGGTGCTTGGATTCCGCTGCTGCAGGGTGTGGAGGAGCTGGACAATATGCATCAAAATAAGAACCAAATCTCCTCTCAAGCGTCGCATGCTTAGCCCTCCAAGCCTTGCCATAAGAAATTCTATACTTGAACCTGGCGAAGACTTTTGTCTGGATTGCCTTCACTTCCATAGCTTTGCCCTGCGCGATCTCATCGTAAAACAACCGCGCAATAAGTGTCGATGAAAGGTTGGCATGATCTTGAGGGATGCAATGAATAAGACAAGTGTGATTAACTAAGTCACTGATCACCCAACTTGTGCCATACTTAGGGAGAAAGCCGTGCACCCTGGCGGGACAATCTGCGTTCTTGCATACCATTGTCAGGTATTTCTGACTTGACACCTGAGCTATGAAAACCCTTTGTGTGGACATTGCCCAATTAATTATTGCATCCTTCAGGGCTTGCTTGTTGGGATACATAGCACTCGTCGCAATATTTTTCTGGTGATATTGCCAGGCAGAATCATGTCCATCGCTCACGGTCATTGCAGATGAGAAGTCATGATTCCATGATGCAGGGGACCTCCTCTACATTTTCTTCTTCATCCGACTCGTCAGAATCATCGGCATGACCCCTATCAACATCAGTGTCTTCTTCTTCCATCTGGTCCTGCATGTGCCCATCTACCTCGTCAGGGTCCACCTCGCCACTGTAATCACCATCGGCATTTCCACCATCTACCTGACTACTCTGCCCTGGTTCATAACCATCAGCATTTCCTCCTTCTACCTGACTGCTCTGTCCTGGTTCGTAACCATCATCTCCAGCATTTGACATAGATAACTGCCTCCCTCCATTGCTCTGCCCAGGATCGTAGCCACCCTCGCCTTCATGTGCAGTGACTTCCTTCACGATGGGAAGCACTAAGGCAATAGGATTGCATCCCTTGCATTCACAACCTTGTAACCACCGCACCCAATCGAAGTCTCGCTCTATTGGCCTCAAATAAAAGTAAATTATTGAACTTGACCGTGTCCACAATGCATGAACACAAACGGTGTGTGTTTCAGTATCAAGCCCTAAACTTGCCGCAATCCATTCTTTCAACTGACCGACAGACCGGTCATTGGCACCTCTATGTGAGTAAATTCACTCAGATCAGCTCCCATCTCAGTTGTTTGGACAGTACCAGGACCTTAGTAGAATATGAACTTCACTACATCAGACATCTCGGCTCACTTAATTTTTTTCAACAACGAAAGACAAGTATTAAGCAACGACTTAAAATACCCCCACTACTAAATATTAGACACATATGTATATTAGCTAGCTATATATTACGGACACTGGTGCGCGTCGGTGCTATACAAACGGTTTTTAACCCCTTTTTGCTATGGTATTTGGAACCGTCGCCAAGTGAGTGTGGGCGATAGGGGGGTCCTTCCCACACAACCCAGAAATCGTCGGGGATAGGCCCTCCTGGGACACAGGCTGGGGCCGTGTGCGATCGGGCGAGGCATCGAAACCAAATCATTTCCGTAGGTATGTACATCCCACATGGTAATCCGAGAAAATCATTTCCGTAGGTATGTACATCCCACACGGTGAATCCCAGAAAAACATTTCGGTTCGTATGTATATCACACACAGTCAATCCAAGGAATATGTTTCCGTTCTTATGTACATCCCACACAACAATCCAGGAAAATGTTTCGTCAGACGCACATCCCGCAGTTTTATGTGTAGGCTCATGTGTGAAAAGTGTAACTATCACACATGGTCTGCCTTGGTTAACTGTTTGCTTTTATCAACTATATCACACACGATTTGATGAAGAAAACTGTGTGCCATTGGGTTATCCATCGCAAGCGCTTTTACTGCTAGAACCGTTTGCAAAGGTCCATGACACATTTAGCAGGTTTATTAGTTTACAATTAATAATTCCAGTATTACACAAATTCACATTTCATATCGAACAACTGTTTGCCAATTTCATATCAGGCACATAAATATATTATAACATCACAGTACGGTAGCTACATGAAAATAGCACAATACAACATATAGCTAGTTCAACTTCATAAGAACAATATATTCATTTCCCTAATCAAGATCATCCAGTCTCATCTTATCCACCTCTGCCTTCAGTTCAGTAAGAACCTGTTTTGCACGGGCCAACTGGGACCTCCTTCGCCAACACCATCTTAGCAAAGTCTGATTTAAAGAATCCGAGCTCATTCTCCACCTTCAACTTTTTATCCCGCATCTTCAAATATTCTTCAGCGTTGACAACAGTTTTTCTAAGCCTACGTCTGTTCTCTTCCTCATACATGCTCCAGAGCTTCGCTAGGCACATCTTCAAAGACTATGGCCACTCTTGATCAACCTACTCCAAGTAAGAACACTTCCATTCATCCTATAATATTTAAAACTAGATCAGTAAAAATTGTAAGGGAACTGGGTTTATAGCAACATAGAAAATCACCAATGCTTATATTGAAAAACTAAAGAAACATGTTAATTATGACATATCTTCTCAAAAAGATCAATGTGCAAATGAATTAATTGGTACTGAGATAACAACCAAATTCTGGAACATTAGAAGCTATAATTAACTACAACGACGCTACAAGTTCGTACTCATGTACAATAAATAACAAATTGAACATTTTATGAGGAAGGTAAATATAACTCCAATAGCATAGCGACAATGTTTGGATGCCAGCAAATTTATACTAACAGGTGTGTACATGCACAAATTTAGTAACATAGAACTAATAGCACTAAGGCCGTCCACTGTGTATGCCAAAACTGGGGTAAAGACAACTGTTGCTACATCTCGCATCGGTGCCCTGCACTGGCGAGCCGATGCAGCGGAAAAAAATCAGGGACCCGGACTCCGGAGCACGTAGTTGCTCCGATGCCCAGTTCCTTCGTGCCATAAAGATTTAGTATTTTACTGCTTGGCTACTCGGATGTGTGGACCAAAGTTGGTTGCACAAACTGCTGAAGCGGTGCCAAATAATTTTCTAATGGAATCGCTGATGAGATGGCAACAATTTAAGATACTAGGTACAAACTGTGACACTGTCTTAGGATGCGTTTGGTTGAAGGTGTGGTATGAATGGGTTGGGACCGTGACAGTGTCTGAATCACATCTAGCAAATGATTTGTAACAACGAAAAAGGGTCTAACCTTCTCTGCACATGCCAGAAACTTCCTCCCACTGTCCGCAGATTCAAACGCAACTAGCTTCACACATGGAGATTGATGGTGACAACGAGCAGATAGATCTTCAGCCACCCCGCTCCATTCGTTGCCACTGATGGTCCTAGGGAGCTACAAGAGGAAGAAATGACTCAAATCGACTGCCGGGTAAAAATACTTCATTCCAAGTCATAGCCCGAGAGAGAGAAGAGAGGCATACCCGGGTGGTGAAGGAGTCCCGGAGGAGGAACCACTGGAGAGGTCTTTGAAGAAGACCATGGCGACCCCGGCGGTAGGATGCGAGACAGCGAGAGCAAGGAAGCGGCTATAGCTTAGGAAGGAAGGAAGGAGGAAACATGGGAAATGTGACTTGTGGTCGGGGACAAAAGGGGGTGGGAAGGGGGGAAGGGGCGGGGGTAGATATTTTGGCGGTAGGCCAAAATTTTGGAAATGTGGAGGGTAACTTTGCGCGCGGTGCCGCCGGACCATTCACATTGAACGATTGTGTGCATCACAAACGATTCTTCTACTTTACGCGCATGTGATGAGTTTTATAATTCAAATTTTGGTGGAAATTTCCCCAAGTACGTCATTGCATAATTTAACATCGCTTGCTAATTTGGGCACACAAAAGAGCGTACAGCAGACAGACCACTTACTGAATCAAGCAATTTTAGTAATTAAATAGAGCCAGTTGACCTAAACATTGCTCTAACAAAAGATCAGCATTAAAAAACCTAAGTACGCATAATTTTAACAAATCCGCCGCCGCGCTGGCCTATGCATCGCCGGTGTGAGATGAGACATCGATGACTTGTCCTAGCGACATGCCGCCGTTGGTGGACTCCACGTCCCCCTTGCTAAAGTCGACCACATCCTCGTCCTCGTCCTCGGCGCCGCCCTGAAGGTTGTAGTACTCGTACTAGTGGTTGCGCCAGAGCTCGCGTTGGTACTCCACCACCGATTCCTCAATGGACAGACTCTTCTCTACCTCGACCTCGGCCACGCGCAACTCCTCCTCCCGATGCTCCTCAATCTCCGTCGCCTCCTGCATCTCCAGCTCCCGCTCGGCGACCTCATGAGGAAGAAGGTGCTCCATGGCCACCGCCGCCTTTTCAGACGTGGGTTGCATGCTGGAGTCCGAGGTGGCCTGGAATATCTTGGCGTGTGCATCCTCGATCTTGGCGTGGATGGCCTTGACCTGGGCCAGGGCGACATCGGTGGCATGGACGGCAGCTCGAGCGCTCTCAGTGTTTACACCCGCTATCGCAGCAGCTGCTGCAGCCGTCTCGGCTGCTGCGGCTGCCCTGTCGGCCGCCGCAGACGCCCTCTCGGCGGAAGCGGAAACGCTCAATGCGGATGCGGCGGCACTCTCGACGCACGCGGCGACACTCGGGGGGGGGGGGGGGACGTGGCCATCGTACGAGCCTTCATGAAGCGTTTCCACGGCGTCATCTTTGCAAGAAGGGGGTGCAGGAATGGGGATCAGGATTCGTGGATTCGGGGGTTGCCAACACTTGAGCAGACGAGCCGGCGAAGCTTAAGGAGAGAGACTTAAATAGACCCAGATATTTTCATCGCAAACGGTTCCTAGAAAACAACTGTATGTGATGTTGTAGATATTTTTTATTAGCTGTGAAAGACGAATTTGGAGTAAAGTGGCAACGGATGGTGTTTTAAATGTATGAGAAATTTTGTAGTGCTAATACAACTGTCATGTCAAATTTTGGAAAATTTCAGGGGTCATTTGACCTTTTCAGACATTTAAGTGATTTTCTAGCCATTTAATGACCGTAATTCAAATTTGAACTACCACTACTAGGAAAAAGGCTAGCAGCAGTGCGGGTTTTAGGTGTATCAGTAGCGCAGGGTGTGGCGCTACTAATAAGGCGCCATACTAACACATAGCAAGAAGATGCTCACCAGCGCCATCGCTACACAAGTGTAGCAACATCGCTTTAGTGGAAGCTCGCTATCGCTAATAGCTCTAGCGTGCTTTGCCTGGATGCGCCATCGCTATCGCGGCGCTGCTGCTAACTTTTATACACTCGCTACTGCTAATTTTAGTAGTTTTTTGTTTTTTTCTCGGCATATTTGTTTTTATTTGAACAGGCTTTATAGAAGAATCGTTAGCACATACAAATGTCATCATGATGCACATACAAATGCCTGCGAGACCACAAATGTAATCATAGCATATACATACAAATAGTCTCATCATAATCATCATCCAACACAAAGTGGTATCTTGTCATCATCTCGAAAATAGCGATACATGCAAGTCTCGAATACTTGCAACTACAACAACGTCATCCATCTAAACAAAGGTATACGCAAGAAGAGCTATCACTACGAGTGAGAGCGGAACTATGCAGTACATGAGGTGGCGGTTACGAGTCCTCTCTCGCGCTAGCGTGAACCTCAAGTAACTACCTTCTCCTTCTTGTCTGCTTTTGAAGCCTTTATGGCTGGCACCCGTGAACCCATTCACTTGCGCCTGACACTCATGCCACTCGTTGTACACCCCGGGAACCTTCCCTTTCTACACGACATAGCAATTTCATCTCGCCATCAAGAAACTAGGTACCTGTTAGAGATGCATGTTCATGAAGAGGATGTACAATCATATATATGCAACAAAATATACTAGAGCAACACCGAAAAAGAAAGGGTTAGCAACTAGATGCAACATACAGTACGCAAATCAATTAACTAGAGGTACGCAGGTCATCGAACGCAAACTAACAAAGTAGCGTTACGCAAGTTTGGCAGGGACCGTGGACATCACAAAGTTTCATCGCTACAAAAAGTATACAAGTTCAACCGACACATATCATCATCATCGGCATCATAAATCACTAGAAGTTCCATCCTTCCATATCATCGAGGATGGACCCTAGCTTCTTGAACGGCGTGAGGTCTAGACGTTGCATGCCTATGCGAGTTCGGACGTCATCTCGCGATATAGCAGGGCCGTGGTGGAACATCCCCTTCTCATCGACGACTTCTTCCATGATGATCGTCGCAATGTCGCTTTGGATGCGTAAGAAGTCATCTCTAAGTTTATAATCCGCTTCTCCATGAGATTCTAGCCACTTGTGGATATGATCATCATTTCTACTTCTCATGCGAAGCTTTTGGTGATCCGTGTTGAACTGAATCATGAGACGGACGATGTAGAATCCATCCTTCTTGCTTGGTTTTGGGACATGGATGCAGGAGAAGTTAGTTTTATGCGCAAAACCCATCTTCTCGTTCCTTTGTTTCCTGATCTGCACGTGGCCACCTCTAAAGCTGAAGCCTTGGAGAGCATCATATAGAATATTCATTATGTGGGTGTAGTCTTTTTTCTCGTAGTCTTTGGAAGGATCAAAATACACGGCGTGGGAGACTTGCGGGTAAAGAACGATAAGGACGGCGCGCCCGTTGCTGTGGGGAAAAGACACCTCAAATTATTCCCCATATGAGAGAGAAGGAATGATTGAAATGTACGAAAGGGTTGTCCGGAACTGACTTACTTTGGATGATAAGGCACAAGGACAATTTCCCGGTCCTTATTCTGTACCATGAAGTTTTGGAGGTACTCCCTAGCAGTTTCACGCTCAAAGTCGCCGAGACTCAAGAAAGACTCGTGCATGTAGTACGGATCCGCCACACAGATTTGCGAGACTTCTTCACTCTTCATGACAGAGCTCATATGTAGCGCAAAAAGGCGGACGATTGTAAAATCGATCCGCCTTGTCAGAAACATCTCAAAGATATGGTCAAACCGCAAGAAGAACACCTCCACGGGCCGTGTCTCGACGTAGCACTTCCCCTCAGGCACACGAGCTGCTTATGTCGGATATCCTGGATCCTTTGAGGCTAGTAGGCTTTTCTCAGTCGACAACACATGGTCGTGCAGTCTCCTAAGATCCCCTGATAGTGCCTCCAGCGGTTTCGGCGGTAGCATCGGCTCGCCCGTGAGATGGAACATGACCGCACCTTTCACGGGTACACGCCTTCGTAATGCATCGTCTGCTGCTATTTGCTCGCTTGTTTGGAGGCAGCTATCTACCCCGATCTCTTCCTCTCCTTTTTCTTGGGCACACCTTCCGACCCTTCCTTAACCCCCTGCCCAAAGTGTTCCCGGGCTAAGTATTGTACGACCCTCGCGCCCGGCTAGTTGAGCCTGTGTTGAGGCGGCATCTTCAGGCGTGTCCTGTGAGGATTTCATGAAGAGAGAATTTTTGCAATCCCTGCTACGACCCTGCCCGAGCATATCATCCATATCCTCATTAGCAAGCCGATAGCCCGATTCTTCATATGGTTGACTCATCGTATCTATGTCACAGTCATACGCGTTTGTATTGAGGAAATCCATAGGGTCGACCTCCATCTCATCATCCATTCTCTGTTCTATAGGACAAATTACATCAGCAAGATTATTGCAACCCCTTCATCATGCCATCCGCCGCCTCACCCGCACTACAGAGCTAGTAATTGCGTGGGCGGGTGGTGGTCTTCGCACATGCTTGTTGATGTGTGGTTATTGGTGTGCTCTCGCTGCCCAGCGAATAAGATTCTTCGCCATAGCAGCACCCAACCCTTGCAGCTTCCAATCCGCGGCGGGGTCTCGTCGTCCGCTCCCACATGCTGTACTGGAGGAGGCAAATCCTCGTGCCCCGATTTCACACTGGTCAAGCTAACCCTGAAGTGACCAGCGGAGATCGGCTGGTTGTGGAACGTGGGTTGCGAGGGGTCCATTATCATCCCTTCCCACGCCCACCTTCGGCCTTTGATCAAGTAGAGTATGGTGCACGGGTTTCTTTCGCCGCAAACACATATGTCTATGGCGAAAACAACCAAAAGGCAACAAAATGGAATATTATATATATATATATATATATATATATATATATATATATATATATATATATATATATATATATATATGTTGGTGCGACATGTAATTACCGTGACGGCGTCGAGCTCAGCCAAAGACGAAGGCCCACCTAGTGCACCAGAGTCTGAGGACGGGCTGCTATGAGCGGGAGCGGCTGCGAGAGGAGGCCCGGTTGCGTGAGCAAGTGATGGTGCAATGGTGTTGTTGTTCATGGAGTTGCTCCCGAAGAAACTAGGCAACGGGAAATCATGTACCGTCTTGTCTGGATTTTCCTTCGCCCAGCTTGATGATAATCGAACCAAGTTAGTAGCGAAATCATTTCTGCGGCGATTCTGTTGCATTGACCGCTCGTCAGAGTAACTCATATTTGTCCTCGGCTGCTTTTTTCGTCCTCAGCTGTTTTTTTCGACCGCAAGCTTCACCTTCGCCGATGTCCGCTGACTAAACTTCTTTTCTGCTTCTTGGCCTCCGGGCCCTCGTTGTAAAACACCTTCCACGTGGCCCCGTCTCCAGCGCCGTGCACACGACCATATTGCGGCCGTTGGCCCAAAGGGAGTCCCTTAAGTTCGTTCAAGGCCTGGTTGAAGGGGTGTCCCACTTGGGCCTCATCGGAGAAGTAGGGCTTTCGGCTGCAAGATGGTGTTGCTTCTCCAGTAGTCTAATCAATTTCCTCGTGATCTTGTCCGTGTAAAAAACCTTTTTCTCCTTGTCCCACTTGTAGCGGGCCCTGATGAAGTCACGCTCCAAGGGGTTGGTGAACTTCGCGAAGGGGTCTGGGAGACCAGCGGCTTCACGTTCTGCGTCCTCCTTATCCCATATGGGCCTTTTACCGAGGTAGCCACGGCTTCCGAGGCGATGCTTCCCCGTGTTCCTTTGTTGAAGGCTCTTGAATTTCGCGGCCTTAGCCTTAGCTGCCTCGGTAGCGCAAGTGTCCTTGAACTTTTCGAACTCCTCTTCCGTAAGTGTCGGATTTTCCTCCAGAATCTTGGACAGGGGTTCATCAGCCTCAATAGCTCGTTTCACCCTCCCTTTCCAGGAGGCCAAATCATTGCTGAACATGCCCATGGTGTGATTGTTAACCTTTTTCATCTTCGGATCATCCCATGGTTGTTCTATGTTATCATCCCGGTCGGGGAACTTGAATCTCTTGTGCAACTTCGTTAGGAGCAATCGCGTCAAATGTTCTTTACTCCTTAAGTCATCGCTGTTGATGCTCACAAGATTCTCGTAGAGGATGCATCCTACTTGGTTCCCATAGCACTTGCGAGGTTCTTCCGGCTCTAACGGCTCAAACTTGCCAAGTGCCATCTTTGTGATCACAAGTCGCCCAACTCTAGTTTGTTAGGTTTTCATATCCTCTGCTTTATGCTTCCTCTTTTTCGTAGCGGCATCGGGCCGGTACCTTCCTCGTCAGATCTTCCCCGCGGTACCTTCCCCATCGGTCTCGGCGCCCATCAAGCCGGCGCCATCGGTGTCGATGTCGGTGTCGCATACCATCATCGAGGCCGACCTGCAAACCTTGCTTAGTAGTCAAATAGTCGAGGTACTCTTGTTCACCCTCATAATCCATCTCGCTCGCATCTTGGTCAAGGCCCGCTTTCTTCGTTGTTCGACATGTTTCCTATGATTAAATGTCCTCATTTACTTCTAAAAGTATGAATAAATGAGAAATGGCATAAAAAGAAATCTATGTGCCAGACTGATATGCCAACTATGTAGCACAAATCATGCCTTTATTCACGGAAATTTGCATGACCTTTGCTAAAAAATGGACATATCGAGCGCTTGAAATTCACCGGAACGGAAATGAATCAACATTCCGGCGTAACATAGGCCACTCGGATCATTTTCCAAACATGACATGTCCAAAACATGACATATCCACATATCACATGTCCAGTTCAAATTTGCATATAAATTCAGCTAATTTTGAAACCTAGCTAAATTCATAACTAAATAGATAACCTAATTAACATACTGCCCTAACTAAAACCTAAGTAAATTAACCGAAGAACCCTAGCAGAGAGAGAGGAGGGGTTTACAGAGGGTGCAGGGGCGAGGAGGCAGGCCCGATGACGGCCGAGGTTGGGAGGGGAGGAAGCAAAGGAGGGAGGCGAGGGCCGATGAGTCGGGGGCGAGCGCGCCGGGGTCGGGGGCGAGGGCCGGGTCGGGGGCGAGCGCCGGGGTCTGGGTCTGGGGCGAGGGCCGGGTCGGGGGCGAGCGACGAAGAGAGAGTGGAGATTTGGGGGGAAAAGGCGGGATGAAGCAGGGAGAGTGAGAATTTTGGGTTAAGTGGACGTAGCAGTAGTGCGTTTGGACAAAACACGCTACTACTACCTTCAGTAGCTGTAGCGGTTTATATGAAATGCGCTACTACTACCTTCAGTAGCTGTAGCGGTTTAGACAAAACGTGCTGCTGCTACCTTCGCTACACTACAAAAAAAAGACACATCCGTGACATTTTGGGCCGAACGAAAAAAAAATCTGTCATACATATGACACTTCTATGATGATAATTGTGACAAAACCCGGTATCATCGTAGATGTGGTGGGCTCCTACTTCTATGACAAAAAATCATGACAGAAAATGGGCTTTTCGTCCTGGGCGGGCCGGAAACGCAGCTGCATGACATTCTTTGGGTCGCCCATGACGGAAAAAACCGGTAGAAGCGAGGGGAGGAAAATTTCGGGAGTTGCCGGTTACGGTGGGAGGTCGGGGGCGGAGCGATGCGTGTTTCTCTCGACGACGCTGCTGCAAAAGTAGGTGTTGGCTCTAATCAAGCCGAAGCGAGGCGTTGGGCTCTAATCGAACCCGAAAGCGACAGACCGCAGTTACGTTACATTAAACCCGAGCGATCGATCGATGGCTGTTAATCGAACCCGATGGAGCGATTCTTCGCCATCGCTGCTTATCAAGCCGATCGATGCTGCTCTCGGATGAACAAAGGAGCGCTATGGGGGGTTGATGAATAAAGTGAGCGGTGGCATTGCCTCCGGATGAACAGAACCCGTGGTGTGGAGGGCTGGATGAACAGAGACGGTGGAGGGTGGTTGAACAGACCCCGTGGTGTGGAGGGCTAGATGAACAGAGACGGTGGAGGGTGCCCGTGCGGAGGGGTGGTTGAACAAGAGCCGTGGAGTAGCGCGTGGAGGCTGGATGAACAGGAGCCCGTGGAGGCCGGAGGAGGTCGACGGTGGAGATGAACAGATCACGGGAGTCCTGTTTTGCGCACGCCACACCCCCCTCCCCCGCTTCGACCGTGAGCGCCCAACACAAGTCCGCTTGCTGCTTTTTGCGGCACGCCACACCCTCCCGATCAACAGACCCCTGCTTCGACCGTAGGAGGTCCGCTTCTCCGCTTTTGCGGCACGCCACACCCTCCCGATCAACATGACCCCTGCTTCGACCGTAGGAGGTCCGCTTCTCCGCTTTTGCGGCACGCCAGCCCCTCCCGATCAACAGGACCCCGCTTCAATGTGGTCGGTTGAACACAAGGCCGCTTTCTCCATTGTGCGGTACGCTGCACTCGCTTCCATCGCCTATTCCGCCCAAGCCTCCCGATGAACACGACCACGCATTCCATTCTCGACCCAGCGGGTTGGCTCCCTATGAACACGACGACGACGCTGTTTCTCCGCTCCGACCCAGCCATGTACGATGCGCGATAGGCGCGAGACCCTCGCCAGATGTAATGACGTGACTCGATTTTCTTTCTTGCACCTCGCCGCTGTAATGACGCAGGCTATGCTACGCGGCGCGCTTCTACATCGACCAAGATGTACGCACATCGTCACGACCAGAATGACAACGCCACGCACGCTCGACCAGGTGGGTCCCGACCGTCAGCACTTCCTTGCGGCGCAGATGTAGCTGGTGGGTCCCGCAATGTGGGGCTTAATCGCTTTTTCGGACGCACTTCCTTGCGCGCGAAGATGTAGCCGGTGGGTCCCAGCAGACAGGGGAAACGCTGCGGAAATACGGTGGCCCGTCCGTGGGTCCCCGCCGCCGTGGAGGAATAATTATTTTGCGCGTAATAAGGAGGCACTTTTTGCTGCGGCCAGGACCCAACTCGTCACCTCTCCACGCATACCCACGTCCGATGGAAGCCATTCTGACCACGCTGACCACGCCGCACCGAGAGCACCAGGGCGGTGGACGACGGCGAGGCCTAAGAAGGGGACGACGCGAGCTGGGAAGACGCGCAGTGATGCCCACGCCAGAGGAGTATGAGGGTTCACTGCTCGGCTGCGGTGTGAGGCTGTCGCCGCCGCAGAATAACAGGGGGTGGGTGCATAGAGGGATGGCCTGGCAGCGGTAGGAGTAGTAGGGGCGGTGAGGCCTCATGACATCACAGCCGCCACGGGCGGCAGGAGCAAGCGGCACGACCGGGCGCTGCTTTGGGCGGCCGGAGCAAGAAGACCAGAGGTTGAAGAAGCACTACGCCATTGGATGGACATCGACACCACCGGAGCTAGAACCGCTCATATATAGACTAAAGTTGACAAAGGCCTCCGCCCCACCAACTTAGTAGGCCCACAAGTCAGCCTCCCAAGAAGGTTGGTCCCAGCAGCGTGGGGTATTCATTTTTGTGCGTAATAAGGAGGCACTTCCGGTGGGTCCGAAATGACAATGGGGAACGTTTTTTTTTTCGGAATACGGTGGGTCACCTGGGGTCCCAACAATGGGGAATTTTTTTCACAAATACCGGTGGCCCGGCCCAAAGGGTCCCAGATGTCGTGGAGGAATAATTATTTTCCGCAGAATAAGGAGGCACTTCCTTGCGGCTGCCGTGGACCCAACCGTCACCTCTCCACGCATAAAGATTTTTCCGATGGAAGTCGGTCGCTGACCACATTGACCACGCCGCCGAGAGCACCACGGCGGTGGACGACGGCGCAGGCCTATGAAGGGGACGACACGGAGTGTGGAAGACGCGGCGTTGGAAGCCCGCGAGAGGAGTACGAGGGTTCACCGGTTTGGCTGCGGTGTGAGGCTGCCACCGCAGAATAACATGGGGTGGGTGAGTAGAGGGATGCCCCGCCAGCGGTGGGAGTAGTAGGGGCCCGAGGCTCAAGGGCAGACAGCCGCCACGGGAGGCGGAGCAAGCGGTCCCGCCGGCGCTGCTTTGGCGGCCGGAGCAAGAATATCGAGATTGAAGAAATGACGACGGCCGTTGGATTGACATCCAACGGTTACGTCTGCTAGAATCGTTTGTTGATGTAGTATATAATAACTAAAAAAATCTTGCATACGCATCAACTAAACAGTCCCACAAGTCAGACCACTCCCTCTTTTTTTAAAAATTTATATATAGCTCATGGAAACTTCTTTGCAATTTATTGCAGTTTTTTTGGTTTGCTGTACAATTTCAGATATTTCGTGGGTTCCAAACTATTTTTAATACCAAATGTCGAGCCAGATTTAAAGTACTTTGAAGATATATTTGAATTAGGTTAATGCCCAAAGAAATAGGAATCTGAAAATGTGAAAAAAATCAGAAATTATAAAGTAATTGCCAATTTGTCATCTGTTTTTATATTTACAACCCATTTCATATTACTTTCAAGGCGAGAAAAATAAGTAGGCCTCGGATTGGGTATTCTTCAAAAAAATAAACTGGGCTCATTTGTACAAAGAAAAATAGCTGGGCTGGTCACATGGTGAACATAAAATATAAGCCTGGGCTAGACGGGCCACAGCCCGCTCAAACCCCGCCCGCCTCAACAATACCAAACAAAAAAAATATCGCCGAGTAGCTACGCCCCTGTGTGTCACCGATCTTGTGTTGTTCTCTTGTCTATTGACTACATACGCCACAATGTCGTGGGTCCCGATGTTAGGAAAACACTAGGAGGAAGCATTTTATTTTTCCATACGCTAACATGGTGGGCCCCCACCGCTATCCTCTCCATGTACTTTCGCCGATTCCTGTTGTTTGTTGATCATGTTGACAACGCGAGAGGGCGGCGCAAGCAGCGAAGCGCACTCAAAGCGCCTGGAGGACGCCGGCGTTAACGATTTAGGGAGACGGGCGGCGATGCGGCGCCGAGGCGAGCGAGCCGTGGAGGCGGAAGAAGTGCCCCGCCAATAAGCTGGTTTGGTTTTAAGGCCGAAGAAGACAGATCAAGAAACACGACAGATCGTAAAAGCAGCAGGAGTACTTAACAACCTTAACTAAAACCAGCAGGGCACTTAACAACCAAAGCTGAAAGCAAGATGAGTACTTATACAGGTTCAACTGCATAAAGCACGCCGAATAATGCTACTTTGCCTACAAAGCTAACTAAGGGTGAGGCTGCCAAGCCCCGTGACAAGGCCCAGCGCCACCGCCGCATCCACAACCTTCTCAAGCGCTTCATCTCGCAACGTGGTCAATAACCAGGATATTCACTTTAGAGCCATGGAAAAGCATGAACATATTCTTTGTCCTATTCTCAAGATGGACGGCCTTCATTATCCGAGACCACCCACTAATAAGTATCTTTTCACCTCCAAGGGAATTGAGTAGGTCGACATAAACATCATGTTGTGACCAAGCGAAGTCCTGACCCGACCATGGTCAGCATCAGATAGGAACAATAGAACTCGCAGTTCCTCGTTTCAAGAAGATCACAGCTGTAAAACTGTGTATAAGCAATAGTTTATGAACAACATATATAATGTAAAACAGCTCGCACTATAAGTTTCTCGACACGCTTGGACCTGTTCAATGAGTGCAGCAAAGGCACACATATCCCACGTGGCCTTCCACCATTGAAACGCCCCACAAGGACCTCAAGACGATCAATAAAGTGTAGGAACATGTGGATGTCGATCCAACCAACTTCAAAGGCTATTAGTAACAGCCGAAGTTATTACAGAGTAACAAACGAGCAGACCGCTTAACTCTAAAAACCTACATGTGCCACCAATTATAAGAAAATATTAGTTAGAAGTAGCATCTTCGTGAGAGATTCGCTGCTACTTCTAAAGTTAAATTGTGATTAGTTAGATGTAATAGGTGGATTAAGAAGTAATCGAGGCAACAAGCAAGAACCAGATACAAAACTAACATGGATGAACAATTGAACGACGTCATGTGGAAGATCGCAGTGAAGATGAGACCAGGTTCTGCTATTTCCATCAACATTCGTGCGCCAACTTTCAGTCCGTAACACTTGAGAAAGTTTATCCAAGTTCGGCCATAAAAAAAGCAGCGATCTTATTGGTTCATGAACCCAACTTGGAAGCAATATCCATGGATTGTCTTCACTGTGACCATTAAACTAGTGTATTCAGTTATGGCAAGGCCGAGCATCTTGAGTACATGTGTTCTGGCAGAGCAAATAATACACTGCAGGAAAAATAATATGAGAACACAGCATGTTAAAAAAAAGCCCACCCTCCCGGATAGAGAAGAGGATTCTAGGACCATACTGTGCGTGTTTCAAAATGCTATGGTAGGACGAGAAGGAACAAGTGTGGCGTCTCGCCGTGGGAGCAGAAATCTGTAGGGTACTCACACTTTGGGCACTGCAACTGAAACACACAAGATTCAGTACGAAGAAAAATGCATCAACGGTGGCGGCTGCCATCCTAGGATTACTCGCACCAAGGGACTTGGATTTATCGGGATGGATGAAGAATTGCACTGAGTTCTCCATGAGAAAACCCTATGCAATCGCCGAAAGGGGTTTTCTCTAACAAGGCACGAGGGAGAAGGGATTCAGGCCCAAGTGAAATATTGCTGCTTCATCTCTGTCCAGCTTATCGCTAAAGCTAGAAAGGGGGGTTGTGATTTGACGGCTCATTGGGCATTATCATGGGCGCTATGACCGGGTGTGTCTACCGTGAAGTTGTGCACTCTAATTTGTGCATATGGCACGGGACCTCGCTGTCGGTTGCCCCACATATCAAATAAAGGAAGTAGAAAGACAGAGTAACTAGTTACACATAAATATATTTTTTGACAGAGAGATACTCCTCCAGAAAGAAATATACAAATATAATACTCAGATAGGCTCACGGTTCTCGACTTTGGGCCGCAGTCGACCTCGCATGTTTGGGGCCCATGTGTTCTACCTCAGCTTTTTATATTGCAAGCGATCGGGTATCACATTGGTTTTAGATGATGTCGCAAGGCTATTACACAAAATTGAATAAAGCACGACAGTGTTGGAATGAAATCGAACGATAGCTCCTAACCAGCAATCAGAGTTGCAATTTATCAACGATATACCATGTGATAAATAATACTGTCGACTTACTTATACACACAGTGACACTTGTTTCACCATGCCGATTATTACATCAAAATCTCTCGAGGATAGATCAGTTCGGCAATATGCGGTTGCCATCAAGAATTTCAAAGTTGATTTGGACCAGCTCTCCTTGCCGAGAAAGTTCGATTTTGACATCATCCCCTACCGCAAGATATGATTTAGATTTGAACCTTGACCATTGAGGGAGTCCTGGATTAGGGGGTGTCCGGATAGCCGGACTACCATCATCAGCCGAACTATCATCTCACGGACTATCATCATCGACCGACTCCAAGACTATGAAGATACAAGATTGAAGACTTCGCCTGTGTCCGGATGGGACTTTCCTTGGTGTGGAAGGCAAGCTTGAGATACGGATATGTAGATCTCCTACCATTGTAACCGACTCTATGTAACCCTAGCCCTCTCAGTGTCTATATAAACCGGATGGCTCTAGTCCGTAGGGACTATCGTAACAACAACCCTTACAATCATACCATAGGCTAGCTTCTAGGGTTTAGCCTCCTGATCTCGTGGTAGATCCACTCTTGTAAACATCCACAATATCAATATCAATCAAGCAGGACATAGGGTTTTACCTCCATCAAGAGGGCCCAACTCGGTAAAACATCGTGTCCCACGCCTCCTCGTTACCATCCGCCTAGACGCACAGCCGGGACCCCTACCCGAGATCCGCCGGTTTTGACACCGACATTGGTGCTTTCATTGAGAGTTCCTCCGTCGCCACCGATAGGCTTGATGGCCTCTTCAATCAACAATGACGCAGTCCTGGGTGAGACTTTTCTCCCCGGACAGATCTTCAGATTCGGGCGGTTTTGCATCAAGGGCCAACTCACGCGGCCATCCGAGCAGATCGAAGCTACGCCCTGGCCGCCGTGACAGGTTTGAAGCCAAAACTTCACGGCCGATATCCGCGGGACTTGATCTTCGATGGATCTAAGCCATACCGAAAGCGTGCTGCTACTGTCACGATGGGCATGAACTAACTCGCCACGGACAAAGACCTTGAGGCCACACATTAATCCGCTCCACCCATAGTCCGGAGCCGATCGCCGATCGAGGACGGATGGCTGGACACCGCTTAGAGCTGCAACTTCTACGGCGATGGAGCCGAACACTTACCTTGTCCCGCATAAAGCTCATGACTCGAGGTGCCGGACTTTTTCCGGACCAACCTCCTCCGCTTCGCCAATGAATCCGATTACACGCCGATCATGGAATTCACCGCCAGGACATCTTTTTCAAGACTCGCTTCTTCGGGCGATATCATAAATTCATCAAGCATCTTCGCTATCCGAGAGCCCTGGCCAACCACGCCAGGATGGTTGGGACACGGACGACGAAGAAATTCAGAGCCCGCCCACCACCCACTTCAGAGCCACCGCCAACGATTTAACCGACGATTGATTACGACCAAGACATCGACGGTATGGACGACGATGCCGAGACTACTAAGAACCAGCGCCACAGGACACCGGAAGACCACCTCACATACGACATATACATGGTGGACACCCCAAAAGATGGGGACGGCGAAGAAGCAGCGAGGCCGATTCCTTAAAGAAACAGCCTGCGCCGACGCCAGCGGGCGCCACTCTAAATCCCGCCACGCAAGAATGGAGATTCCGCACAGAGATAATAACACCCCGTAGTGCCGAAGACAACTCCTCCAAAGACGATCTAGCGCAGGAGGAGGCAGGCAAGCCTCACGAGAGGGCGGCATTTAAGAGGTCGAGGATGACAATTACTTACCTCCTCCGAGACGAGGCAAGCCTCGACGACGCCATTTAATTGTCGTGGCCCGAGGATCCCGCCGAACAAGAGCTGCTTTCAGACGCAGGCTAATAGCCACGGCAAACAGCCTAAAGAAAAGCAGCAACAGCTTCAAGCTGATCAAGACCCATCGCCGGCAGATGGACCGAGGTCCTCGCGTCAAGAGTATGAACTCGAACGCCTCCAAAAGTTACCTAAAACGCAAGTTGCTCCCCGATTAGAGGAGGAAGCGATAAACCTGCATCACCAGCAAGACACACGGCAGACCGACCACCTCGTGGTCAGCGACAGAGAGGCGCAAGCCTCCACTAAAACCGCACTCGCATCGCTTCAAAAGCATGAAGCCACGGGGAACGCTACCGACTTGCGTAGATATATTGAGGACAAGGCAAGACAATCCAGATCTATCTATGGATCACGTGGCGCCTCAAGACCCACGATTTAATACCGCCGCCACGATACAACTACTCGCCGGGCTTAACACAGCAGCATAACGCCTTCTCGAGCTACGCCGCGATATTGCTCAATACAGAGGCGCCAAGACACCCACTATGCTTCACCGACGAAGTAATGGATCATCAATCCTCAAGGGTTTAAACCCGCTAATATCGAATCCTACGATGGCACAACAGACCCCGCGGTTTGGATTGAGGATTATCTCCTCCATATACATATGGCCCGGGCGCACGCATCTTCACGCCATCAAATATCTCCCGCCAAGTTCAAAGGACCAGCCCGGCATTGATTAACAGCCTGCCCGCAGAGTCAATTGATGTTGGAGGACCGAAGCCGCATTCCTCGACAACTTCCAGAGCACGATGTGCGACCACGGACGCAGATGACCTAAGCCACATAATCCAGCAGCCAAACGAATCGCCAGCAATTCTCGACACGGTTCTAACAAAGAAAATCAAATCATCGACCGTCCGGATGCGAGGCACTCGCTGCCTTCAAACATAACATCCGTGACGAGTGGCTGGCCCGCACCTAGGACAGAGAAGCCGAAATCCATGGCAGCCCTCACATCACTCATGACCCGCTTCAGCGGGAGAGGATAGTGGCTAGCTCGCAGCAACAACCTCAAAGAAAACGCTGGCAGTCCGGATACCAAGGACCGCAATGGCAGGTTGCATCGAACAAAACAAACGCCGCATTAACGGCGACAAAGAATGAGGATACGGCAGTAACGCCGGATTCCGAGGCTCCAAACCCGTCAACGGAAGAAGCCATTCAAAAGAACCACCCCGGCCCGCCCAATTTGGACCGAATACTCGACCGCCCTGCCAAATACATGGAACTCCCGAAAAGCCAGCTAACCACACCAACAGAGATTGTTGGGTATTCAAGCAGCAGGCAAATTATTCACCAAAACAGTGACAAGGGGCTACACAATGATGACGAGGAAGAGACCCGCCGAACAACAGAGGACAAAAGGGATTCCCTCAAGTTCGGACGGTAAACATGATATACGCAACGATATTCCCAAGAGGGAGCGGAAGCGCACTAAGGGACGATACGCTGATGGAGCCACGCGCCTAAAATTCAAACCATGGTCCTTTGCCCATCACCTTCGATCAAGAGACCATCCGACCAAGATCCTCCATGGCGGATTCGCCGCATTGGTTTTAGACCCAATCGCCGATGGATTTCACCTCACGAGTCCCGATGGACGGCGGCAGAGTCTCGAACCTGCTTTATCGTGATACAAGGCGCAAGATGGGCATAGACCCTTCAAGGATTAAACCTACAAAGACAACCTTCAAAGGCGCCATACCAGGTGTCGAGGCCAATTGTACAGTGCTTAATTACATCGAAGTGGTCTTCGATCCCCGGATAATTTCAGAAGCGAGGATTTAATCTTCGACATAGTCCCGCTCGCAGCGGCTATCATGCTCGCCGGACGAACCGCTGCTCGCAAAATTCAACGCGTGCCGCATTATGCATACCTTAAGCTCAAGATGCCAGCCCTCGGAGTCATCACGGTCAATGGAAACACGGAACGCCTCCCTCCGAACGGAGGAACATACAATGCTCGCGGCATAGTACAGAGCAGCCTTTAAGGCATTTTGAGTCCGCCGTTAAACGACCGGACACGCCAAACGCGCCCGAGCAACATCAACCAAGACCACCGGCACGCCCGAGCACGCCAGAGCAATGCGGCCTCAACCCCAGCCTCGCATAATTGTAAGACAAACTCTCAGTACATAATTACGCCTCGAGATACCATGGGCATAGGGGAAGGCACAACCACAACAGACCCAGAGTGCGGTTCGACCACACCAGGGCCCTAAGTGTGTCGCTTTTTTTCTTTTATTTCTCTTTTTTATACAGAACTCATCCGCGGCGAACCCGCCAACTCATGATGCAACAGCCGTGGAAGGACAAAGGCCACATTTAACACTCAGTGGTCTCCATCACGAGCATTAAATTTGTTAAATACAACATTCCGCTGCCTACCCTCGAGGGAGACGCCTTTAATTCGCCCAACTTTGCTTTCCGTGACTATTTGTATCATTCCGCACTCATTGCATATCTTCTCAATAAAATGCAGCACTTTTTGCCCATAATTGCATTACCTTTATATATATATATATATATATATATATATATATATATATATATATATATATATATATATATATATATATATATATGTTCATTTACTTACATGTTGCACCCATACATTTTGGTACGGCCAAATACACCAGGGCTTATGTTCTCCGTGATTATGGTGTGATAAAGTCCTAACACTTTCACAAGTGCGGCACCTCAACTTATAGCATTATATGAATCGGTTCAATCATGTCTTGGGTCAATAGTTGGGTTTTCCTGCCCCATGTTTGGCACCTTACGCCCGCTCTATCGCTAAGGTAGACTGGAGAACCATCGCGATTGCGCCTGTTGAGCCGGGTTAACGCCTGGAGAAAGCTAAAACTGACTGTCATGATAAGGCGAGAGACGGTCGCTGTTCGAGAGGTCCTTTCGGTCCATAAAGACCTACGCCGCTCGAGCAAAGTTCGGATTATGTCCGACGAAGCGTGATAGCGCCTCAATTCGTCCCTCCGAATACTAGGGGCTTCACCAAATTTAAAATTATAGAATTCTATGGCTAAGGAGAGTGTTCAAGCACTATAAGTCCGGTTGCCTTTGTTCGCTGTGTTGAGCGCCTCGATGGACCCAAAATGGGAACTAGAGCGCTCAAGTTTATCCCTAACACCCCAAAGACTGTGGCATGGGGGCTGAAGCCGACGACTTGCCATCTCTCGATTTAATAAACGGCCGCATGTAGGTAATATTTTAAATTAACAAGCGTTGCTTAGCGATATGAACAAAGTTTTCAGCGCATGTGATAACACATTGCAAATTTACTCAATAATTACATCCCTGGGGCACTCATCCGCAATCTTATGGGCACCCTTCAAGACAGCCTTATAGTACATTTCGGCGCGACGATGTTCCTTGCTCACCGGTGGCCGCCGCTGATTAGCTTCTCCGCATCCAGCTTGCCCTATGCACCTTTTGCGGGCAAGGGCCCGACGAGCACCTTCAATACAAAGCGGAGCGCTTGATAACCTCCACCTGTGGGCACGATCCACCAGCCGTCAGACACGAGGCCGGTAGCTTCTGTGCATGGCCTCTCCAGCCACAACCGGACTATGAGGCCCTTCATGGCCTGCTCGCCACCTTAGAAGCTCGACCACCGCTTCACCTGGTCGCTAGGGGCACTGATGGCCGCCTCAAGATATCGAGACCGTAAGACCTTCTCCGCTGAGCTCCTCCTCGCTCGGTAGAATGCGGCGATCGTACACGCCATGCAGGCAGATCTGCAAACGCCTCGAGAGCTCTGAATTCGTAAGTAACACGTAATTTACATTCACATGCTTGCTTTGCATGAAAAATGCCTTACCCGCCGCTATCTTCCTCATCAACTCAATCTCCTCAAGGGACTTATGGGCATCGGCCTTGGCAGTTTTATACTTTCGAGAGCCGAGGCAAGCTCGACTCGAAGTTTTGAGTCACGCCCAAACTCTCATGCTTTTCCATGAGAGCCTGGAGCTCTTGCTGAACCACCGCCACCCGCGCCTCTTGCTTTTCTCGCCTCCGCCTTCCTGCGGGTCAAGATTATGCTCGTCATGACACGGCCTCCTTCGTGGTCGCCACCTCGCTCGTGGGCCCCGCAGCATCCATGTTATCCTTGTTATTTTTGTTGCAACCTAAATCCTTTTCTCAGAAGGTACAAGTTCAAAGTGGTGTTACTCACCTTCTTTGTCCCGAGCTGCTTCCTCGGGCGCGGCCGAGCTCTTGCTCGACCGCCGAGCTCCTGCTTCAAAGCACCGACCGCAAGCAAGCGGCAGAGGTCAGCAATAAGCAGCCTGCAACCCATATTGACATAATTTTTAGCAACCTCACAGATATCTTTTTAGATCCTCATCCGCTTTTCTTTCCAACACCGAACCGAGCATCGGGGCTACCGTCTATGCGGTATTACATTGCATATTTTAACTTTTAACTCAAAGCCCGATAGAAGGCTATCGAAGCTTTCATCAGCCCGCCTTTGGCGAAGCTGCACTTTTCAATCACCGCACTCATAATAGTGCGGTTCTTCCTCGATGGAAGCGCCTGCAGCGCCCAACAAATTGCCCGGCGCCCGTTGGACGGAAGCCGCCATGCCACGGTCTTGCCCTTCGCTCAGTAGCCGCTGGCCGACTCGGAACCATCGCGGGTTCCGGCGTGGAGTCCGCGCAAAGTCCGGAGGACGCTTTGTGGCGCCCCGAGCCTCCCCGATGGGTCCTTTCTGGGATCCCACGCCGGCGCCCTCGGTCGCGAGGGGTGGAGGCGGTCGGGATGGAGTCTACATCCGACGGAGCCAACGACCCGCCGATGAAGCGGGAGATCATCACCGGCCGGACTACAGCATGCGGCATTAGAATGACACTATGTGACAGTAAAAGAAATTATAAATCATTCAGAACTGGATACTTACGATCTCGCCGAGGCCTGGCCCTTGAAGGCCATTCTTCCTCGCCAACGTTGATGTTGGCGGAGCTGTCCGGGAATAGTCCTTCCTCTGACCCTTCGCCTCCCCCTGGGGGAAGCCTTCTTCCTCTCTCCTCCTCCGAGAGAGTCCTCTTCTCCTCCTCATTTTGGGAGGAGTCCGCCCGAGTCGCTTGGACACCTGAAAACGGGCGCTTTTTCGAGCACCCGTGGCCTCCTTCTGGTTTTTTCTCCGCACCACGCGGCGGTGCCGAACCAGCAGCCTCGCTTAGACGGGCGCCCATCGGATTTTCGCATAGGAGCCGGACAGTAATCTGCTCCGCCTTCCTCATCCAGTCCTGCCAAAGGAAAAGGGAAATTAAAACCCGTGATAGAGTCAAACTATGAAAACAAGTGTCCCGTGAAGGGGTAGAATCACTTACCTCGCCGGGTTCAAGCGAGCGAAATCCGCGATCTTCGCCGCGGATGCGGGGCTTCGCGCCTTGAACAGCACCTCCAGCGCCTTTCAGACGTCAGGTCAAGAGCTTGCTCACCGCCCGGTGCTGTTCCGGATCGAACTCCCACAGATTGAATGCCCGCTTGGCATGGGAGAATCCGCGGACGAGCATGACTTGGACCACGTTAACCAGCCCGAGCTTCTTCACCAGCTTCTGGATACAGCTTGAGTCCCGCCGCCTTTCAACTACCCCACAGCAAGCCCTTCTTTCCAGTGAGGTGAGCTGCGTGGGGATACCAGATCTAAACTCGGGGCCGCCATGTAGGGTCACGCTGCTCGGTGATATAGAACCACCCCGATTGCCACCCCTTGACGGATTCCACGAAGGCCCTTCAACTAAAGGACATTGGGCATCTTGCCCAACATGGCGCCCAAGACTCCGCTTGAGTGCCCTTCACTACCTTCGCTTGACATTGAAGGTCTTGAGCCATGTCGGGCGGGGCTGATGCAGAGGAAGGCTTCGCACACCCACGATAAACGCCGAGATGTTGAGGATGAAGTTCGCGCCGATCATGGAAATCCAGGCCGTAGTAGAACATGAGCCCCTGGACAAAGGGGTGAAGTGGAAAGCCCAGTCCGCTGGAGGAAGTGGGGAAGAAAGACGACCTCTCATGGGGCCTGGGTGGATGAGCTGCCCTCGTCGGCAGCCGGCGCGCGATGTCGCCGAAAGGTATCCGCGCCAGAAGTTTGGCGATGTGCTCCTCCTTAACGGTGGAGGCCAACCATTTACCTCCCGCCCGACATGGTCGGAGAAGGTTGAGATGAGATGCGCGAACTTGGGCACTGGAGCTCGAAAGCGCGGAGATGGATAAGCAAAGGAGGAAGAAGGCGAGGTGAGAAGGTGAATCTTATCCCTTATATGGGCGGGCGAAGTCTCACGCCCCCCACCAGCCCGGTAAAACTCGCTATCTCCTGCTGCCACCATCAATGGCGCGTTGGGTTACCCACGCCTGTATTGATGAGAATCCCGGATTAAGGGGAAACACGATCTCGCTCGACAAGACGCGTTAAGGAAACCGCCGCTAAATGCGCCGAGGTGGTAAAGTAAAAACAATTCGAGTAATGGCTTGGTAGTGGTGTGACGCCATGCCACAGAAAACGCCAGCAGATTGAACTTGTGTATATATTATTCTCTACGGTGGAATGTGGAATTTATTTTGCAGAGCCGACACTATCCCGTGTTCACAATCTTCTATCATTCGAGGAGGAACCCGCTTTGCAATGCCAAGCAACATACGCACGGACTTATCGCCATTGAAGCCTGGTTCAGGGCTACCGAGGAGTCCTGATTAGGGGTGTCCGGATAGCCGGACTACCATCATCACCAACTATCATTTGCCGGACTATCATCATCGACCGGACTCCAAGACTATGAAGATACAAGATTGAAGACTTCACCCCGGTCCGGATGGGACTTTCCTTGGCGTGAAGGCAAGCTTGGCGATATGGATATGTAGATCTCCTACCATTGTAACCGACTCTATGTAACCCTAGCCCTCTCCGTGTCTATATAAACCGGATGGCTTTAGTCCGTAGGACTACAATCACAACAACCCTTACAATCATACCATAGGCTAGCTTCTAGGGTTTAGCCTCCTTGATCTCGTGGTAGATCCACTCTTGTAAACATCCACAATATCAATATCAATCAAGCAGGACGTAGGGTTTTACCTCCATCAAGAGGGCCCGAACCTGGGTAAAACATCGTGTCCCTCGTCTCCTGTTACCATCCGCCTAGACGCACAGTTCGGGACCCCCTACACGAGATCCGCCGGTTTTGACACCGACAACCATCCTTTAGCATCAATCATCATGCAACCATCCTTTGTACTTACGGTATATTAAGCAGGTTCATTCACACCAAGGCTGCGCATGGTAAGAGAAACTTGGCCATGGTCGCCTCGATTGTTGAACGACTTCTCGCTGTTCTAGGAATTCTCTTTATAAACAAGAAGACATACCCAAACAGTTAGATCAACACAAAGAATCATGTGAAACAACATGGAAAGAAAAAGAACAAAGCACTTGGGCGGCCAATGCTTACCAAGAAGGTGGACATGTCGGTTTTTGTAAGGACTTTGGTATATGAAGTGTGAACTGCAGCCCATTTATTGCCGTGCAACCGCACGGGCCGACCAAATGCTAGTGCAAGTGTTGGTGCAGTGCCGGTTGGCTGCTGCCGGAGATGGTGCTCCTTGTAGAGCTGGTGCCGGTGTCGATGCCCGATCCTCCGTAGATCAGACCGATCCACCGACGCGGTCGGTGCCCAATCCTCAGCCTAGATCGATCGAAGCCGCTGCCACCGTCTGCTAGAGCAATCGCCGTGCTCGATCCAGGCGAGACAGCAAGCGATCGTCCGGGTCTGCTATGATCAGCTTAACTTGACTAGGATCCGTGACTGCGTGATCCAGTTTTTTTCTTCATTTCTTTTAAACGCGAGAAGGACTAATTGTGGCTTTTGTTAAACCAAACTGCAGTTCATCATAGGGATTCAGCTTGTACTCGCATAATGTGATCGATCCAATTTTTTCCAAGAATATAAGTGATGGATGCTGCCTTCATTATCGACACAACATAAGAAGTGAAACCTGCAAAATAGCCATCGAGAGCAAACCAAACGGTTTATTCTGTGATGAATGTCACATGGCAAAACCTGCATCGTAAAATTGCAGGAAAAGAAAGAAAACATGACATTAAATCAATAAGATTTAGACAAGAAATCAATAAGATTTACTTGATGTGACACGAGTGAATCCTTACCAGAAATCACTATGTTGAAGTACTAAATGTAAGATTGATCGTCTAACCACGCTGGGCATGCAGGGCCCCGCTTACTTCCACAAGCAAGACAGTCCAAAGGTCGTGACAAATCGTATGGACCGAACATCCATGGACTGGAAATCCTGGTGGGTGCGATAAACCCTGCAATGCATACAGATATTGGAGTGTAACCATAATTGATAAACCGTCCTCACAAAAATATGATCTGGATACTTCAAAATGTACAGATCAATTGAGTGGATGACATTAACATAGACCGCTTCAGACTGACCACACACCAAAAGCGGCAAGACTAATAAACAATACAGGTTCACAAACACAAATCAAGTATCAATAATAGTACTTACTACGCATAAGCAAAGTTGCACTAACTAAACTCGCAGACTATTTCTTGCCACCGACCCACGGGATGAACCCCACATAACCGATTAGGCCATGGACTTCGTGTGAGATGTCTACATGCACCATCACCATCTTGTCAACCTTGAGAACCTAACAGAGTGGTCTTTCCACTCATAAACATGATGATGAAGACATGCCGATCAGATTTGTTGGGAAGCTTTACAAGAACCACACCCTTCAGAATCGAAGGCACAGCCAGGAAATTGTTGTGGTCAAGCACAGCCTCGAGAACACGCCGACAACAATGCTACAGAAAACACTAGTTCAGACACGTATGACAAGGACACAAAGCTGGATAGTTCAACAAGAGAACTCATCATCGTGTCTTCCAGCACACGGCATGACTTTGAGAACTTCATCTCCACCATGACCTGGTTCTAATTCAAATGTAAACCATATTTCATTACTACCTCCGCTCAGAAATATAAGATGATTTTCGATATTATACCCATATATGACTACATATACGCACAGAAATGAGTGAACAAAGACACTAGAACATGTCTTCAAAGGCATGAGAGCAGAGGGATTACATGCAATATCCATAACACAAGTTATCGAGGCAAATATACCTCTTAAAAGGTAGCATTGATAAATTATAGTATTTCTCCGTCTCCAAAATTTTGTCTTAGATTTGTCTAGATACGGATGTATCAAGTCACATTTTAGTATTAGATACATCCGTATCTAGACAAATCTAAGACAAGAAATTTGGGACAGAGGGAGTAGTTGAAAGTAATCTATAAGAAATCAGTGTCAACCTCTCGCATGTTTTGGTCAAAAGAGGAATTTAGAACCGCTATTTGGCACACTAAAATCACATGCAAGATCACCCAGAAGTTGTACTACCAAGATTAGTACTCGTGTTAGATGAAAACACGATCAAGATCGAGAAAAGATCGTCAACAAGAGACATTACCTGGACTTGCTTAATGAGGGATCCCGAGAGGGGGCTTGGACAGGCGATGGCTTTGAGCTTGTCTCATGTAGTCTCAAGGGGTGCTTGCGCTTCTTCGCACCATGAGCCTCGACGGTTTTGGCCAGAGCCATAGACATCACGCCGGGCCGGTGCTCCAAGGCCCATCCAAGAGAGGAAGCTGAGAGAGAAGAGTGAAAGGAGGAACGAGATGAGGGAGAAGCGAAGCGAGTGGGGTTTTCTTCAAGAGAGGAAGCTGAGAGAGAAGAGTGAAATGATGGTTGCTTCATCCGGCCCAACTTATCACTGGAAAGGAGGGGTTTTGTGATTTGACGGCTCATTGGGCATTATCATGAGGTTCGATCGGGTAGTCTCACCGTCACTCTACTACGGAGTAATTTAGTGCATGGCTGGTGGACCCTGTGTGCTGGCTGTCCCACACGCCGGTGAAAGTGAGTAATTTAGTGCATGGCTGGAGGAGGATCCGCACGGTAGAGCGTGTCCACTGTTTTTCATTCTCAAGAAAAAATGATTACAAGAAGCTTTCCACTTTTACGACGGAGGAGTGCAAACACGGCAGCCACTTGAACATACACAGTGCTCCTACTACTAGGCATGTGCAGTGGTTCATACGTCAGTACTACACAATCTTGTTGCAGTGTTGTGCGCATGTCAACTACTCCTATATGTAACATAGTACCGCTTTTTCGACTGTCCTACGAGAATGAACGGTGAGATCAATGTTAACAGTAACTAGGTCCACAACAAGACGGAGAGTACGGTGCTACAAGACTCCATGAAACATGAACCATATGAAGCACATCCTATAGTGTTAGACAGGTGTATGAAGGGTGCACGGATGGGAGCAAAAGTTCCTTCTCGACCCACTTTTGGGTGTTTGGCAGAGTGCATGAAGGGTGCATGAGTCCACACTAGTAGGTTGACAAAATACACGAAGAGGAAACAACTATATTGAGATGAGAATGCAACCAAACACACCCACACGCTTTGTGCTATAAGTGACGGATCTGCACCGCTCGAGTTTGATCCAACGGTCATGTTGCGCCGAGACATGGACATGCCCATGCAGAGGGCGCCTAAACACCACCAAGTCCCTCTCGCTTCTCGAGGCGCACGACGCTGGTGATGCAGGTGCAACCGCCACAGAGCCCGCCTCCCGTCGACGGGAGCCAGCTCACAAAGACGGCGTCCAATGGCACGAATGGATTCCGTGATGGAGCCTCGAAGGATTCGCCCGCAACGGCGACGGCAGCACGCAACCCTCCTTGTCCAGCTCAGCCCCCACCATCGCTGGAGACGGCTCAGCCCTCGGAGATATAGGTGAAGAAGGAGACCAGGTCAGAAGCCGCAGTTGCTGAAGTCGACCGGTGGTCGAACGGGTTTAGCCCGACGGCCGCATCGCCACGCCGGCACGACGGTAGGCATCACGCAGCCGCAACACGCATGGCAACTTGGTTCACCAAGTGGCTGAGGCGATCCTGACCTCGCCACGATCGGCCCGCCACGCCTCCAGCCGCCCCCGACGCCTATCGATCTCCCGCTTATAGCAACGCCACCGACGCCGAGCATCTTTGTGGTGGACGCCGCTTTGAAGCTCCGTGAACTCCCGCACATAACGGAGGAGCATGGCACTCCTCTCTCCTTGAGCTCACGGAGCTCCACGCCCTGGCCCCGAGCCCGTGATCCTGGCATGGAGCTCCTGTGTCAGGCGCCTCACCGACTCCGGATTCGCATACCGCCATGGCACCGTAGAAGCAATGGGGAGAGGAAGCAAAGGGGCTAAACGGCTGAAAGGCAATGCACCTACGGAAGGCGGAGGAGCCAGCCGAGGAGCGGGAATCTTTTGGTTTTCACCACGGTAAAACACCAATCGACGACTTCTCACATCGTGGAGCAAAGGGTTTTACAGCGGAGTCATCGTGACTAATTGCTACCGCGCCGCCTCCCGCCAATCAAAAATTAAAATCCTGCCGCGCCTCGCTCCTCCAATCAAAAAATTTAAAATCCTGCCGCACCCAAACACCGAGCAACGCCGCAGTGGATATTTAAATTTACCTGCCGCAAGTAGATAAAAAAGGTGAAAAACAAATGTGGCGGCGGCTCAGCTAATCGGGTCAACTAGCCCAACTAGCTAGCCACCGTGCTTCACCGATGTACTCGCGGAAAGGTGGTCTTTCGTGATTTGACGACTCATTTACTTGCTTCGCGCTACGACCGAGGACCCAGAAAACGCGCGTAGGGCCCCACGCCAGAAGAATATATGCGGCACCACCGGAGGACCCCAAACCGCATGTAGGGTGTGCCACGCCTCGCACGGAGGAAAATGTGTGTAAAATATACTCAGACGATTTAGTACCTATGGTTCGACCTCGACCCAGCCGGCCGGTCAAAACACCCCACTAGCCACACAGCTTCATCATGCAAACGTGGCACGGTTAGCTCCATCTCACCAGCCACAACGCCTCTTGTTCTAGGCGATTCTTCTATTTTCCAAGCTTTTTTAGTTGTAATAACACCACGGCAAGCTAGCGCCGCCTTCGTGTGCCCGCAAAGGTTAGACGATGGAGAGAAGAGAGATTGAGATCGCAGACTGGGACCACCCGAAGTGAGACAACGGTCATGCACGTGTTGACGAGGCACTCCTCTACTCTACTCAACGCAAGTACTGTATAAAATCAAGTTATGGGACAAAGCCAACAACCGCTCGCTTTTTTCAGGCTATCGACTTACGCTTTGTAGTCCAGGTTGCCGTTCAATCTCGCCTTTCAGATTTGTTAGTTTTAGGTCCAAATTTGATTAATGACAAGTGGGACCCCTGTGTTGTTCCGATATTTCAGTGTAGGATGGTTTTTTGAACAAACACTTTGCGCGGTTAGACAAGTAACGCACGAGTTACACGATTTTGCAAGTTTACTTAACAAAATGACAGCGCATAGAATATCACATCCACCCGCAGCTTAGATACTATGGTGATACGAAGTTTTACACCGCTGGAAGTGAGATCCAATGGCTTGGGAGTAGTCTTTGTAATTATGCGCATTTCCAAACTCTCCAAAGTTTTTTTTGCAAATAAAACATTCAGGCTCGTGTGTGCCGCTGCATCTTCGATCCAACGGCCCCCGTGCTAATATTAGGTGCTCCCCGTAGCTTAATTACCCGCCACGGTGATATGAGCATCTAGGTCGATGATCAAGGATCGATGGCACATGCATAGTACTTGTACTTTCTCGCATTTCCCAAACTCTATCACCAGATATTGCAAAAACATTCAAACCTCCTATCGTGGGCCGTTAGATCTCAAGGAACTCAGATCACCATAGAATCTACGGTAAAGGAGCACCTCATACTCTCCCGCAGAAAACATAAGGTGCTATCGCAGCTTGATGCTACGGTGATACGAGCTTGGAGGTCGCTTGATCTGAGATCCAATGGCATCTCGAAAGCAGTCTTTGTGCTTGTAAGCAAAGGGTCAAACTCTTTGGGGCTTTTCTGCAAAAACCATTCAACCACCGAGGAGGTGTTGGTCACAAATCCAACGCCCAAGAGCTTGTATCACCAAAGCATCTAAGGTGTGGTGGCACATGATATTCTTACATACAGAGAATATGATGTCCTCCTTCATCTTAGATGCTACGGTGATACGAGTCGAGGTCGCTGGATATGGGATCAAAGGGCATCTAAGTAGTTTTTGTACAAATTGTGTGCAATTCTCAAACTCATCAAGGTTTCCTCGCAAAAAATTAAGACACATCATGTGAGCTGCTATATCTCAGATCTACAAGCTCCAAGCAACTCAGATCGCATATAGCATCTAAGGTATGGGGGCACATGATATTCTCCCGGGAGGAGGGTGGGGGTGCACAACCAATCGGTGGTTGGGAGGGTGGGAACAAATATAATCTAAACAACCCTAAACAGAGCTCCACAATTTTATCTAAGGTCGAGGGGTTGACCTCGACAATCATAGCTCCGCCTAAACACAACATTTGCATGTACTGTAGTACTAGACTTAATATTCATGTTTCAGTTTCATGTTCATTTTAAATATTGAACTGAGGACCATGGATGTCTTATATTTTACTCTTTTCGTTTTAAATATTAGTCTTTTAGAGGCTTCAAATGGACCGCACATACGGATGTATATAGACATATTATAGAGTCTAGATTCACTCATTTTGCTCCGTATGTAGTCACTTGTTGAACTCTCTAAAAGACTAATATTTAGGAATAGAAGGAGTATTTTTGAACTCGTGTCATACATGCATGGGTTGGAAAAATAGATGCACTATACTTATTGGATTGTTGTTGTGTTCGTGCGTGTGTGTGTGTGTGTGTGTGTGTGTGTGTGTGTGTGTGGTCATATGCTTGATACATACAAAGTTTTCTCACCTCCATATTGTTCATCTTTTAAATTTGAATTTGCATTGAAAACTTACTAGGATACCATGAAATGTGAAATCCACGTTGAGATCACTATATCACAAATTCACTCTAATTCAACAACTCGTCATAAATCAATTACCACGTTGAGATTAGTATTTGCAAGGAAAATATGGGTATTGTAATACACATAGATTCGCTCGCAATTTAAAAGGTTCCTTTCAGATTCTCAAATGGTAGGACCCAACGCGCATCAGCCGACCTTGGCTCGTGTTGATCCTAAAAAACGGGCTCGTGTCCTTCGGTGGCGCGCGTGGTACGCACATTAGGCAACCCCAACCAGTCGAGCCTCATGTTTCAAGTCGAAATATCCGCGCCGAATTCCAGCCCTAGGAAATTCCCTCATGTCCCCGGTCCATAATGACTACCGATGAACAACGGAGGGATGCTTTAGTAACTAGACAACGTTACTCTACCGTGTTTAACACGGTTCAATTCCCTCGTCGCCACTCGTCAATGTCACCCGTCAACTGCATTGCCTAGTACTACTACTACTACACCAGGATGAGCACAGAATTGAGCCCGCTTTGTTCGTGCTTCAGTACTTTTTTTGTTTGTGCCTAGTACTTGAGTTAATATATCAGGAAATGCACTGGTACGGAGGGATTATCCTTTTACTCCTTTTTCTTCAATTTGAGACAATCTGCTTATGACAAGTTTCACAAATGAAGAGCCAAGGTATTTTGGAACAAAGACCTGTCACATTTTTTTTTGAGGGAAAAGACCTGTCACGTTAAGGAGAACGCTTTCACTATTGAAACCGTATGCTTACATGCCGCCACGAGTCCCCGCTTCATCGGCAGTGTGTCGCCCCAGCAAGTGTGTGAGTCGACGGGAGGCGCAGGGAGTAGATCGCCGCTACCGTCGTCGTGGGAGGTGCGAGCATCATGGCCAGTGCACTCACCGGAGGCGAGCCTTTGACCAGGCTCCGCCCACCGTCGTCCCAACTGCTCCCACTTTTAATGTCGCCGGCGCCAGCAGTTTAAAATCAACCCCGCACTACCCGGTATCGCTACAATCCTCTCTTCCTCTCCGATTCTCCTGTCATCTACCTCCAACTAGCTCGACCTAAACGTGACGCCATGCCGCATCACGATGGTCTGCCCTTAGTGTTCCAGCTTCATGAGGAAGACACCCAACCGGAGTCTCAAGAACATAAGGCGCTTTGGGACGAGCTTGAACTGCCTTTGCGGGAAGACGCCGCTACCGTCTCCGCCTCCTGCTCCGCTCCCTGCCGCCTCGATCGCGCCAAATACCATCCCTTGGCATTGATGGGCTGGGAGCCGCACATTGTCGCCGAAGCTTGATGCCACGGGTTCCACGAGGTCCTCGCCGACCACGCTACCGCGGCACCTGCCAGCAGATAGCGCCGCGGCATCGACGCAAGACGCCCATGCCGGTGCCTGCACACTGCCAGCAGATAGCGCCAGGTTGCAGCAATCGACGAGGCGCTCGCAGCGCGGTGCCCATGCACACAACATCTCTCGCCAAGGCTGCTGATAGCGCTTGTCCTCGCTGCGGTGCAAGCGTTCTCGCCGCATGGATGGCCGCCGCCGACCGCTTCTTGCACCAACGCCACGCCTCCCGCCAGCTTGACTCGCCCAAGTCCGTAACATTTTGGCCTTCCTTGAAGCTAGGCTAACGCCCGTGAGTACGCCAACAACGGCGCAAGACGCCGCTGCCGCCGGTCAAGGGTCTGACGACACACGGAGCACGGCAGAGGAGCCGCTTCCCACCGCGAGACGCCCGCCACCGCCGTAATCTAATTTGTTATGAAAACGCTCGATTGCCATGCTTAAAATCCAACGCTTATCATTTCCGCTTATTTTATATCGATCGTCGATAATTTAAAGTCGGAGTCGAATGAACGAAATGTATGGTTTGATCGATTGAATGTTCTGCTAGAGCCGATCAAATTAAATATAAAACGCCATCAAGCCACATGTATTCCTTGTCATCCAACGACCTAGACTGCTTCAATGTCGAAGCGCCAACACGCTTAGCGCAGCAGTTAATTTCATGCCAAAAATAGTGCTAATCACATGACAACACGCAAATAATATCCTATTAGTTAATATCCGCATGCACTTAATATACTTCCAAATTAACGGCATTGCACGCATACACCGACTAGTGCTGCTAGTACGTGAAACTGGTGCCGTGACTTGTGAGTGAACGCGCCCAGATATGGTCAACGGCAACATCGCTCATGAAGTTCTTCCTGTTTGCCCGCAAGGCCTAAACGCGTAAGGAGGAGAGAGAGAGAGAGCACACATGGAACCCACCAGTAAGTGAAGGCTAATAGTACTAAAAATAATATTACATGTTATCCATTAATTAGGCTGTGGTAATATAAAACATTATGTGAACAAAGGGGTACAACAAACATTGCTATTCTACGATGTTGCCTATTGACGTATGCGGCTTGAAGGCCCGGCCGCATGTTCGATCCTCGCCCTTTATTTTTAATTTGTATATGGGTCCAAATTTGTTTCATGACATGTGGGCCCTTGGTGTGTAGTTTGTAGCACTTTAATTTGTGGGTCAAATTTGTTCCATTCCAAGTGGACTATCGTGTGTAGTTTTGTAGCTTATTTATAATAATTAAAGAGAACAATATAGTTTTTTCAATAATACCATGGTGCGACGTTGAAGGTGAGAAAGGACGCGGCGAGAGAGCGATGACCGAGCCAGAGGGAAATCAACTAGGGAGTTGCATGGGTTGCAACGGCGTTTGGAGAAGTTAAATAATGCTACTAAAATATAATCTAAACCGACCGGAATAAATGCCTACACAAATTAATCCAAGGTTGGAGTGCCCTCGAATGTAAATAGCTCCGCTTTATGAGGGATGGAGAGGTAGTAGCTTCAACGCTGGAAGATACGGTATGAGAAAGCGAGGTCAATCGAGAGACATATAGATAGAGAGACAAAGTGAGTGTGGTCCACATTCATTGAACAAATATATATGCTCCGGAGAGATATTGTCCGATTGAGCTTTTGGTAAGGGTGAGGGCTGTAAGATAGAGCTTGAGAGATGATCCAGTCACGCACGGTAGATATATTTTGTGCGTGGAGGAAGCAAGGTCAACCGATCACATAGGGTCGCCATGCGATCGAAAGAGTGAGACGGGTTGAGAGAGTGACCTAGATAGACGATGTGCGTGAGAGAGTATACAATGTGAATAGGTCAATTGGGCTCAAACATGGTGATATATCGCTTTTGTCCGAGAAAGAGCGAGGTAAATCGAGACATACACACACACACACAGAGAGAGAGAGAGAGAGAGAGAGAGAGAGAGAGAGAGAGTGCGTGGCCCACCATGAGGTCGAAAGAGTGGCGGCGGCTTGATGGACTGACCTAGATAGACAATCATGGAGAGAGTATAGAGTGTGTCGATCGAGGCCCTAACAGGAGATATATCATTTGTGTGTGAAAGAAAACGAGGTTAAACGAGACTCGATAAAGAGAGCGAGATTGAGAGAGTGTGGCTCACCGCATGGAAGAAAGAGTGAGACAGTCTCGAGGGAGTGACCTAGATATACAACATGTGTTCATGCACGAGAGGTTGGGGGCTAGATAGGCAATGCATGTATTTAGCGCGAGAGGGTGAGAGGGAGAGGGGGAGAGAGAGAGAGCTCTGCATGGGGTGCAATGGCGGTGTGTGAGGTAAATACATTTGGTAACAGGAGTGGAAAAAGGGGTTGTGTAGTTGAGAGACTTAGAGATCAAACATGGAGAGAAAGAATGAACGGTGTTGGAAACCGATAGCTTGCTAAGGTGGTTAGGAGAGGAAGATTGACCGATACAGAAGTATGTAGCGTAAAGTGGGGGGGACTAAAACAACATTTGAATGTACATAGTACGAGACTTAATATCGATGTTTCAATTCGTGTACATTGTAAGATTTGAACCGAGGACCGGCATACGGGTAATTATTTCAATTCGTGCCATACTAAGTTTCAAAAGTTGACATTGGCTCAATTTGTTGTGCTATTTTGTAGGTCATATGTTTGAATCCATCCAAAAGTTTTCTCACTACCATGGTGTTCATCATATACATATGAATTTGTATTAAAAAGTAGCGTGATACAAAGTGAAATGCTAAATCCACGTTAGAATTGGAGATCGCCACGTGACACACACTCTAATTCAAATAACTAACTACGTGACACACACTCTAATTCAAATAACTAATTATGTGACACACTCTAATCCACGTTAGCGTGGGTACCGCTTCGATTTTTTCAAATAACTCCTCATTAATTAATTTATAGTACCCCTATGTTCACTTTTATAAGACCTTGAAGACATTTCGCATAATGTGCAAAACAGTTCATTTTAAGTTGTCCAAACGACTTACAAAAGTGAACGGATGGAGTATCTCGCTCAATGACTAATTATTGCAAGGAAAACACGGCATGGTAATACATACAGATTCATTTGCAAATGAAAGAAGATTCGCTTGCATTCTCAAATGTAGGCGCACTCAGTGCACTAGGGTCGGTCGGGTGGACGCTGCTTCGGTGCCTTAAAGGCAACATCCCTTGGTGATCGACATGTGGGCCAGCCACCTGTTGGGCCCACATGTCATGGACACAAAGGCAGGTGCCTTAAGGCACCGGCATAGTCCTGCTCGGGTGGTCGCAGTGTCGGACGGACGCAGTAGCACCCAGCCACCCACCCCTCCCCCAAAAAAAAAAGGACGACGACAATATAAGTTCGCTGCTTCCACGCTTCGGATTGAAATATCCGCGCCCCAATTCCAGCCCCGCAAAATCTCTCTCCACCGCCCCTTCCGCGCCAGATTGCTCAAATCCCTAATTCGCCGCCATCCTCGAATCGCCTCGCCTCGCCTCTTTCCCCACCATTCCCCACCTGCGTCGGACGACGACGACGAAGACGACGGTCGCGCTTCACCACCGCACCGAGCTACCTCATCTACGCCTCGTCCACCGCGACCGGTGGTCCATCGACAACGCCGTCCGCCGCAACCGACGTGCTCTCACAGACACCGAAGTTCCACCGCATCAAAAGCGCTTCACCGACGCCGCCTCCCAGCTCACCGGGCTACTTCACCGAGCACATCGTCGCACTCTCCGCTTCGAGGTCGTTGGGGCTTCACCAACGGTCTGCCCATCAGATCATAGCGCCCGCTGCCACTCAAGATCTGCATCCGCAGCGCTGCCAGCCAACGCCAAAGATCACCCTCAACGGCTCAAGTGACCCAGACTCTAGCTAGGCGAGCATGCCCAAACGCCGTTCGAACTAGGTATCCACACATCACTCCCTTGTGCATTGTTCCGACGATGTTTGATATCCTTTCACTGCTCTCTTAGCTTACACGCCTATGCAACTCGACTTTAACTCTTATTTCTTCCGAGATATCATCTCAAACAAGCAAATCCATTTTTAGCGAAGCATGACGGGCTACGGATCTCGTACACATCCTCGCACACCAGATAACCTTGTAAGTATCTCGTCCTCCGCACAACATCAAGGTCGATTCCTCTTATTTGATCAACCATTCGCCGTGTCAAAATGCAGAGGGGGATGCAAGGAGCACAAGGCCTGCACATCCAAGCAAGTGGTAACATGGACTTGTACATGGAACATCCCAAGCGCAAGCAGAGCTGCAATGAGCCTGCACAACGAGCTAGCGAAGTCCCTGCATTTCATTTAATTCAGACCGCATTCGTATGATTTGTGTGCAAGTGGCTGATCCACTAATTCAAGTTACCAGGCTAACATTTAACTTAAAAATACGAAGGCACTTGCACTCCGAAATCAACATAACTTGAGAAATGTGAAGCTACATGCACTTTGAAAACCAGCTAATGATCCAAAGTAGTTCAGATTATAAACACTAAATGATGCAAGCACCAAAAACACAAAATGCAACATGGTGTACAAGGACTACAAACATGGTCTGTACTGCTTGAATTATTCGCTCTCTCGCTGAAAATATCAAAGTGTAATTGCACGATAACCAAGTGCGCAAACTGCATATCAATATATCTATCCTGCATAAGTATGCCAATAGTTTCAAACAACAGATTAGAAAAGTATTTATGCTATGTTGTCATGATACGGGACTTTCTGTAGATGGCCTCGACGCTTCTCAAGCTATGAAAATGCACTATAATTTGCTTGTCATCAATGCCTCAAATCTCTCCTCTCTCAACATAGTAGATCATCATTAGACACTAAATCCTTCAATGAGCTTGCAAAATGCTTGCATTAGATCCTCATTAGACACTATATGTTCATCACCAGAGCATGTAAAATGTTTGCATCAAATCCTTCATTAGCAATCTGTTCATTAGACACTTCGTGCTCAAGAACAACATGAGCTTGTATGTTTGCACCGGAAACTTGATTAGATACATCAGATTCAGTCGGGCTCAAGATTGATTGGGGAGTTATAAAATAAGTAGAAATTGGTTTCATTTTCTCATAGATTCCCTACATACAAGCAGTTTTACAACACCGCCAGTTTTAACTATTGGCCAGAAATTGAAGAGTTGAATTAGATATAATCAGGGATGTGATGTACCGCTGCAATGCGCATGCTACTCTTGCAAGCTGCGACCGTCTGTCAAGCAAGCTCGATGCCATGCCCGTGTGCCGCCGCTGCCTCCCACGCAGGCTACACCAGGTTGGATCTTCATCTTCTTGTCCTTCCGCTCGCTTGAAGCTCGGCGACAGCCTCCAACGAGGGCGCGAGGAAGTGCTGTGTCGGTCTGCCCAAGGCGGCTAGGTTAGGAGCGAACCAGACCGAGGTCGGAGCGAATGAATTGGGATTTTTCCTGTCGATCGATATGGGAGGCGCTGCTTGGGCCGCGAGCCTGCTATAGGGCCTGCCTTGCACTTATGTTATTGGCCCATCCAAATTGAAACATTTTTCTTCATTTTTACATTGCCTCGCTCGTATGCTGGGACTAACAAAACTAGCGGGCCAACCCGACGACTCAAACTAGGTGCACACTTTCCAGCCACCGAGGCGGCCGCCCATACCAGCCCCTATGGTGGCGCCGCCTTTTTATGCGGTATGATTGGATAGTGAAAATATTCCAAAGGCGCTTTTGATTTACCCACGTAATGGTTGAATTGCTTGTTTCTATGAACTGAGTTCGCCAATAATGTGAAGGATGCCATCTTTTCATCCTATTGTAGATTGCTTAGATCTCGATATGCCAAAAGTAATCGCATGAAATATAGTAAAAGCCAGTGTGATGTGTTTGGCTACAACTAGTCCGACTACACGCCCTCATATAACATATCAAGGACGCACCATCTTACCAGATTAACCATTCGACTTACCCATGCAGTGTGGGAAGAAAGAAGTATTGGGACTGCGATCCAAGCAATTGATGCCATGGACTCCTTGTACAACCTTGTAAGCGAAAAAGAAGTTGCAAGCAGTTGCACAAAGAACTAGCGTAAGTTCGCCACCCGCTTCTCGAATTTTAGTTAGCCACTTATTGCAAAATTGTTCAATTACGTTGCTTGGCTTAATTTAGTTTGCTATTGATTACATAATGGCACAGCCGTTAATCATATTGTAGACTGCGCCTATCTATGTGTTTGATACTTACTATTAAGAATTACCTGCTTGCCTTAACTTAAATATCTACTTGTTTGTTTAATCGCTTGGTCGCTGCAACAACGGGTTACAATGATGTTAATAACTACTTTTCAGCATCCAATTGAAACTCTTTAATTCCTTGTTTGTTTAACTGGTTTGTTGTTATAACTCCCAGTTGAGATGTTTTGCTAACTTCAACTTTTCTGAATCCAATCGGAACTTTAATGGCAAAACAGGTTAGCCCAAGATCAAAGAGCGAGGTCCCCATGGACGTTGCATCATCCCACAGCAGGGCACCGCCCAATCGCATTATGAATTGCCAACTGCTGATGCTCTAGAGGCTAAACTAGTGGTAGAAAGAGATTCTGCTTGCACTTAGAGATGAAGTTGACATGTTGAGGAAGCAAACAGCACAATCACAAGCAAGTACTCAAGACAACCATTAAATATTTGGTGGATTTCAAACGAAGCAAGCTGAGATCACCAGATTGTTAAGGTCCTCAAGGAAAAAGGAAATTAAATTCCTACTTGGTAAATCATAGGTGAAATGTTCTTTCCATAGTTGAATAACCTTGTGTTGTCTGCTCATGTAATCAATCAAACCATTTGTTTTAGAGATCATGTAATAATTTTTTTTTTTTTTGGTTTGTAATTTTATTTGAGCACAAGTCTGTATTAATTGATAAGACTCGAGACATTTCATTTGGATTGTTGTGCCGACCTACAATATGTTAATCGGGCTGAATGTGCATTCAGCAATAGTAGTAGTATAGATGGACCATAAGTGGCACGATCGAAAGGGCCAAGATGTCAGTAGCTAAAAAAGATGATGTTGTAGCCAAAAAAAGTACAGCTGCCTGGCTTATGTATGTTAGTTGATATTATTGATCCATATACTCTATAAGTGTTTATATGTCTGTTAGTTCTGTACATTCTGGTTGATTGACTCGGTATTTGAATCTTGATACATCGCTTGTGTACATATCTAAATGGGAGTACACATTATGCTGCGCTGTGACATTTGAGTTGGACATGAAGTGTTCCAAATATTCGAATTCACCTTAAACTGGATACTAGTTTCTGAATTTGAGTATCGGCATTTGTAAACCATATTCATATATGATGTGGAATACATCTTTGTCGCCCTTTTGAAGATATATAAAACACATAGAATGATTTATAAAGATTCATATAGGAATACAAAATGGATTCAATTTAGTTGCTGTGGTAAACGTGGATGCTTATTGTCCCAAAATTCAAAGAAGCTACAAAATGTCCACTCCCACGCCGGCTGCCCGGCCAAGTGTTTGGGAGATGGAAATTACTGTCACCCATTACACGGACAATCCATCGCCCGATTTCCACCGCTCTAAATAGGGGTAGGTTAGTAACTTCAATTAGACGTGACACGATCGCCTCGAGCCCATTCCGACACGGGCGCCAAACATGGGCGGCAAAACACATTTGATTCAAGCTCGTCCGAAGACCTCTGCTTTCTCCTCCATTCCCCATTCATACACGGTGGGCAAAACAAACTCGACTCGGCCAAATCGATGTAGGCAAATATTTTCAATAGGGCAGGTTTGTAACTTCACCTCGACGTGACACAACCGCCCACCACAGCCCTGCTCATACACCGTGCGCCAACCATGGGCGCCAACCACCTCTCCTCGCTCAAATCGCCTCCGGGCAAATATTGGCGAGATGCGAGATTACCGCCCTATCCCCAACCGACGAGACGTCCAAATTTTAAACGGGGCTAAGTTCATAATTTCCCATATTTTACATAAAGCATCCCAAAACATGGTTCCCTCGCACTCTCCCTCCATTTTCCCATTCATACACCGCCCACGCTAGAACACCCCATCCCC